>JAGDYQ010000067.1:3815763-4217441 GCA_021962125.1 Bulinus truncatus | reverse complement strand
AATAGGTTTATGTTGACTATGTTCAGATTGACTGTGTTCATGTTGGCTATGTTCATGTTGACTATGTTCAGATTGATTGTGTTCATCTTGACTATGTTCATTTTGACTATGTTCATATTGAATATGTTCATGTTGACTGTGTTCATGTTGACTGTGTTCATGTTGAATGTGTTCATATTGACTATGTTCATATTGACTGTGTTCATGTTGACTATGTTCATTTTGACTATGTTCATATTGACTATGTTCATATTGAATAAGTTCATGTTGACTGTGTTCATGTTGACTATGTTCTTGTTGACTATGTTCATATTGAGTATGTTCATATTGACTGTGTTCATGTTGACTATGTTCATGTTGACCATGTCCATACTGACTTTTTCCTCATACGTTGCAGTCGGTGGCAGGCATACAGCAGGAAACACATGGAGCATCCACTGAGCTATGACCTACTTCACGACCTGTTGCTGGAACTGGACAGACTGTACAGAGATGGGACATTGTCCAGAGAAGAGGTCAGTATTGGTGAACGCTGCTGTGGTGTGCAAGTTGTTTGTTGGTATAAAAATGTGTGAGGGAAGGGCATCCTTCAAGTTACTTCTACTCTGGAATGTAATAGTTGTATGTGATAGTTGTATGTGATCATTGTATGTGATAGTTGTATGTGATAGTGTATGTGATAGTTGTATGTGATAGTTGTATGTGATAGTTGTATGTGATAGTTTTATGTGATAGTTGTCTGTTATGTTAGCATTAAGTGATGATATAATTGTTACATTGTATTGCTTTGTATGACAGAACAACCAGATATTGTGTATCAAACATAGATAATCCGTTCAAATGGATTCATAGGACGGTTGTGGATATAAACCTCACGATTGTGGATATAAACTCCAGTAATTTATTTCAGTAATAAACTTCAGTAATTCTATTTAACCCTTTGATCAAGTGTCCTAAGTCATGTGAGTGAGACAATCCAACAGTTGAAATCTCATGAACATTGGTGTCTTTATAAAAGGCACTAGGTCCGCACCGGGAAATGCAGAGAGGGGTGCTCCAAATCTGTGTACACTAAATTGAAAGATGACATTTATGAACTACTAGCTGAACAGGCCCGGTACCCGGACCGGTTATTTGGCACGCAGTTGGAGTTGAAAATGGTGATGCGCTCACAACACCATATCATTGACTAATCTTAATTCATCCATAATATTTTAAAGAACTCTTTCTCAATAGTTATTTTTTTATATAATGTATCAATTCTCTTTCACTTAGCCCCACACCCATCCTTACCTCCCTCCCTCCCCCGCCCGCCACCCCCTTCCACTCAAGACACGCCCGAATTGCAGTGGGTCTCAATGTACAAAATTACAAAAAGGGGCCTTTAGTATAACTGCGAGTTCACCCTGTTAACAACACCACGTGACACCTCTCCCTACCTCCCCCCCCCCCGTTAAACACTCCTTTCCCAACCCTACACCCCCATTCCAACAGTTCTTTTTTTTATATAATTTTATAATTTATCATGTTTAACATGACGTATTTAAAAAAAAGAGAGACGTGAGGTTAAAAAATTAGCGGTGTTGCAACTTGAATCGTCTGCTTGACCCCCACCCCACTTTCTGCAACCATTTGGTTTATTCCCACACCTATCCCAACCAGCTCGGTAATATATATTTGAGCGCGTTAACAATCAGTCTATGTACAAAAAATAGCTTTTTATATAATTCATACCAAAGAAAACAATCCTCATTATGGGTACAGAAGCTTAACAAAAACAACCCCCGACTGTTAAACATAATTTGCGCACACTACTCAATATCATTTAAAAATCTTAATTTATTAATAAGAAATCCTTGTTGTGTTTAGAATTCCGCAGCATTTCATTTTTATTCAAGAAAGATTCATTTGATGAACAAAATGCGCACCAAACATACTCTCATTTAACATACATTGTCTCTTTTTAGTTTATATAATTTTGGAATTCCCCAGACTATTTTTATAGAGACGGTCGATGACGCGCACTGTTTTTTTTTAAACTCCGCAAAGGTGTGACGTAGAACTCAGACTTTTTTTTTAGCGATGTAAGCTTTCAACCCGTACGGTGCCGTGTATTTTTAACGTGCAGACATGCGGCTTTTATTACCATGAGCATACTTTACACCGCAAGGTGTGTAGGTCTGTCGAACCACCTTCTATGTTAGCCGATTATGTATATAGATACGAACTATTTATGAACTATTTATGAACATTTATATGAACTATTTATGAACTATTTTATCCTCCAGGAAGAGACTCTAGCTGAGTCTTTCACCAACTTCATCGAGTACAGTAAAAGTTTATTGCGGAAAATGAGAGATGTGTACCCACCAACCAACAGGACGGCCATCACTAGACTCAGACTGATGCTGAAGTAAGTGGTAGCGTACGAATGATCAGGTCACACACGAAAAATAACATCACGTCATATCACAACGAAGTTATACACATAAGGAGATAGAAACTAATAGCATGCGTACAGCTAATGCTATCAGTACAGCTACTAACATTCAGTATAGTTAATAACACAAGTAAAACTAAGAACAAAAGTACAACTAATAGCATACGTACAGCTAATAACATCAGAACAGCTAATAACATCATTACAGCTAATAACACCAGCACAACTAATAACGTCAGTACAGCTAATAACACAAGTACATCTAATAACACCAGTGCAGCTGATAGCATCAGTATAGCTTATAACACCAGTACAACTAATTACATCAGTACAGCTAATAACAGTACGGCTAATAACGCCGGTACAACTAATAGCAAAAGTACAACTAATAGCATAAGTACAGCTAATAACGCCAGTACATAGACAAAAGGGACGCTGTGACAGTGTGGTGTGTGATGTCCCTGTAAGGAGATGAAATCTCTTAGATCCTATGAACCACTAATGGGACGGTTTTTGTGACAGTGTGGTAGAACGTTCCAACCAGCTCCCACATAAAAAGGCGGATGTGTATTGTACTGGCCGCACAATCCCATAGAATAGCCGTAACTACAGAAACAGATGAACCCTACTGCCTCTGACACCTATGGTGTGTTTAGTATATATCAGGGGAACTTTACTTTTTTCATGTTACATATACAAACATGATATATATATATATATATATATATATATATATATATATATATATATATATATATATATATATCGAATACATAATCGTCTAACGTAGTAGATCGACCGTGTGTATCCCTTCCGCTTGCTCGGCTAAAAATAGTCTGGGGAATTCCAAAACCGGAAATCTAAACACAACAAGGATTCCTTATTATATCGCAGGTAGCAGCCAGCTTTAGCAGGCTTTTCAACTAGCATTTATATAAATATGTACATCACAGACCCATGTAGCGGGCATCCTGGATCTTTACAGTAGATGGTAATATATCTTTATATGGTGGACATATACTATACATAAGAATTATGTCTGTCGTTGAATAATTGTTGCATTAAGCTGCAGTAACTTTTAGTGTTCCACATTAATTAATCTAATGAAATATTCTCATCACTCACTGTGGTATGTCAGCCTTTTTTTGTCATTGTTGTTTTCAGCCATTGCTTTTCATAAGGTCGGGGTGGGGAATGGGGGGGAGTATATGTTGCTTTAAAACTGCTGCATGTCATTAGAAGATTACATTACAATTTGCATCAGCTGGGAGTAGAGGGGGGGGGGATATTGCCTAGTGGTGTAATAATTGTAAAAAACAAATGACGTCATAATAAATAGGTAAACAATGGAAACAATTAGAATGATTGCTCATGAAGATAGAACTGGCTAAATATTTGAATACGTCAACGTTTGGCTGGTCGAGGAAAATTTGTGAGGAGCATGTGCCACCCCTTCCAATCCCACCCCCACCGGGCAAATGTAAACTGTCAAAAAAATCTGGTTGTTGTTGGTGGTGGTATTGAAAGATAGAATAACACTCATTTCATTCTGATTGAATTGATTGTGACATTTTTACTCATTATCAGCACATACACACCCACACATACACTCCACACACCCCCAACCACACACATCCCAAACACGCACACCCCGAATACACACACACACACAAATATACAAACACCTTCCTTCACCACTCACAGAGCCAAGACAAATCGATGAGATAATGTAATAGTCTTTTTTTTTGCATTGTTCATTGATCAATAAAGAAGAACTATTTTGAACTATCATGAGCCCAATAAAGAAGAACTAATGTGAACTATCATGAGCCCAATAAAGAAGAACTAATGTGAACTATCATGAGCCCAATAAAGAAGAACTAATATGAACTATCATGAGCCCAATAAAGAAGAACTAATTTGAACTATCATGAGCCCAATAAAGAAGAACTAATGTGAACTATCATGAGCCCAATAAATAAGAACTAATGTGAACTATCATGAGCCCAATAAAGAAGAACTAATGTGAACTATCATGAGCCCAATAAAGAAGAACTAATGTGAACTATCATGAGCCCAATAAATAAGAACTAATATGAACTATCATGAGCCCAATAAAGAAGAACTAATGTGAACTATCATGAGCCCAATAAATAAGAACTAATATGAACTATCATGAGCTCCATAAAGAAGAACTAATTTGAACTATCATGAGCCCAATAAAGAAGAACTAATGTGAACTATCATGAGCCCAATAAAGAAGAACTAATGTTAACTATCATGAGCCCAATAAATAAGAACTAATATGAACTATCATGAGCCCAATAAAGAAGAACTAATTTGAACTATCATGAGCCCATTCAATAGGTTAAACATGTTGTTGTTATTATTTTCTGAACAACCTTAATACTTTAATACTTCCGGTAATATGTATGTGTCAAAAAGAAAAAGTAAAAATTTTTACATCCGATGTGATGGAGTATCTGGCACAATGCTAAGCTGCTTTAACTTTTCTAGCCTGATGTCATGTACTCCTTTTTAAACTGGGTGGACTTAGAAACATCCACAGGGCCTGATAAAAATCCCGAGCACTTGCCCATGCACTGAGCCTTGACCATTATTGAATTGTCCAACTCGCCTACTATATATATACTGGACAATCTTTTATAAAACCATTGTATTTATGGTGTATGACTTAGTATTTACTTTTCATTACAGTTATTTACTGTTTCATTGGTATATGCTAAAATATATTGAAAATTCAATTGTCAATTACTGAACTGATTTATTTATACCATTTAGCATTTCATTATCTCATATATAGATAGATAGATAGATAGATAGATAGATAGATAGATAGATAGATAGATAGATAGATAGATAGATATACTCGGTTAACTCTTTGACCTTTTTTTTTTTGGCCGTGGTCCAGGTGTCTGTCCACTATACACAATTTACAGATCTTCAAAAAGTGTTGTCCATTTCACAGTGGGCTCAACTCGGAGATAATGAGTCTGGTTAAGGTAAGAGTTAATTTCTCCTGTCCTAATTTCCCCCAATTAAAGGATCTTCTGTTGTCTGGTCATTTATTTGATTAAGATCAGTTTCTTGACCAGTTGCTTCCCCCCCTCGCCAAAAACCCTCTCCTCCACATGACGTAGGTCCGTCCATCTCCGAGGAAGGTGAGAGTGATGTTCTCTCTGAGGACTTGACGACTTGGGAGCCAAATTTTGCTCTTTTTTTTTCTTTCCACCCGTTTCTTCTTTGTTTCTTGTATTTTTCAAATTCTGAATATATATACAAATAAATGAGAACATTGCGTAGATGGTAATATAATTATATCAAAGTTTGTTTAGCTGTACGCTTAGAAAAAAATTGTTGATAATCAGTGAGGCCACATTGAACAGGATTTCTGATTGGCTAAATACTTTGCAAACAAAATCACATGAAACAATGCAATTAATTAAATTATATTTTTAAATAATTCGTATGTTATATGATATTCTCACTTGTTTTGGCCCACCATAGTGGTTTTGATCTTAGTTTATTCTAAAACTCGGTTCGTCCCACGACCATTACACTCAATGAACCCAACACACTCCATTTTAAGATTGAAGAATCATTTGACAGATTTTTTCTATCAATATCTGGTCATTTACCTGACAAAACGCAAAGTGGACCTACATTTCATGTGTTAAAAATGGGAGGTGGGGGGAAACAGTAAAAAAGAAAATGTGTGATTAAAAAAAAAATGTCAGTTTAACTTTTCTTACCAAGAAACAAATCATTCAAAATCTGCCCATTTCTTGGCTATTTTGAATCATCAATTTCCGGAGTTTCTGGGATCTTGTTTCTTGCCAGCCGACTGGGAATCTTTCTGCACCGAGAAACTATCCAGGGAGATAGGTCGCGACCTTTTGCTGGAAAATCCTTGTAAAGTGGGCCATCAGGTTATCAATCACCAGGTCTACTGTCCTGTTAGCGTCAAGTTTGTTTGGATTATACTGGTTCACAACTCGTCTGCCCACTTGCTGAAAATTACTTTAATACTGACTCTAGAAACATTCATTGGTTCCTCCTCATTGGACAACTTGAATATCTTAAGTTGTTCTATGTGGGGTTCGTTTGTACTGTAAGCCATCTGTTGTCTCCAACGTTTATCCTTACTCTCCATTTCTAGCCTCCATCTTTAGCTCTCCATCTCTAGCTCTCCATCTCTAGTCCATCTCTAGCTCTCCATCTTTAGTCCTCCATCTCTAGCTCTCCATCTTTAGCTATCCATCTCTTGCTCTCCATCTTTAGCTCTCCATCTCTAGCTCTCCATCTCTAGCCCTCCATCTCTCGCTCTTCATCTCTAGCTCACCATCTCTGGTTCTCCATCTTTAGCTCTCCGTCTCATTTTTGTTCAAAATTGTTGCTTGTAACATCAATAGTTCGTAATATGAATTGTTCGTAACATGAAACTTTCGTAACTCGAGGTTACATTGTTATATAGAAATATCTTACTCGCATATCTTCTGTTTTGCTTCATCCATTCCTTTTGTTTACCTGGATTTTAAGTAACTAAAGGTATTAAGTGATAATGAAATATTTGTTAATATGCTATCTAAGTAAAAAATAGGTCATGAGTCAAACTCAGTTATAAATAAAAAAAAAGTTCTAAGAAGTAATAAAGAACGGTAAGCAATATAAAATTATATGTCAAGTTACTGCCCTTGAACTCAAGTCAATCTCAGACTTTTCAATCGAACTCTTTACATTTTGGAAACTATCCAAAAAAAATACAATCAAAACTCTAATTCCCTAACGTATTCATTCCTATCCCCACCCACAGAAGAGTACACTGGAGTGGTACGAGCGTGCACACAGCACCTACATGGGACACACCAAGGTGAGCTTTCCTGTTAATTGATTTTCACAACTTGATTAGTTTCTACTTCCTGGCCGGTCAACGTGAACAACTTGTTCAATTCTAAATTTAATTATTGATGTTTTTTTTTTAGTTAGCGTCTGCTTTTTTTTTCGTTTCTTTAGTATCGATATTTTATTTTTAAATTGAGTTTTGAAACTTGTTGGAATATTACAATTGTTATTTATTTAACCATTTAAAGTTTGACTTTTTTATCTAGTACAGCTAATTGTATTATAATTACTTTTACAGACCGTGCCTTCATTATAGGTGGGGGGGGGGTCAAATTTCGCTCCCTTCCCCAATACCAAACTTTATAAATCATTATTGTGGGAGGGCCCCATATAAACTGTTTATAAGGGGGCCCCAAGATGCTAGCGATGCTAATTCGTACATGTACTTATGTTATTTACCTCATTCTTTCATTTGTTCTGCTTACGCAATATATATGTAATATATATATATATATATATATATATATATATATATATATATATATGTATATATAACATTGTTATCTCTTGTTCTCTCTCTGTGTGTGTGTGAGCTCAGAATGATGAAGATCTACTCCGAGGGCTGATCGAGTTGTGCAACCAGCTGAACTCTGACGTATTCAAGGCCTACCACAGCTATAATCCTCTTTTTGTCGAGTGAGTGAGTCACATTTCATGGTCAAATACATTTAGCTTTTTACTCACACGACAGCACATCGCACGCTAGTGGCTCATTTCGCTACAGCTTATGTACAGCAGTGGTTCTTAAAATGTTTGGAGTAGGAACCCTTTTAAGAAATATGTTTTGGTTTCCGCGACCCTGCTATCATCGAATAAATCCTTTTAAAATTTTTGGAGACCCATTTCATATAACCAGCTCGTGACTCACCAAATGGGCACAGCCCTCATTTTGAGAGAACCATTGAAATAAAACACTTCGTTCCTTTTGTCATAACTCAATAACTCACGAAGTTGACATATTGTAGTATGTACTATACATCAGCGACACGTGCTTGACATTATAGTATACTAGCTGCAAGGCCATAGCACACCCAATTGATTCTAAAAATCAAATTTTATTATAAAATATACTTCTTTATCATTGTGTTCCAATTTTTTCTTATATAAAACTCTCCGCACAGCCCCCCCCCCCCAAGTCGCACAGCCCCCCCCCCCAAAACAAAAATCCTGGCTACGGCCTGGACTAGTTGTACCCTGCAAAACCTTTGCATTAAGTTATATCCCGTTAGGCTTGATCAGTAGGCCAGGTTGCTTTTGGTTTCGGGCAGATCCGATTTTTTCATGATTTTTGTTACTATTGTTTACGTTTGACGATTTTAAACTGGAATACTGTATTAATTCTTTACTTTCGATTTAACGCAGGACCCAAATCGCTATTATTTTATGACATTCTATACACCACTGACAGGCCCAACAAACAAATGTCACACTGTCATTAATATACGTCACAGAGGTTCTCTTATATGTGTCACAGTGAAACTCAAGTCTGTCGCACTGTCAATCTTACCTGTGACTTAACCTCTCCAACACAGAACTCATGTCTGTCGCGTAGCTCAAATCTGTCGAAATGTCATTCATTTCACATTTTCATTCGCATTTGTCACAGTCAAATATGTTCACTGATCACTGTACCGTGTCAGTTGATCTATCTTTGAAACCTTTTGTCACAGCCCTATATACCAGGCTTATAGTTGGTCCTTTGACATATAGGTGATGTCACAATGTGACTTATTTACTGCACACATTCTATAAGTATTTTTTCTGCTTCCCTTATATCGTTTACTGTTATACCTGTAACACTTCGCTTAAACCTTTTTTTTAAATAAATGTTACACCTGTGACGTAAGTAGTGTAGTCTGCATCATTCAGCCATGACATTCTTACTTTACGACATTAGCTAAACTTTTTGTAATGAAACACTTCTATAAATGTATAAATGGTTTCCT
Organism: Bulinus truncatus; assembly: GCA_021962125.1. Taxonomy (NCBI): domain Eukaryota; kingdom Metazoa; phylum Mollusca; class Gastropoda; family Planorbidae; genus Bulinus; species Bulinus truncatus. The sequence goes on along the minus strand of JAGDYQ010000067.1, from coordinate 4,208,132 downwards.
TGACTACCATCATGCCACTCTAAATAAATTATTAATGTTAGCTAATGGACTAACAATCATCTGATATAAAACATCTGCTCCGCCAAAGAAAAACTGAATTATTTATTCTATCTAGTTCGTTCCATTCCAAGTCACAGATATGTTAATTTTTTTTATTTTTTTTTTCAAATTTTAAATTCATATATTCTAGTCTTAAGCTTTAGTTTCGTACAAGTCTGTATTTTGTTCTCCAGATTGTGCAGCGTACAGTAATAACATAGATATATAAGACTAGATCGCTTACGGGCTATGTTACATGGTCGGTGCTCTAATACAATGAGTATAACCTATATATTTTTACAAATTCTTTGCAACTATGATGACGTAGTACACATAGAAATCTTTAACCGAAATTAATAGCAGAAGACATTTTGCATTGTTTGCCTTGAAAAATTTTCAATTTTTTTTTTCAATTAACATTGAATAAAATGCCCTCGGACACATCAGTAGATTTTAAAAGCGCCAACCTCTAGCATGAATGGGGATTTTTTTTTTCGCAGTGGCTACGGTTCGGTCCGACCGAACGCGTATTTCTTTTTTTCGGGTACCAGCCTTACTTATTATTGCATAGCGGCCGAGTCGCTGCACTGAACTATATAACAACATAATTTATTTTTTTTTTTCAAAATTTTTTTTTCAGGATTAGGGTTAGGGATAGGGTTAGGGATAGGGTTAGAGATAGGGTTAGGGATAGGGTTAGGGATAGGGTTAGAGATAGGGTTAGGGTTAGGGTGTGGAGCAATATTATCTATGGCTGGTACCCGAAGTAAAAAAAATACGGGTTCGGTCGGACCGAACCGTAGCCACTGCCTTTTTTTTTTAATTAAAAGGAAGGAAATCTTTTTCGGTAAAAAATAAAGAACTGTACAGAATGGTACTCTTCTCTTTTTAAAGTTAGGGTCCACAAATTTAACACTTTTTCGGTCTCTATTAAATAAGCATAGTCTATATATCTATGAGTAATAATATATTCTGTTATTTAGATTTAGTTTCGTACATGTTTGTATTTTGTTCTTCAGATTGTGCAGTGTGCAGTAATAATATATTCTCTTATTTAGATTTAGTTTCGTACATGTCTGTATTTTGTTCTCCAGATTGTGCAGCGTACAGTAAAAATATATTCTCTTATTTAGATTTAGTTTCGTACATGTCTGTATTTTGTTCTCCAGATTGTGCAGCGTACAGTAAAAATATATTCTCTTATTTAGATTTAGTTTCGTACATGTCTGTATTTTGTTCTTCAGATTGTGCAGCGTACAGTAAAAATATATTCTCTTATTTAGATTTAGTTTCGTACATGTCTGTATTTTGTTCTTCAGATTGTGCAGCGTGCAGTAATAATATATTCTGTTATTTAGATTTAGTTTCGTACATGTCTGTATTTTGTTCTTCAGATTGTGCAGCGTGCAGTAATAATATATTCTGTTATTTAGATTTAGTTTCGTACATGTCTGTATTTTGTTCTTCAGATTGTGCAGCGTGCAATATTTTCAAGTCACATATAAACAGCTGGAGCGAGCGGTGAGTACTGCTAATTGGTTGTTAATTATTCATAGATACTCAGTGCTTGTTGTCGTCATTTGTGCTCCTGCTGTGTGTGTCAGGCAGTCATGCATCCCAGATCACGTGCTAATTATATAATGCTTTTTTGTTAGACCCTTGTTGCCAATAGTGACGCATTTAATGTTAATATATACCTTTCAACTTCCGGTTACTTCAGAGGCATAAATCAATTACTCGGAAAAGGAGAAAAAATGAAACAAAATTTTTTAAACCAACATTAAAAAAGAAAAAAAAACGGAATTTACATATATTAAAGCTTATTATAGAAGACCTCCATATTTAAAAAAATATCGGATTTTTTAAAACTCACCAGTAAGATCAGAGATGCACAAACAGCAGCTATATAATAGAACATTCAGTGCGGCTTTATAAAAGAACATTCAGTGTGGCTTTATAAAAGGACATTCAGTGCGGCTTTATAAAAGAACATTCAGTGTGGCTTTATAAAAGGACATTCAGTGCGGCTTTATAAAAGAACATTCAGTGTGGCTTTATAAAAGGACATTCAGTGCGGCTTTATAAAAGAACATTCAGTGCGGCCATATAATAGAACATTCAGTGCGGCTTTATAAAAGAATATTCAATGCGGCTTTATAAAAGAACATTCATTGTGGCCTTATAAAAGAACATTTAGTGCGGCCTTCAAGGTTGAGAAGGTTGAGATGGTATTGCACCCATGGGAAATACCATTAATTAGGCTTTACCAGAGATCTACTTTAGTATAGTGTTTCTAATTTATATAAATGCCATACAAATGTTTGGTTAGTTGACTATTGCGAAAGGAGTGTAAGTTCTTTTTCAACACTATTAAGTAGTGAACAAAAATCAAATAAAAAAACCTATGGAAAAAAAAATTTAACTTTTAAGAAAATGTACTAAAAGTCAAAACAAATTCCTTAGACTTAGATGAAACAAATATTTAAAGAAGTTATGTTGACTGAACAGAAGTGTAAGTGCCAGATATTGTCCTGGCTACATCATTGTTACATATATAAATGTTATTATTATACTCTTATTGGTTGCTATGAATCTCGCATTCTCAGTTAGACTATAATATGACAGAGTTTGTTTGTTATATTTTGTTGCTTTTTGTGATAAAGTAAATAGGTGGTAAATATATATTACAATATACATTACAATATGCATTACAATATGCATTACAATATACATTTAAAACACATTACAATATAATACTCATTACAGTATAAATTAGAATACACTGTACATTAAAATATACATTACAAAATACATTACAATATACATTACAAATTAAATTACAATATACATTACAACATAAATTACAATATACATTACAACATAAATTACAATATACATTACTACATACATTACAATGTTCATTACAACATACATTGCAATACATTGTACGTTAAAATATGCATTACAAAATGCATTACAATATTATTACAACATACTGTAATTTCAATAAACATTAACAAGACATTAAATTATAAATTGGAGCATGAAATGAAGTAGGCCTTTCTTTGTTGTTATCAAGAATACATATTTTCATATATGACAATGTTCAAAAACGTATGCATTGAAATAGATGCCAACTTTTGTCTGCAGTATTACTTAGTGAACAAATAGTCGTTTGTACTTTGACTTGTGTTGCCATTTTCTACAATTTTTACCCGTATGTCCAATGTTGTTCTATATCTCTAGATGTCTGGGCATGCGCGAGCTGTTCTGGAAGAAGAGGTTTGTTGTATGGCTAAGTAGCTGTGCACAGAGCTAAACCAATGCACGCTTGAATTTTAGCTTTTTTTTTTTTTCATCATAATGTTTCGCTTTCTTTGTAAATTAATCTTCTATTTGAAATTCAATCAACATATTTAAATAAAACAGTCATTATATTCAGTCTTAATTTAACACATATTTACTATCGTGAAATTTGATAGTAAGTAAGTTTTCTTCTTAAGTTTATTTGTATTTATATACATGTCTTTTTACGTATTGTATATAAAGCTCAGTATTAAACAAAAACTACGATCCTTGCTTGATCCATTCCCATTCCGGTTTCATCCCATCACCCATTATCGTTTTGCACAGTTTCTTTCTGAGAAATGCATAGAATACTTCAGTTACTATGTTTTAATCTCTTATCCATTTTATATTTCATTTAATGTCACATATTTTTCATTAGCTATTTGTCTTATCTATTTTACATCTAATAAACCAGAAAAGAAGATAAGAGACAACCCTGTTACTGTTTCGGAATGGGTGGGGGAAAAAATCTGGATCGTCTCATCCGAATTAATTATAAAACTAAATGCGGAATAGAATAGAATAATTAAACAAATGAACGATTGTTATGTTTCAAAACTAAGTCAATGATTTGTACTTCATTACGAGAACACGCCCCCCCCCCAAATGTCGAGAGACAACCTGATCAATGTCGAGAAGTCTCTGCGAGCCCCAGGGCTAGAATATATTCGTTATTTTGTGCTACCACTCCCCATTTTTATTTTCTTATGTAAATCGCATCACACCCTCCTTTGCCACACCCTCCTTTGCCACTCCCTCCTTTGCCACACACTCTTTTGCCACTCCCTCCTTTGCCACAACCTCCTTTGCCGCACCTTCCTTTGCCAGACCCTCGTCGGACCCTTCGTGTCAGACCCTGCTTGTCAGAGCCGTTGATATGAGTAGGAAAACTAAACGATCTCCTATGGCCGCAAGGCCTCTCCCTCTCTCTCTCCCTCTCCCTCTCTCTCCCCCTCTCTCTCTCTCTCCCTCTCTCTCTCTCTCTCCCTCTCTCCCTCTCTCCATCTTACTGATATTGCATCTTAGAGAGAAGTATTTGACAGTGCATGTAGATCTACTCTACTGGATGTCAGTCAGTTCAACTAAATGGGTTTCATATGTTTACCCTAGCATAGTTTAGTGTGGGACTGGGTTTTAGTTCAGCAGGGACTGTAATATAATAACACGTATCACGTGACGTGGCATTATTCACCTTCTTTGGATATTATTTATTTCCTAGCACCGGAAGACTAGTCTACATTCGCAGCCAAATACTTCTCTCTGTAATTCATCCACTAGTTGTGTTAATGATTTCATCTGGGGAATAGGTCTGTGTCTTTAGTTTAGTTCCTCCCTCCATCCCTATCCCACCCATATCCCCACCCTAAAAAGCCTCTCTTGACGTCATGTATATGTCAGTGCAGATTATAAACAAAACACCAGTAAATAGCTTCACTCAATTCCTTTGTGATTATGAGACGTGTATACGTTGAAGTCAATTTAATGTTCGTACTTGGGTGTAATGTCAATTAGGTGTATACATGTGTGTGAGTGTAATGTCAATTAGTTGTATACATGTGTGTGTGCGTGTCAGGCCCGTAGCCAGAGGGAGGCTAGGGGGGCTGAGCCCCCCCCCCCGTTCATGACCTGAGCCCCCCCGTGCATGATTTGAGCTTTTTGACAAAATTTTAATAATAACGGGTATAAAACATCAATCATTTTGTTCAATAAATCAATAATAATAAAAACTTAAAAGTTTATATTTTGGCAATCATTCAGGCTATTTAACTTATATTTAAAGCTTATCTAATTTTTGGGCATAAAAGATTGAATCTTATTGAAGTTCACTTCTGGGTATTTTGGGCAGCATTGGCATTTGGGGCTTCAACAGCCGTGTGTGAGAACAGTTTCTCAACCATCACACGAATGCTCACCCCATATCGCAGATCAATGTTACAAAAGCGTCTAAGCAATCTTTTCCTGCTTGCATTTCAAAAAGATTTAACAGACAATCTGAATGCTGAAGCATTTGTAGGTAAACTCAGTGCTAAGCCACGACGTTTGCAAATTTGAAACGTATTATAATATAAGTTCACAAACAGTGCCGACGAGTGTGCGGGGGCAGGGGGGGCCAATGCCCAGGGGCCCGGCGAGTTTTAGGGACCCGAACTGAGCTGGCCAATCAACTTTTTAAAATATTAATATCAGCACGGGGGCCAGGCCCGTAGCGTGTGGGGGCCAGGGGGCCGGGCCCCCTGCGTTTTGTCTGGCCCCCTCTGCTTATTTGCTCTACTTAGTGAAATGTATTACCTGGCCCCCCTGCTATTGCCTGGCCCCTGCTGTAAAATGCCTGTCCCCTGCTGTAGAATTTTCACACTACGGGGCTGAGGGAGAGGGAGGGAACGATGGGTCAGCTGAAGAAAAAAAACAAACCGCTAGTCATGGGCCACGATAATAAGGACCCGTAATTTAGATGGTCATTGGTTTCTCGTAGAGACAAGTGGAATTTAGATCTAGCTCTTGGCTAAAGCCACAAGGGCAAAAACTCTTGATCTTTTCTAGTTTTTGTCAGAAACGGAAACCGTTTTTTTTTCTTATTCTGCAATTCTTTTTTTTTTTTGTTATTTAGGGTTGTGGATCTTTTTACTAGTTTGTCTACATTTTACGTGGGATAATTTTATTTTAGTTTATTGTCTAGATGATCTTCCAAAAGGCGAACTCTGTGTCATTTTTATGGTAGTTTCTAATTGGTAATCGTTGTACTAATATCTTGTGTCAATGTCAAGGACATTAGCAAGAATGTAGGAAATTTAAAAAAAAATAACAAACCAAACATAAAAATACAAACTACGGCCATATTAACTCCGCGGCCAAACAATAACTAAGTCTACTATTACAGAATATTGAAAATACAAATATTTGCAGCGATGGGAATCGAACCCACGCCTCCGAAGAGACTGGTGCCTAAAACCAGCGCCTTAGACTCGGCCACGCTACCCCATAGAACTTGATATTCCAGAAGGAAACAAAATAGCTAACACGAAGGGAATGGTTTTTAACGTAATTAGCTTGTGAAATAAAAATTCCGATTCTATTCCCTGGTCCCTATTTCAATAAGTAAAGCTAACAGATTGTACAGATTGTACAGACTCTAATTGAATGAGCGAAAAAATGTGTATTGAGGTTGGCGGGGGGGAAGGAGCATTATGTCGGATTTTTTAAAAATCGGACATTGGATAGAAATTTAATAACCTGTATGTAACATTTCGGCTATGACGAATTACCAAAATATACCTATTGACTGACAGGGGTCTTCATGAGACGTTGAGCATAGGGAGAAGTATCTCACCGTCTTCACTTCAGGTAGATGGCTCATGGTGATTAGTAAATAGTAGCTCGGAGCATGTCACATAATGATAATGACTGAGCAGCGCGGAGCATGTCACATAATGATAAGTAAATCATATATGCACACACACTCAACAGAATGAGCAAACAAAATTTAGTTCTTCGTCTTATTGTCATTCTTCAATTCAATATTCAGCACGACTTTGAAAGATTATTTTAAGATCTAATTTACGGTTCCACGACTTTTCGACCCCGCGACACTTCGACCCTGGGACAGTTCGACCCCAGACTATTCGCGGGGTCAAAGTGTCGCGGGGTCGAAATGGCGGGGTCGAACTGTCCGGGGTCGAACTGTCCGGGGTCGAAAAGTCCGACCACCCTAGTTTACAGCAGTAGGAAGGATGGTAAGGTGGAAGAGCGCTTGATTGCTGACCAGAAAGTCAAGAGTTCACGCCAGGCCCGTAGCGTGCGGGGCTAAGCTATATTCGTGCATCTTTGTCGTTCTTCCCGGGTTGTACGTTAAACAAACAGTATAATAATATAAATCAGATATCCATTATGTAACAACTGTGTAGCAGAACAAATGGCCAATATATTTATAACAGGAATCAGAAATAGCTCAGCCTCAATAATTTTTTATCATTAAAACTCTTTACTAATTAAATTATTTTTAACAAAACTGCAACATGCCATGCATTATTGAAACGTAGTTAAAATTGTATATTTCTAATTAATAGCTAAACAATCGGTACTAAAATGCACCATTCCAGATATGGAACTGCAAAAAATTTCTTGGAGAGGGGACTCACTGAGATTCCCTCCTCAAACCCCTCCTCTCCTTTTGCAAGCTTTCGGCGCTTCGCGCCTCCATTTTCGCCCCCCACCCCCGAACATTTCTTCTACCCCACCAGGGGCGGATTTAGGGGGTGGGGCCGGGGGGGCATGCCCCCCCCCCGTTATCGCAAGTTTAATACATCAGTAAATTATCAAAATATTTTTTGTTCTCAGACCAATTTTCAACAATGAAAACAGTTTTGCCCCCCCTCCCCCCGTCAAAGTTATCTAGATCCGCCCCTGTGCCCCTGGATCATTTCTTCGGCACCCCCCCCCCAAAAAAATGTCTTCGGCCCCCCCAATCCAATATTCCTGGCTACGGGCCTGGTGCGTGTTAGTGTGTGCATCATGAGTCTACACTATTTGTTTTAGCTGTGGTACCCATATTACTACTGCTGGTTGTTTGGGAGTAAAGTCGGTTAAGTGAGACTGTTGAAACAATTGCTAAATCAATTGAAGTTTGTGTACGACGACTAGGGTCATTGTTTGGGTAGTCTTATTGTGGTAAAAATCACTGTAAAGAAATCTATATCAAATAGTTACAGGATGGGAGACTATGTGTCTTCATGGGTAGGCCAAATAGACAGCTAGTTTCCCCCATTGCTAAAGTTGGCTCCCTTTCGGGACTTTTATATCGTCGTAACCCAATACAAGTTTTAGAGTAATCTGGTACTGTATTTAGAACCGAGAATTTACTGAAACAAACTGCTACAGATGAGCTTTTTTTTAAGGACATGACATGGGTGAGTTTCACAAATGACATGGGTGAGTTTCACAAATGACATGGGTGGGTTTCACAAATGACATGGGTGGGTCTCACAAATGACATGGGTGGGTCTCACAAATGACATGGGTGGGTCTCACAAATGACATGGATGGGTCTCACAAATGACATGGGTGGGTTTCACAAATGACATGGGTGAGTTTCACAAGTGTCGTGAGTTCAATAAATGCCCAGTTCTCTAACATACTATTCCATAATTCAAATTGTGCTCCCGGGTGATGGTAAATTCATGCTTTACAAAAGTATTAGCCAATCGGTGAATGGTACAAATTTAAATTAAAATGGTGTCAGTCAATCATAGAAATCTGCTTGATTTATTTAACATTTGATTAAACCTGATATATTATTTATTTATCTCAGTGGCTACGGATACAGCCAACGCGCATGCGCTTTAGCGCTTAGACGGACTATTTTTCATGATCGATTGCTGGATTTCGTGGTCCAGCTATAGATATTGCTCCTATCCCTAACCCTAATGCGCACACAAAAAAATAGTCCGTCTAAGCGCTAGAGCTCATGAGCGTCGGCTGTATCCGTAGCCACTTCGTTTATTTATTTATTTATTGAATTTTATTTTTTGCTTGAATCGTGTAAATAAAAACATCTAGTTTGTCTCAGTGCCTGTATGTGTTTTTTAATGAGAAATAGAGATAAACTACGTGAGTGTATCACATAAAACTATTTTTAACTTAATATCATAGTCCGAGAAATTTGTCATTAAGAAATAGCTCATAAATCGTAAATAGTGGTTCTTTTAACCCTTGTGTATTTTTTTGTTTTATGTTTTCAGTTAGGGGAAGAAATCAACCTTGACATTGAGAAAATCCTCAAGGCCAACGACGTCCACCATGAACCCTCGGGGCTGGGCACCCAGTCCTTGACCTTGAACACGGGGCTATTTGAGCTGTACATGAACCTACAGGAGTTCTCGCGTTACAGCCGACACCTCTCAGCCAGGTGAGACGCACTGGTCGAGTTGACGTTTGAGAACATGATATAACAGATAACACTGATGACATTGCTATAACTGATAACACTTATAACACTGATATAACTGAAAATATTGAGAACACTGATATAAATTAGAAGAACAATGATAACACTGATAACATTGCTATCACAGATAAACACTGCTAACTGATAACATTGATATCACTGAGAACATCATAACACTAATAACACTGATGTCACTGATAACACTGATAACATTGATATCACAGATAACACTGGTAACTGATAACTAGACCCTTCAGTCGCCGTCTTAAGCCGCCGTAAGCCGCCACGAAGCCTGTAAGCTGTAAGCCGCCAGAAAAAATGTTAAGCCAAGCTGCTAAAAACTTTCCTAAGCCGTGGGAGATTCGGAATCACCGCTAAAATTTTGCATTGCGTAATACGTTGTACTGTTGTACAACAGTTTCACAACACCACTGCTACACATCGTTGAGAATAGTTTACCAACACCACTTAATTTTTTATTATCTCAGCCTGCACATCGGCGATATTCTAGTTATTAAAATCATTTTAGTTATAGTTTTGATTAGTTTTTTTTTAGCAATCATTTTTATTATTATTTAGTTATAGTTTTAAATTCATTTTAGTTATAGTTATAATTAGTTTTTTCATCAATCATTTTTATTATTATTTAGTTATTAAATAGTTATAGTTATGATACGACAGATACATGCCAATGTCAGGACACAAAACTGGCCTTCAAGCTCTAATTAAAAGGAACACACCCGATGTTCTCTGGACGCACTGCAGGCTCCACAGTGCAGCTCTCGTATAAAAAATATGAGTTAGAAACTTAACTACGTTTCTACAAAAGTAACGAAAGTTGTAAACTATAGAAAAACAGTCCATTAAAAGTTAGTTAATTTGCAAAGCTGTATGAAGATATGGAAGCTTTTCAGCCCGTCCTTGTACACCATGTATTTGTCATTTTATTTGACAATCACACTCTATTTATTACACATGCACATTACATTTTAAAAATAGCACTAAAGCAGTTGCTAATTTGGTAATAAGACTTAACTATTCATAATTATTTCAACAAAAGTTTATTGTTACCTATCATAATAATTATGAAGACGAAGGAACTTAATTTACATACAAGCTGACCACAAAGTACAATTATAATGAATGAGAAGTGTGTAACTGTTCACAATTTTGAATAATGTTCTCGAACTTGGGAACTAGTTTACGTGTTGTGATTTGCATGACCGAATTTAAATTGTAGTCAGTCAACATCGATCTGTTCTTAAAAGTGTTTATTTTCAGACAAGAAAACGCTTGTTCACAAATGTAGCCTACATGGACCCAAATAGTGACAAAACCCTGCAGCAAAGTTTTTAGGTGTGGGAATGCCGCTGTTGGCAAACATCCTGAAAACTCCAAAACTGACTTGAACTTCCCCTTCAGGTCATAATCTGCTTATAGGTCAAGCATCTCTGACTAATATTCTTTAGCCATAGAACTGATTTAACGTCCCTAGATTCGAATCAAATTAAAAAAAAAATATCGCGAAAAATCTTAACTAAGAGGATTAACATAGGACCGCAACATGTACACGCGTTCGGGCCGCATAAATAGTTTGAGGGCCGTAGTTTGCCCACTCCTGAACTAAATCAATGAGTCCTGACGTATATGAATCAATGAGTCTTGATGTATTTGAATCAATGAGACCTCGAGTATCTGCTAATTCATATCACTTTATAGCGATTACGAAAATCGCATCCAAAAATTAATTTATTTTTTTTTTTTAATTTCTTCTTTTTTTTTTTTAACGCCGCCATTGCCAGCATGGTAGGGTGTAGTGTGCCTACCACACCAACATTGTTGGCGGCGCTGATGCACGTCTGCCATGCCTACAGAGCGGCGGGGTGAGTGTGCCCGCTATCATCTGCAGGGATTGCAGAAATATAGGTTTTAATCCTTGCCCGAACCGGCCAGACCAGCAGGGTGTGTGTACTGCCGGTCGGCCAGAATGGCAAGGAACGGGGTTTTTCCTGCCACTCGGAGAGAGGGGAGGGTGTAGTGTGCCTGTACCCTCAGCCCGAAATGGCAGGCTGCGCAGGTGTGCTTGAGTGGGAAGGGTGTTGTGTGCCGACCACATCCGTCACCTCCGCCAGCTGTGAATACTGCGGTCTCGGATAGTCCTCATTGACCACAGTACCACCACCCTCGCAAGTAATGGGTTTTTTTCCTGACTAGAGAACCCCTATGAACCATCCCCCGCGTATCATGGTATGTCTCTCAGACCAGGAAGGAGAGATCACAAAACATGCCAAAATATTTTGTGATACTCTCCGAAACAAATTCCAAAAATTAAAATAATATTAACACATCTATATCAACATAACGTGAAACGATATTTTTGCGACTAATATAATAACACTTGAAATCTAACTCATTTTTGTATTTTTACATTTTTACATTTTTTGTCCCCGTTTTGTCTGTCTGTCTGTCTGTCTGTCTGTCATCACCCTAGGTCTCAACAACCATAAGTCCTAGACCCATGATGTATATATCATTTTGTAGGTCTTGGCCTGCCAAAAAATGTCTTTTTTCCATTTCGCGATCTGACCTCTGAGGGCCGTAAAAGGGGGCTTATAAAGTACCGTTTTTTACTATATAAGCTATATTAATAAAGGAGCGCCCTATATCTCAAGAACCATAAGTCCTAGACCCATGATGTATATATCATTTTGTAGGTGTTGGCCTGCCATGTGTACATCAAAAGTTCATTTTGCGATAGGACCTCTGAGGGCCGGGCTTCAGGGCTCCTAAGGGGCTTATATATTATATATATATGGCCCCATTCTACACCTTGTACGTTCAATAACCCATTCATTTGGTGCGAAATATTGCAGCACGTAGTTTCACCAAGATTTATTAAGAAACTCATCAAATGAAATAGTAAGCTTGTGTTCTGAGTTTAATTGAAAGTATCAGAGCTATGCAACAATTGACGGAGTTTTCGGACGATTAAATGACTACAATTTCGAATGTTTTCAATTATGAGTCCTATTTCAGTAACCACAAACCACTTGTAGTTAGATTTAAGAGAAAATAATTTTTTTTCAAATATAAAGAAACGTCTTTATACTATTTTTTTTACAGATATATGCATTACAAAACTGAATTTATAAACATTTCCAAAATTTACAAATATTTACTGAAAGCTAACAAACGTACTGATACATAACATGAAAATGCGCTAACACGTCCTGTGTCCAGAATGGAACAGGCTTAATTGCTTGTTTTTTAATTGGTTTTTAATTTAATTAACATTTTTATTTTTTTTTATTATTTTTAACATAAATCTTTATATTAACTTATTATATACAATAAATTATAAAGTATTATTTATTTATTTCAAAATTGTTGTTTGTATGACTAGTAAAAGTATAGTACATAAATATTTTGACTGTTACCTCCCATTAAAAAAAATATCGGTGGTACCTAGTGTGATCGTTGGGCTCCGGCTTTCAACAGGGGTGCTAGGCATTTTCCTAAGCCACGTCTTAAGCCGGCTAGCCAGCCATAACAATTCTAAGCCAGCCATAATCAGTTATACGGCGCGGCTGAGGGGTCTACTGATAACATTGATATATCTGATAACACTGATAAAACTGATATGATTGATAACACTGATATCAATCGAATTTTTTTTCTTATTTCGTTTGGTAAATTTCTAAAAGGTTTTGGGTAAAAATGTTCAGATAACCACAACAAATAAAAATACAACACTAGCAACAACAATGGATCATGTTTGTTTAAAATATTTTACTGTTCTCTCTTAAAAAAAAAACAATCTGTATCCTCGTATGTTTCATGGAAGTGGTTCCCACACTTTTAACTCACTTACACGATATCAAAATTAATGTAAAAAATGTATCATTTACGCCTTTCCCAGTGGCTGCCTTATGGCGGGGGGGGAGGCCCATGATGGGAAAAATGTCATTCACTCATTTTTTTACCCCCCCCACTCCCAAACATTATACGGAGGTTCCCCAAATTGTAAATGACGCCACTTTGCCTACTCTTTGGACTACTTGGCCTACCTATTAGACCACTTGGCCTACCTATTGGACCACTTGGCATACCTATTGTACCACTTGGCTAACCATTGTACCACTTGGCTAACCATTGGACCACTCGGCCTACCTATTGTACCACTTGGCTAACCATTGTACCACTTGGCTAACCATTGGACCACTTGGCCTTCCTATTGTACCGCTTGGCTAACCATCGTATCACTTGGCTAACCATTGGACCACTTGGCCTACCTATTGTACCACTTGGCCGACCTCTTGTACCACTTGGCCTACCTCTTGTACCACTTGGCCTACCTATTGTACCACTTGGCTAACCATTGTACCACTTGGCTAACCATTGGACCACTTGGCCTACCTATTGTACCACTTGGCTAACCATTGTACCACTTGGCTAACCATTGGACCACTTGGCCTACCTATTGTACCGCTTGGCTAACCATTGTACCACTTGGCTAACCATTGGACCACTTGGCCTACCTATTGTACCACTTGGCCTACCTCTTGTACCACTTGGCCTACCTCTTGTACCACTTGGCCTACCTATTGTACCACTTGGCCTACCTATTGTACCACTTGGCCTACCGATTGTACCACTTGGCTAACCATTGGACCACTTGGCCTACCTATTGGACCACTTGGCCTACCCATTGGACCACTTGGCCTACCCATTGGACCACTTGGCCTACCTATTGTACCACTTGGCCTACCTATTGTACCACTTGGCTGGCCTACCTATTGTACCCCTTGGCCTACCCATTGGACCACTTGGCCTACCCACTGGACCACTTGGCCTACCTATTGGACCACTGTTGCAATATGAGAATAAAGATTTAATAAGATTGTATAACTGTGCCATTAATCAGATAGCTTATAGGTTTCTATTAAGTGATTTAATAGAGAAAAATACAACAAAACATACAGTAATTGATCTTACTTCACTGAAGACCATAGTCACGTATTTTAATGTACTTTCAACTAGGATCAATATAAATTAAAGCTTTGGTTTGTTTGTTTTTTATTCCTTTAGTAGAAGTAGAGCACACAAAAAAAAACTTTCCATTTGGGCGAACATAACATGACGCCATTTTTTGTTCTTTCATGTCAAATTATTCCTGACAGTTTTCGTTTCCGGTTTCATTGTGTGTTCGATAGTTGACCTTGAATCGAGGATTCTAGCACACATTTAAACAGAACAAATTTAAGTTAAACCAAATTAAATGCATTTTCAAAAAGATGTCAAAACGATAAACAGTGGTTTCCTTTTTAATTTTTCTGAATGTCCTAAAAAAAAAATTAAAACATAATATTGTTGTTTTTTTGTTGTCCTTTTGTTTTTTTTTCATATTCAGTGATATTAAACAACTCAGTATTATCAACTATTACCACTGGTTCAAATGTGCAGTCAGTAAATGGCTGACAATAGCCCAGCACCGGGCTGAAAGGCGAATAAAGAAAGCTGTGGAGCTGGAGAAGGTGAGTAGGGTGCGTGGGGTAATTCTCTGATAGGTTAATTGTTATTTAGTGGTTATTTTCTAGTACACTAGTCCTTGTTTTTGGGGGTTTTTTTGCTGATGTTGTTGTTTATTGGTGTTAATTATTTTACGTTTGAACAAGTTAGTAGAAATCTCTTATATGTGAATCATGTAGTGGTAATTCTTTGATTGGTTAATTATTATTATGTAGTGGTAATAGCTCAGATGTAAATTAAGAAGTACTAATTACCCGATGGCTCGGTTGTGTTTGTTTTAGAGATTATATGTCAGTTATTTAAAGCTGTTGTTTTGTTGTGGTAATTAGCTTACATGATGAATCTTGTTTCGATTTCTTTTCAACATGTATCAACAAGTTGTATTGGTCTGTCATTTCACAGGTCGCCCAGGTAGATGCAGCGGTCAAGTACAGCACTTCTGCTGTGGACGTATGCTGCTGTTTTACTCAAGTAAGTCCAGTTTTGACAGTGTTATCCCCCAAACATAATCAATCCACGCACTTGCTAAATGAGTTATGTTCTAACTTTTTTCTCCCAAGCACCGCTAGAATTTGTCAATGGCAGCCAATCGCTACGGTGTCTAATGTCATGACTTGTGATATGTTGTCTTGCAACAAAACATAGGAATGAAACTCGACAACTCGACAAATTTAAACATCCATTGGGTCACATTTGTCCCTATTGCCACAGGACGGCCGCCACGAAACGCAACCTGATGTATTGATTCCAAATACATATTGTGTTGAATGTCTATTGAGAACGACTTCACGGTCCTTTCGAACATTTCCTAAAGTCCAGTCTTGACTTTGTGTTCGTGTCATCAGTGTGTGAAGTCCCTGTACGAATGAAATGAAATCTCTTAGATCCTATAAACCTCTACTAGGATGGTTTTAATGGTGCCCTTCTTTCATCCCCACCATAGCCGATAGTGCAATGACCATGGAGGCACCACGTGAGTTAAATGGCGCTGACTTCAGTCCTGACATGAAAATTTTACTTTGTCCTCACCGGAGATTGAACCAGGTACCTTCATGTCGACAGCCGAGCGCTTTACCGCACAACCATCCGTCCCCTTCGTGTCATCAGTTAAACATGTCACAGAGTTTAATTAGAGAGCTTTTTTTCGGCGAATATTTTTGGCTTTAGAACCCTGTACACTTTGCATGTGAGTCGAGTTCACTTCGCTATACAGCCATGCAAAGTGCTCGGGGTTCTAAAGTCAAAAATAATCGCCGATGACTTGTAGAGGAACGAGATGGGCGTCACCTTGTGATACGCCCACAGAAAGGAAATATGAAAGCACAACAGATACATACATATATATATATATATATATATATATATATATATATACTTATAAGAGGCATTTGTTGTCTGTCTGTCTGTCTCTGTCTGTTCCCTTATAACTCAAGATCCAGATAACCAAATAATGTGAAATTTGTTACACATACACATAATTACATAAGGAAGGTTATAGGACAGGTTTCGTTTCATCTCGATGTGTAGTTTAATTGTAATTAATTTTTTTTTATTTTAGTACCTCTGTGACGTCATTTCCCGCATAACCTATTAAAAATTGAGATTATGTTTGTGTGGCTCGCTAGCACAGCCGGTTACTCGCTTGGCATTAACTCAAATTTGGCCGACTATGTGTGGGTTCAAATCCCGACAGTGAAATTTTTTTTTTTTTCAATTTTTTTTTTTTTCTATTTTTTTTTCAGAATAATCTCTATACTTATAAGACGCATTTGTTGTCTGTCTGTCTGTCTGTCTGTTCCCAGAGAGAGAGAGGAGGGAGAGAGAGATAAAGAGACAGAGGGGGGGCAGGTGGGGAGAGAGAGGAAAGGAGGGTAGGAGGGAGGGAGGGGGGGGGGATGGACAGGGGGGAGAGAAGGAGGGGGGAGAGAGGGAGATGGGAGAGGGAGGGAGAGAGAGGGAGAGGGAGGGAGAAAGGGGGAAGGAAAGAGAAAGGAACAGAAGGGAGAGGGGGTAGGGAGGGAGATAGAGGGGAGAGAGGGAGAGAGTGAGAGAGAGGGAGGGAGAGATAATAGAGTGAGGGGGGCAGGGAGAGAGAGAGGGAATGAGAGAGGGAGGAAGGGGGAGAGAGGGGGAGGGAGAGAGAGGTGGAGAGGGGAGGGAGGGGAAAGGAGGGAGGGAGAGAGGGGTTAGGGAGGGAGAGAGAGGAAGGGAAGGAGAGAGGGGGAGAGAGAGAGAGGATGGGAGTAATGTGAGGAAGAGATAAAGAAAGAGAGGGGGCAGGGAGGGAGAGAGGGAAGGAGGAAGGGGGAGAGAGGGAGGGAGGGGGGATGGACAGGGGGAGAGAAGGAGGGGAGAGAGGATGATGGGAGAGGGAGGGAGGGAGAGAGATGGGAGAGAGAGGGAGGGAGGGAGGGAGAAAGGGAGGGAGGGAAAGGGAGAGAGAGAGGGGGTAAAGAGGGAGAGGGAGGGGGAGGGAGGGAGAGAGGGGGGAGGGAGAAAACAAAAGGTAAACAGAAAACCTTATTTTAAACCCGGGCAAATCCGGGTACTTGCAACTAGTATATATATATATATATATATATATGTGTGTGTGTGTGTCCATTCATTTCCCTGCAAATATTGGTTAAGGGTAAAATAAAATAAAAATGTATAAAACTCGATTATGATTTATCTTATCAGATCCTATGTTTCATTCTCAGCTCATTTTTGTTTCATTTCATGTGTATAGATAACAGAGTTTTGGAAACAGTTGGCTTGGCCTGACCGGGTAGGAGCTTATCCATTTGTTTACAAACTGACGGAGGTAAATATAAATATTGTACTTCCACATCCCGCGTGACAAAATATTCTCTATTCGAGCTAGTTCTTTTTGGTAAGAATCAATGCTAGAAAATAATATATGCATGTACCAAGGCCGACGAATGATGTAAATAACTAAAATTAGAATGGAGATTTAACTAGGTCAATTAATTTGAAAAGAGTTAACTCTCTTTTTAGAATCACTAAACGAGGTAAATTTTTTCTTGGGAAATAATTTATTCCACACCAATAAAGTGGAATTATTTAGCTGTAAAAAGATTAAGTCATAGTAAAATTTGTGTATATTAGTACACATTTTTTAGAGCATTTTTTTTAATGCTCTATTGTCCCCGTTTTGTCTGTCCGTCTGTCTGTCTGTCCGTCATCACCCTAGATCTCAACAACCATAAGTCCTAGACCCATGATAAATATATCATTTTGTAGTTCTTAGCCTGCCAAGAAATGACTTTTGTCCGTTTCGCGATCTGACCTCTGAGGGCCGTAAAAGGGGGCTTATAAAGTACCGTTTTTTTACTATATAAGCTATATTAACAAAGGAGCGCCCTAGATCTCAGCAACCATAAGTCCTAGACCCATGATGTATATATCATTTTGTAGGTCTTGGCCTGCCAAGTGTACATCAAAAGTCCATTTCGCGATCTGACATCTCAGGGCCGAATATAAGACTTTCCTACGTACCGTTTTTGCTTATATTTTAAATATAAATGATAAAAGCTAATCAAAGGGGCGTAATCATTATTTATTTTTGTAACAGTTATTCAACATGATTACTTCCCTCTCTATTTATCAAAACACGGGAAAAAATACGGATTTCGTCCGGCGTAACCGGCGAAAATGCTCTAAAATGTCCTTTGTCCGAAATGGAAAAGATTTAAATTGCTTGTTTATTATTATACTCTTGGCAATACTTATAAATAATGGATAAAATAAAGTTAACAGACGTTTACTGTTGTTTGTCTGTTTTTATTTAGCATAATATGTTGCATAAATGTGTTGAGTTGTTTAACATATATAGGTCAGTGGTTGTTAATCGTTCTAGGACATTTGTAACGGAGCCAAACTGTATGCAGACCTTGTCCACACCAAACTTACAGACATGGGCTACTACGATGATGAAGGACAGTTTGACGTCACGGAAGAGGTAAATATCAAGGCCGTAGCCAGGGGGTGGGCTAGGAGGGGCTGCAGCCCCCCCCCCCAATTAATTCTAAAAATCAAATTTTATTATAAAATATACTTCTTTATCATTGTGTTCCTATTTTTTCTTATATAAAACTCTCCGCACAGCGCCCCCAAGCCGCACAGCCCCCCCCCCCAAACAAAATCCTGGCTACGGCCTTGGTAAATATAGTAATTAGCGTAACTAGAAGGGTGGTTGGGGGGCGGTCCACATACACCCGAACTTAAAAAATGATTTTGGTCCGTGAATGAGGTGGAAATTTGAAAGTCCACCCCAATGTGTTACCCTTAATGGTCTGTCCAATTGTCTTGGTGCAGTCTAGTTGATGAGGTGCTTAGCTGGGTATGTTTGGAGGCTCTATTAACAGTTACATTTGGGGGCACCAGGCAAAAAAATGCTCTGAAGCGAGCCACCTGCAAATATTAGCCCCTTAATAATCATTTGAACACAGGGCCTCAGCAGGTGTTCATATTGCTCTTCCTTGTGGATGGCGAAAAAAGTCTTGACAGGGGGCCCCTTAATAGTGGGGCCCCTAGGTATCCCCCATAGTTTATCTGTCCACAAGAAAGGCCCCGGATGTGCGTGTTCAGAGAAATAGAAGCGTCTTTCTTTAAAAAAAACATCAACTAAAATTGTCTCGATGTACAAAACAAAATGTTACGTGTATATGAGTACATTCAAATACACATCCTGGGACCCGTTATGACGGTCTCTGTTTTGACAGTCGCTACCCTGCCCGAATACATCCTGCCCAAACACCCAGAAACTCATGTGGCTACATAAACTCTGAATATGCTTCTCTGCAGCTGTGTATCACGATCAACAACATAGAACAGGTCAGGAGGGCGCTGAAACCGCTGCCCACACTGCTGGACTTCAGTGAGATCCAGCAGGCTCTTGAGCTGGCCAGGGACGACCCCCATCCACCTAAAGAGGCCACCACGGGCCTGCTGGGGAAGGCGTCACTCCAGGGAATCATCAAGCAGGCGGATGAGGACATGATCAGGAAAATACTTCAAGTGGTGGACCGTGTGGCAGACAAGGTGAGTATCGACACAAGTGTGCTGGAATCGAAATAATTATGTAACGAAATGTATGTGTTGGAATCGAAGCAAGTATGTTGGTATCGAATCTATTGTATTCAAATAAAAAAAAGTTGAGTACATAATGATAATTCACAGGTAGCGTCAAGAATGGTTCTTAAACATTTTTTAACTGAGTTGCAAATAAAAAACAAGCAATTTAAGCCTGTTCCATACTGGACACAGGACGTGTTAGCGCATTTTCGTGAATGTATCAGTACGTATGCTATATTTCAGTAAATATTGGTCAATTTTGGAAATGTTTATAAATTCAATTGTGTAATGCATATATCTGAAAAAAGATATTAAAAAGACGTTTCTTTATGTTTGAAAAAAAAATATTTTCTCTTAAATCTAACTACAAGTGGTTTGTGGTCACTGAAATAGGAATCATAATTGAAACATTCTAAATTGTAGTTATTTAATCGTCCGAAAACTCCGTCAATTGTTGTTTGATAAATTGTTGTTGCCAATCTTGGTGAAAGTAGTTGAATGTTGAAGTTTGTTTCGAAGAAATTTTCAATTTCTGCCCCGGGCTCTTTGAAATCTTGATTGAAGTCCCAACAAATGATGACTTTTGGTTGATTGAGCTGTGCTGCAAAGTTGTCATTGATTATGGGTTTTATAAAAAGTAACAGAAGTAAGTCATGTTGAATAACTGTTACAAAAATAAATAATGATTTCGCCCCTTTGTTTAGCTTATAATCTATACATAATATATAAGCCCCTTAGGAGCCCTGAAGCCCGACCCTGAGAGGTCCTATCGCAAAATGAACTTTTGATGTACACATGGCAGGCCAACACCTACAAAATGATATATACATCATGGGTCTAGGACTTATGGTTGCTGAGATATAGGACGCTCTTTTATTAATATAGCTTATATAGTAAAAATCGGTACTTTATAAGCCCCCTTTTACGGCCCTCAGAGGTCAGATCGCGAAATGGAGAAAAGTCATTTCTTGGCAGGCCAAGACCTACAAAATGATATATACATCACGGGTCTAGGACTTATGGTTGTTGAGATCTAGGGTGATGACGGACAGACAGACAGACAGACAGACAAAACGGGGACAATAGAGCATTTTTTTCGAAAATGCTCTAAAAACCATTGTGATGTACAAGTTCAGAGTACATCAATATGTACACAATAATCCTTGGATTCCATCAAACCTAAACACAATTTTTTTGAAGTAGTGTGTATTTTATTTGAAGTAGTGTGTATTTCATTTGAAGTAGTGTGTATTTTATTTGACGTAGTGTGTATTTTATTTGAAGAAGGGTGTATTTTATTTGAAGTAGTGTGTATCCTATTTGAAGTAGTGTGTATTTAATTGAAAAAGAACTTTGATTAACGTTAATGACAATTATAGAAAAAGTTGTATTCTTCCTATTCATGTTTCTCTTGAATGTCCAGATGCGGCCAGACATAAAGAAAGATGTGTTTCATTTGAATTGGGCTCCTGAGTCACTGCCAGCTGAGGAGGTAAGATATAGGCCAGTGTCTGAGTTTGTGTGGTTAACAAATAATTCTAGTAAGTAGAAGTTAAAAAAAACAAATCTTAAAGAAATGATTATTTCTATTTTATCAATGATTTAATAATTTTTTAGCTTTGAAAAAAAGTTTAGCAATTAATTTTAATTACTTTAATTAACTCCATAAATAATATTTCTCATTCAGTGTATTTCTCTTTCTGGTTATCTCGACCTCATTGTGCATATTTTTTAAAACATTTCTTTCATGTTTATCTTCACCTTTTTCTTCCTTTTCCTTCTTTATCTATCGCTATCTTAATTCTCACCCCCCCCCCCACCAACATGCCCTACTTTCTACCTTCTTTTAGTTTCACACCTACTACATCTCTTTATTGGGGGGGGGGGGCGGGTGGTCGTGTGAATAAGTGTTTGTTTACTGTCGACCTGAAAGTCCCTGGTTCGATCTCCGTGAGGACCTATGGATATTTCAGATCGTGGCTGTAGTCCCCGCTACATCTCCCGTGCTACCTCCATGGCCATTGAACTATCGGCTATGATGGGGATGAAAGAAGGGCACCATAAAACAACAGTCCCATTATAGGACTTTTTAGGGTTTAAGGGATTTCATCTCATCCTTACAAGGGACATCACACACACACACACACATCTTTTTATTCTTCGGCTTTTTACAAGGTCCATGCTAATATCAGTGACAGTTCTCTCTATGTCTGTAGTTCATGTGGGTGTGTCTGCTTTACGTTATTTCTGTCAGAGGAGAGTGCCCGTGGTATATGTTCTTATGTAAAAAAAGACAAAATGTTTAAAAGTCAATTTTATTTCGACAGGCCGTAGAGGATCTTTTGGAATATTTAGATAGTAACCTCCTGACACTGAACAGCAATTTACTCAAGACCAATTTCGAGAGAATTCTATCATCCATCTGGGTGGAGGTCTTGGAAGAATTTAGAGAAGTTCTGGACACGGAGGAAATGGTGGGTCTGCAATTAATGAATATTTAGCCCCTGAGATTCTCCAGCTCCTATATGGTCAGTCATTGTTAGTGGCAAATGAATTTTGGGAGGGCGGCCATTGAAAAGGAATACTAGGGGCCATGAGCAAAGTTACATTTAGAGGCCCTAGTAAGGTAATTTGTGGGCCCTAACAAGGTACATTTGGGGACCCTGAATAAATTTTTATTTGGGGGCCCTAACAAGGTACCTTAGGGGGCCCTAACAAGGTACATTTGGGGGCCTTAACAAGGTACATTTGGGGACCCTGAGTAAACTTTTAATTGGGGGCCATAAGCAAAGTTATATTAGGAGGCCCTAAAAGGTACATTTGGGGACCCTGAGCAAACTTTTATTTGGGGTCATAAGCAAAGTTACATTTGGGGGCCCTAAAAAGGTACATTTGGGGGCCCTTATAAGGTACATTTGGGGACCCTGAGCAAACTTTTTTTGGTGGCCATAAGCAAAGTTATATTAGGGGCCCTCTCTCTCTCTTTGAACTCTCTCAGTAATCTGCGGGCTGAGACTTAGTCTCTTAGAGCCCGTGAGATCAGACTTGCTGTGTCTCTCAACATCTGGAGACTGCCATAGAGCCCGATGGCCAGCAAGCTTCCGGACTGGTCCACCCTGTGGTCCGCCAGTCCGGGGCACTCGAAAAGCAAATGATCCACGGTTTCCTCCACTTCCCTGCAGTGTCTGCAAAGGGTGTCGACATTAGGCCTCAACCTCCCAAAGTACGCGCCAATAGGACAGTGCCCAGTACGGAACTGGGCAATTAGCGCCTGCTCGACACGCCTAAGCTTCCACCACGGGTCAGTTTTGGACGGCCGCTCTAGAAACTTTCGGACGTTGACTCCGTTCACCCCATGAGCCCAGCCCGAGAACCACTTCGATTGTCCAAAGAGGTAGATCATGGAACGTGCTGCCTCAAATGAGCTCTTTCTTGCACTCATGGGCAGCACTTGGGAATCTGTCGACTGGACTATTGCCTTGGCAATGCCGTCTGCCCTTTCATGCCCGGGAACCCATTGAAGGGTCACATACACGTGATGTTGGGACGCAAGACCCTATATTGCCATCAGGGGCCCTAACAAGGTACATTTGGGGGCCCTAACAAGGTACATTTGGGGACCCTGAGCAAACTTTTATTTGGGGGCAATAAGCAAAGTTACATTAGGGGGCCCTAAAAAGGTAAATTTGTGGGCCCTGAGCAAACTTTTATTTGGGGTCCATAAGCAAAGTTACATTAGGGGGCCCTAAAAAGGTACATTTGTGGGCCCTGAGCAAACTTTTATTTGGGGTCCATAAGCAAAATTACATTAGGGGGCCCTAAAAAGGTACATTTGTGGGCCCTGAGCAAACTTTTATTGGGGGCCATGAGCAAAGTTACATTTGGGGTGCCCACGGTAAAGAACCTGTCAATGATGCCACTTGTATATCTCTGCCCCTAATAATCTTAGTCAAATATGGGTCCCATCTGACCTGTTCTCAAACGGTTAAGTCGTGTCAAACTAGAAATTTTAGGTAATGGCAAAGTGAAAGTCTCATTGGCAGTGGAAAGGTGGGGGGGGGGGGAGGGGTAGTTTGCCTTTTGCCATTGATCTCCATACATGATTTCAGTATTTTCATACAACAAATTATTTTCTCTATTTTATAGATGTTTTAGAGACTTGCTCAATTTCTCTTTATCTTAGACTCAGTTAGGTCCCATTTATAATGTTTTTAAGTGTGAACTAATGTATTTGTAATGAAAACATCCGTTTGCGGTGTACTCAAGTTTAATAATTTCCATAATTATGTCAGTTGTATGTTGTACATCATCGTCTATTCTATGTGATTTATTGTGCAATTTGTGTATTGAATGTCATCTGCATAATATGTGTCATCTATATAATATAAATCATCTGTATAACATGTGTCATCTGAATAATATGTCATCTGTATAATATATGTTATCTGTATTATATATGTCCATTTCTGTTAAGCACTTAGTAATTATGTATTACAATAGTGTCATGTGTGTAAGTTGTCACCTGTGTAATTAATGTATGTAGCTAATGTCATTTTGTCTTCTTCATTATGTTTTTCACTTGTCTCATGTTGCCACTTGTGTCATTTTTGTCACATGTTTGCTCTCTGTGTAATGTTCGATGTACCTTCTGTCTCACAGAGACCTCCAGTATTTTACCAACGGATGTTCCAAGCTCTAAGTCTCCTGGTCGATTTCTTTTACGCCAACGGAAATGGCCTGGAAATGGAAGCCATTTTAATTGAGTCATTCGAGGTAAGATGGTATGTTGAAGTATTGGGTTATGGCATTTGACTGATTTAGTCATTGATTTTTTTTTTCAGACAGCTAACAATTAACACGACGCTTAATGGGCCATGAGCATGTTACAAATCGGTGCATTGTTACTTTCAAATTATTTTTAATTAATAGTCACATATTTTATTTAAATTTTTTTCACTAAGTTACATGTGAATTACTTTTTTAAAAAGCGTATTTATTTATAAACCATCATCTTAAGCCTGTTCCATTCTGGACACTGGACGTGTTTTAGCGCATTTTTGTGTTATGTATCAGTACGTATGTTAGCTTTCAGTAAATATTTGGAAATTTTGGAAATGTTTTTAAATTCAATTGTGTAATGCATATATCTGAAAAAAATATTAAAAAATGAAAATGACATAATTATTAATATAGCTTATATAGTAAAAAACGGTACCCTAAGAAACACTGATGCCCAGCCCTCAGAGGTCAGTTCGCGAAATGGATTTTGATGCAGGAATGGAAGGCCAAGACCTACAAAAAAAAGTATATACATCATGGGTCTACGACTTATGGTTGCTGAGATTTAGGGTGGGGACAGACGGACAAAACGGAAACAATAGCGCATTCGACTTCTCGAAAATGCGCTAAAAATAACTCTAAATATACTAAAATTTTATACATTTTTTTTTATTTTTGTTTTGATATAGAATCTCCGCAAAGAACTGACCATGCATAAGATGGATACCAAGTCTCTGATTGAAACTTTCTACATGGAGAAAAACGAACAGCAGGTATTGGGACTAGATATGTTGGAATCTAACTATATGCACTAACTTTGAATAACGTCACATTGATATTTAAATATGAGTCTTACAGCGACACATTCATATCCTCGTCACCCATGGTTTATCATACTCCATGACTTATAAATTGATTACATTATATAATTCTCCGATCCATAAAGATGACTCATGTGTATTGAGTTTATACTTTATGCATGCATATTGTTGGCAAACGTCATTGTTGTATTTACATTTGGGTCGGAAAATGTAAATAATTCAAATGATAGAAGCCTACTCATCATCGAAATCAACATATAAAAAATCATTATTGAGCTTCTATTGATGAGATGAGATTATTATGTAAATTTTCGGTATATGATCGTTATATGTAAGGATGAGATGTTTATCTCTTAGAGCATATTAACCTTTAGGGGACTGTTTTTGTGGGTCGCTTCTTTCATCCCCAAGATAATTGATAGTGCAATGGCCATGGAGGCACCACTGGAGACGCAGAGAGAACTGTCACCATGGCCTGAATAATTCCCTTTTTTCTCATTCATTTGATCACTATAGATACATTGATTTGAGTATATATATGATTTACAGAAACTAAACAGCGTGACTTTGGACATCTTTCCCTTCAAAAGTGTATGGTTAAAATTCATCTCAATCATGAATAATGCTATGTGACTCTTATCAAATTAAATCAACTAGAAGCGAAAAAAGTATAATTGTGTATAAATACATTAACTACTTTACTGTTTATATTTCAATTTATTGCTGAAATATGTATAACTATAGCACTTTAAATTGTACTCTGAATGTCTGTTTCCGTTTTTTAATGACTTTATTTAAATGAATACATTTCAGGCTCATACACAGACAACAGAATATGGGCAGCTGCAGATTAGGGCTGTTTACAAATATGATTCACACAAACTTTTGGTTGAAGGTGAGGAAAACTTTCCAAATATCAAACAGTGGCATCGAAATGAGGCTCATAAGGCTCTGAAATCCTTTGGACAATTCGGAACTTTTCTAGATGTGGAAAATATCATGCATTCTTTTTTAGGGCACAATATACACATGTCTTTTGGTTCCATTACTGTGCAAGTTAAATAGTTTCGTTTAATAGGCAGCTCTGAATTATTTGTTATGTATTTTATTTTATTAATTTGAATTACACATGTAAATATGTATTGACTCGTTATATTAAAAAATATTTACTTCTTATTTTTTAGCTCATCATTTATCTATATGACAGATGTTAATGAATTATTAATGGCAAATTAATGCTCTAAAACTTTCCAATTACTCATGTTTCCAAAAAGTGGTATTGATATTTGTTTTATAAAATAAATTTATTTGAGATTTTGATTAAAAAATTTTATTGATCTATTTTTAATGTTTAGTTCTCAGTGCAAAAGATTTAATTCCACTTGATGCTAATGGTAAGTCAATTAGAAATTAAATATTTACAAAATAACTTCAGGTTGTTGATTGCATGCAGTAGTTCCAATTAGTTTCAAATGTTCTGAACTTGACATTTCATTTAACGAATTCATCATGTTTCTCGTGATGGGGGGAGGGAAGGTGGGTGGGGGGCAGTAAACAAAGAAGGAGGTAAATCAATACTTTTTAATAATTTACTTCCCTTGCAGGTTTGAGTGACCCATATGTGCTGGTCTCCCTTGTTCCTGAACATGTATTTCCCGGTGTTTCCACCCAGAGCACAAAAATTGTGAAGAAAACCCTTAATCCAGTATTTGATGAATCCTTTGAGTTGTAAGTTTGTTTGTTTTGTTTATATATATATATATATATATATATATATATATATATATATATATATATATATATATATATATATATATATATATATATTTGAATAATTTGACTTGATTTGGTTTTGAAAAAAATACCCATAATTAGAAAGATAGATGTATGTTGCAACGTGATTTAGGTGTCGTCATATATAAACAAGATATATATAAATATATTTGAATAATTTGACTTGATTTACGGTTTGAAAAAAAATACCCATAATTAGAGAGATAGATGTATGTTGCAACGTGATTTAGGTGTCACGTGTAGCCTTTCTTTTTACCCAATGCAAAATGTTTTTTTTTACCATACCTCATCATTTCGTGTCAAACTTCGGCCACCCAACTTCCCCCAAAAGGCATTACGTAATAAGTGAACAGCCCCTTAGTAACCTAATGTTGAGCTTAAATAGTATCATTTTAACTTGTGAGCCATTGTTATATTTACTGGCAACTGAAATGTATATAAGTATTTAGGCAAATTACTTTTATAAAAAAAAAAATAGCAGGTGTAACCAAAGAATATATTCTGACTTTACATGGGTATTAAAAAAATCAGTTGTCTTATTCTACGACCCCATACTAATATGGAGGATTCAACCATACTTTCTTTTGTTTTTGTTTTGTTTTTTAAGTGGCCTTCGGTACGCTGGGGGAGAGGGGGTATAATGCTGTTACAAGCTCATAAGTAGAACATTACTACCTAGCTGTGCTTAACGGGCAGAGAAAAGAAAAGTTATTTGGGGGGGGGGGGGGTGGAGGGTCGTAAGCAAATGTTGTTTTTTTTTTTAAAGGGGGGGGGGAGTAGCTAAAAATGCTGTTAAGGCCACTACTTGAAAATATTGGGCCCCTAGAATTCTTTGAAAAATTGTGCCCCCTTGAATAACGATCAACATGAAATCATTTTCGCCCAGGGCCCCAGACAAATGCTAACATTGCCCTTTGACTAAAATAAAAGCTCCATATGGAACCCCCCTCCCTCAGCAAACAATGGGGTGGGGGGGCCTAAACAACTGCCAAGCTAGTCAACCCATGTGTCTGGGTTGATAAAGTATTGCAGCTGCAATCTTTTGTGACAACAACTGCCAAGCTAGTCAACGCATGTGTCTGGGTTGATAAAGTATTGCAGCTGCAATCTTTTGTGACAACCAACTGCCAAGCTAGTCTACCCATGTCTCTGGGTTGATAAAGTATTGCAGCTGCAATCTTTTGTGACAACAAATGCCAAGCTAGTCTACCCATGTGTCTGGGTTGATAAAGTATTGCAGCTGCAATCTTTTGTGACAACAACTGCCAAGCTAGTCAACCCATGTGTCTGGGTTGATAAAGTATTGCAGCTGCAATCTTTTGTGACAACAACTGCCAAGCTAGTCTACCCATGTCTCTGGGTTGATAAAGTATTGCAGCTGCAATCTTTTGTGACAACAACTGCCAAGCTAGTCAACCCATGTGTCTGGGTTGATAAAGTATTGCAGCTGCAATCTTTTGTGACAACAACTGCCAAGCTAGTCAACCCATGTGTCTGGGTTGATAAAGTATTGCAGCTGCAATCTTTTGTGACAACAACTGCCAAGCTAGTCAACCCATGTGTCTGGGTTGATAAAGTATTGGAGCTGCAATCTTTTGTGACAACAACTGCCAAGCTAGTCTACCCATGTGTCTGGGTTGATGAAGTATTGCAGCTGCAATCTTTTGTGACAACAACTGCCAAGCTAGTCAACCCATGTGTCTGGGTTGATAAAGTATTGCAGCTGCAATCTTTTGTGACAACAACTGCCAAGCTAGTCTACCCATGTGTCTGGGTTGATAAAGTATTGCAGCTGCAATCTTTTGTGACAACAACTGCCAAGCTAGTCAACCCATGTGTCTGGGTTGATAAAGTATTGCAGCTGCAATCTTTTGTGACAACAACTGCCAAGCTAGTCTACCCATGTGTCTGGGTTGATAAAGTATTGCAGCTGCAATCTTTTGTGACAACATCTGTCAAGCTAGTCTACCCATGTGTCTGGGTTGATAAAGTATTGCAGCTGCAATCTTTTGTGGAATGTTTAGTATGTCACAGAGAATTATCAGATTATTTCCAAAAATTTTTTTAAACTAATTAACTTTATTTCTATCGTCAACCAGTCACATACAACCTGCTCAGTGTGCTCATCATGGGGCTACCTTGACCTTCACTGTTATGGACCATGACTTGCTCTTTCAAAATGACTTCGGTGGGGAAGCTTTCCTTCCATTGGCTGATGTCCATGGTGTTGGCGGGGAGGAGATCTCCGGATATGACGTACTTAATGTCATCACATTGCCACTCATACACCCTAAAGCTTCTGGTAGGTGAAAATGCAGCGGTAGCGTAAACTGGCATTAGTGGTACCCAGTGTGGATTTGGGAAATGGCTTTCCATTTTCCATGCCAAAATAGTACTAAAGTATGACAGATACTGCCACTAACTGCAAAGTAAGCACTTCAGCTACTTGTTTAGGACACTGAAATGCCACCAACACAGTAGATTGTTAACAGGGGATGTTTGTTAGCATGTACCTAACAAAGTCAAGAGCTTATTATGTACATTACATTATTTGTTTTATAACAATTATACTTTTTTTTTAATTTACCTTATTTTCTATTTAAATATTTGTATTGCAGTATCTTTGGAATTATCTCATTCTTTTTTTAGTGCTTTTAGGAAATTGTATTTTATTATTTTTTAATTTATTATTAAACTTACCGTTTTATCATATACTAAATTTTATTTGAAATAGAGTAAAATAACATTAAAAAAATTCTTTATCTGCCATTGATTTTAATAATACAATAACCTAGTGTGATCTATTGCAGACCGAGGTGCCTTGAATGTGTTAAGGAGAAGAACTTGGGACACCACTGCACAGGACTTTGTAAAGAAACGCAACTTAATAGAACAACAGGCTAAATAATCCATCATAACTTGATAGAACAACAGGCAACAAAAAACAAGATGTTGCAGAAATCTAAATATCTAAGTTACTATTGTTAAATGGTCAGAGCTATGATGAATATACTTTTCAGTTATCTATCTAATTAAAAAATCAATCAATAGAACTATTAATATTTTTCTTTTCTAGTTTCTGTTTGGGTAAGCTCTTCTGGAAAATGTGTTTAACATTTAACTTACCTTAAAAATATATCTTTTAGTAGTGTGCACATATTGAGTACACACTATATTTACTTGTACACACAAAATTTATAAACTGAATGTTACATTTACATCAATATAACACAGTTGATTGTTTTTTTTTACTTTCACTTTTTTTTCCGTATTCAACCGACTCAATTCACACAAACAAATGAATTTTTCTGATGATAAAAAAAAAGTTATATATCAATTTTTATTCCAAATTTGATTTTTTAAAAATAATTTTATGTGCACTTGAGTAGAAACTATTCCATTACTGCATTTTTTATAAATTTTTATCATAGTATTTATGATTGTATAGATCTAAAATTATTTTGACATATTTTCAATCATGTGATGAAATTATTTGTCCATAATATCAACTAAATTTATTTCATTACTATATAATTTAAATTTTAAATTATTTGATCTTTATTTTAATTTATTTTGTGTGCACTACAGACTGCTGCCTTATATTATTTTTGTGTCTCTATAAACTGTACATTATAATCTGTTGTCATTTGTTTGTTTCTCTAAGTCAAAGAAGAAGTGAGACAAACTTGATAAAAAAAATCTCTCCTATTTTTCACCCTTGTAAATCATAACATGTTTTGTGTGATTATTTTTTTTTTCCTTTATTTAACTTCTCTTCTTCAGAAGTCATCATATTAATTTATTCCATCACAATTTTATCTTTCAAATGTATAACCTTTGTTTGAAAAATAAAATGTTGTTTGTCAGTCAAAATATAATAGAAATAACCAGTAGAGTAAGAAAATAGAGTAAGAGAGTAGAGTAAGAAAGTAGAGTAAGAGAGTAGAGTAAGAAAGTAGAGTAAGAGAGTAGAGTGAGAAAGCAAATCTGTTGTTGTTTTTTGTTTTATTATTTACCCTGAAAACACAAGTTTGACCAATATGTTTATTTTGTTCTTCAAGGATTTTTTTTTAAATGCACTAGAAATTTTATTCTAAGATTTTTACCAATAAAACAAAATCTATTACATTGGGAGTAAACATATTTTATTTTTTACAAGTTGAATTCATAGTTTTCTAAAAAACAAACATTTGTGAATTTATGTTAACTTGAATTACATTTTGTAATGATGCTTTATTACAGACACAGTATAACTAAAAAAAAATGTGTCAAACTCAATTGTGACTCATACAGAAAATAAGTTTATATAATAGCATCTTTTATTTTTGTATTAAGCCAATCTACTCGTTCAACTGAATTTATTCTATATTATATTGAAGTTCAATAATGGGGAGAAAAAATTCTAAAGGAGAAATCATACAACATTTGTATTTTGAATTGTTTGAAATCTTTAATGTCATTGAAACGGAAACTAAATTTTTTTTTTAAAAAACATGATTTTCAGGCTAATGGACAACTTAAACTATTAGTATATACCCTAAACGAAATAAGTCATTTGTAGAAATTTTTATTATATTTTATAATTTTTGTTTTCTTTTTGAATGATGTACATTTTTTTCAATGGTATCTAAGAAAAGATTTGTAAATATTGAGTCTATTACAGTCTTTAATTCTTGAAATGGTGAATTGTTTGAAGCATTTCTACTTGAATTGTAATTACCTCTTGAATGTGTTTACACTAGTTACGGTGTGTGTGTGTTGAGCCGATGCTGATTATTGTAATGCACATACTGTTTAAAATTTTCACCTGTTCATTCAAGACTGTGTTGTTTAGCACTGAATGTAATTTCCTTTGATGTATTCAAATAATGAAAATAAATGTTGTACTTGCCACAAAGAGGAAAATGTTGAATTTTTATTGGCTTTTTAAATTGTTTTTTTTTATATTGTAATGTAATTGTTATGACCGCTCTGTGGTGTAATAGTCTATATGTGTGTTAAGACTGCTCTGTGATGTAATAGTCTATATGTGTGTTAAGACTGCTCTGTGATGTAATTGTCTATATGTGTGTTAAGACTGCTCTGTGATGTAATTGTCTATATGTGTGTTAAGACTGCTCTGTGATGTTATTGTCTATATGTGTGTTAAGACAGCTCTGAGATGTTAATGTCTATATGTGTGTTAAGACAGCTCTGTGATGTTAATGTCTATATGTGTGTTAAGACAGCTCTGTGATGTTAATGTCTATATGTGTGTTAAGACAGCTCTGTGATGTTATTGTCTATATGTGTGTTAAGACAGCTCTGTGATGTTATTGTCTATATGTGTGTTAAGACAGCTCTGTGATGTTAATGTCTATATGTGTGTTAAGACAGCTCTGTGATGTTATTGTCTATATGTGTGTTAAGACAGCTCTGTGATGTTAATGTCTATATGTGTGTTAAGACAGCTCTGTGATGTTAATGTCTACATGTGTGTTAAGACAGCTCTGTGATGTTATTGTCTATATGTGTGTTAAGACTGCTCTGTGATGTTAATGTCTATACGTATTGTTAAGACAGCTCTGTGATGTTATTGTCTATATGTGTGTTAAGACAGCTCTGTGATGTTAATGTCTATATGTGTGTTAAGACAGCTCTGTGATGTTATTGTCTATATGTGTGTTAAGACAGCTCTGTGATGTTAATGTCTATATGTTTGTTAAGACAGCTCTGTGATGTTATTGTCTATATGTATGTTAAGACTGTGATCATGATTGAGTAAGCCTCCACTGGAAAGTTAATACTGTAACAGTTCCAACCATCCATGTTGTATTTATGTAGCGTATAGAATGAATTTGTGATTTTTAATTGAGAAAATATACAAAAAAATCACTACTCTCAAAGATACCGATATCAAAATAAAAAATTGAAACAGTATATTACCATATAAAGGATTGAATTCATCATAAAAATGTATGCCCATATGTCCTGATAGTTCATGATTACAAAATATGAATTATATGTGTCTTTTTTTTTTGTATTAGAAATTATTGAATTAGTAACAATCAGTAAAATTTCTGTTCATGTTTTAGTGCACTCTTATATTAATTATTTACTTTATGTCTGCTATTATTTCTTGTCTATATTTTATTTCTAGATTTATGGTAATGTAGTTTACTACTATTGATCAGGTCAAAGTACACAACAATTAAATGTAGAAACAGAAAAATGCCATCAGTGAAATAACAATTTTATTAAAGACATAGAATGTAAACAATTAAATTTATATACATTACAACAAATAAAATCTATTAAAATATGTAGATGAAAAATAAATTGTATATTAACCATTTGATAAAAAAATTTATATTATTTGATACTTAAAAATAAATTATCTATATAAACAATATACTTCATCTATTGTTAAAGATGTGGGTTGATAACTTAATATTACATTAAAATATGTCTTAACATCAATACATGTACTACCAATTAAAGACACAAAAAAAAAGAAAATCTGAAAAGAAAGATTAAAAAGGGAGGAAAGAACACTAATGGTTTGATAAGGGAAAAAACAAAATTATTCCCCTTAGGTCTAGATTTTTCAAATTTAAAAAAAAAGCTGTTAATGTATAGAACTTCTGATCAATTCTGTTTCACTATCATCCAATGTATGATTTCAATCAGCCTCCAACTAACAAAGGATATTTTATACAAAGTGCACAATTTATAACATGAGCGGGGAAAAAACTAACTTGTATAAAATGAAATATCAATTAGCCACAGTATAATGAATTATAGCCACACAAGTGTTTTAACAATAAACATAACAACTGAATGCATTTGATGATTTTGATTGTTTATCAGTAATAAAAAATATATTAAGAGGGATCCAAATAATAAAAAAATGTGTTTCTCTATCACTTGCCAGACAAAGCTATCAAAAAAATAAAGTCTGATTGTAAGATTGTTATACCTGTATAGCAGCAAGCGTGTTGTTTTTAGCCAAATGTTACATTGCAAGCTGGCATCAGGACAGGCCTTAGGAAGAGCATTTGGCTCCATTGAAAATATTTTAATTCAACCCAGGTCACAATGTGTGTAGTCAATAATACAAAATGCAGAAAGTAGATTACACTAGTGCAGGGGCTTTCAGGGCCAATTCCTCCTATTGGCTTTTAAGGGCCATGCCTTGCCCAAAAATAATAGTTATCAATCTTAAGTAATGATACAAGCAGGCGAAGACCAAGAAACAACGGACAGGTTTTTTAGGGAAAACGATAATAGATGTATCAGCTGATGCTTCAAATGATAACTTTTAAAAAAATAACATTAACAACAAGGTAATGATTTTAAAAAATGTTTAACATCAGAGCTATAACAGGAAACACCATCAGCAGAAATTTGAAATTTCAGCCAATGGAAAGTGTGCAAGGATTAAATAAAACATCACAGACAAAAGTGGACTCACATGCTGCACAACAAAATAACAAGATATTATCTGTACAGGTGGCGTTGTTGTTCTGTACAGAATTAAAGCTGCCAGGATTGGTGACATGAAACATTGAGATGGTAAACATCTCAGATGAATGAATATTTTCTAAATAAAAGATAAAAAGCTCAGTGCAGACGTGCAAAGATATAATTTAATAAATCATGCTGTCTGATTGGTTAGTTGAAGGAACATGCTAATATAGATTTATAAAAAAAGGTCTACTTTGTGGGCATGGAACTTTTTTTTAGTTCACATCCCAAAAATGTTTCTTCCGAGTCATCTTTCTCCCCATTGACATGATATCATTCGATGAATAAAAATTGTAAGCATGTCTATCATACCCTTGGAACAAATGAACCCAGTTTTCCAACAGTATTCTCTTTTGATCCAAATGGATAAATTATTATTTCAAATGCATTAGTAGTCCATTTTGTTCAACACTTTTCTTAACTTTTACTCCTTGATAGCCGTTATGGCAGGTCGACCAATGAAGAAGACGAAATGTCAGTGTGACACATGATTATGACAAGACTGATGAATGGCAGAAAAAAAAGTCTGAACAAATGAGACAGAGTTCCAGAGTCAGCATTATTGGACCTGCAGAGACAACCATCACCACCACCCTGAGCTGTCAAGTCTCACCTAAACTAGTTGGCTAAAATCTAGCAGCGTTGGTTGCAGTTCCGGTAACAGTTATGTCCCCTTTTCGGTACTGTGAAATAGTGGGAAGTCCTTTGACCATTTTTTTCTCTTGGTGACTGCTATCGTTGAGATCGTCTAAGTGACTGGATGACAACATGTTGGCTCCCTGAGATGGAACTGAAATGAAATACCATAATAATGAAGCCCCGAAACAGGTTCATATTTTTTCTTTAAGTGATTCAAAACTTATCAGTTGGTAATCTAATTGATATGTTTTATAACTTACATTTCTTGTTTTTATGCGGGTGAGTGTTGTTCCTTTTGTTTATATCTGACATCACTGTGTTGGGGGAGTTAGATCTCAAAGTTGAGGCATCATCAGCAGGAGCTAGATAAAAAGTAAAAAAAAAAAAAGAAATTGAAGAAACAGAAAAAAAAGATCTGAAAGAATAAGGGAAAAAAATTCTTAACATACTGAAAATGTGTTTCAACAACTAGAGAGCTAGCCTATGAAGCTGAATTTTAAAATCATTGTTATATGAAGAGTCCAAGACATAAGATTGTAGGTTAAAAAAAATTAATAAGATATTTTTAATCGATTCAGTTTTTAAGTTGATTTTCTTAAATGCTCATCATGTTTTTTATCTTTACTAAAGATAATTCCTCTTGCAAAGGTTGGCATAGATGTTGCAAAGACTAGTATTAAAAGTTGACTCAAGAACCCTAATAAACCTATTTGAAGTAAATATTACAGTCACATCACATTACAGTGTACCTCTCCCACCTCCACCATAACGAATGTTACTATTTGTTGAGATCTTTCTTCTCTGCCTGACTCTGTTCTTCTGTTCTGAAGTTTTTCTTGCCTGGTTACGAGATTTCTGCAATTTGATAAAATAAATTATTCAGCCTAACGAAAAAAAATATTTAAAAAACAATTTTTTTTTTAAATTGTCTGTAAATTTTATTTTCTGATAATGTTTTACACCTAATTAAAATAATACATTTCGATCAATTCAAAAAGTTTAGAAATCTAAATACATTTTTAAATTTATGAGAATTACAAATATTAATACCCATGAGATGACCCAATCACCCCATACAAATTACCCTCTCACATTGATCTGTAAAACTATCTATCAAATAACTTCTTCTAAGTCTAAGTTATCCTAACTATAACTTCACAGGAATTTACACTGAAAAAGGCATTGTTCAAATGGCTAATGAATGAATCAGTGAGATATGAATGTTAGATAATTGAAAAAACGACTAACCTCCAAGTAACTGTTGACGTTGTTGTTGTTGTTTCCAGTGTACCTCACTGCACGCCTCCTTGCCTCCTCTTGTTCCTGTAAACGTTTACTTCCAATCGTTCCAATGGTTCGAAGAGGAGGTAATCCTGGGTCTGTGATGGTGCTGATTCTCTCAAAACCTTCATCACCTAGTCCGATATTGTGTGACCCATCATTCATGCTGCGATTGTGCAGGGCCAAACGACTGGGTGTCAGTTTTGTGCCAAAGTCATCAAAGTCCTCGTCATCAATTTGAGGTTGAGGGCGGTACAGTGGCCGCTGCCCAAACTTGTCTGTGGCCCCACTAATGCTGGCCTGGTTTCTCTTTTTGGCGGCCAAGGCAGCGATACTGCGGGTATTGGCGTTGATTACAGTGCGATCTTCATATGAGATCCGTGACGGAGCTATAGGGGTGGAGGTGTGCTCAACTATTTCAAGATCTTGTGAGTACAAAGGCTGCTCTATCTGATGGAAATTCTTGGCTTTTGCACTCTGGGTAAAAACTTTGTTACTGTCATTATCAGTATCACTTTAAAAGGAAGAATAAAACTGAATCAGAAATTATGGGAAAATAATCACTGTGCAGGCTGAGAATTTCAAATTATTAATTTTAAGTAATTTATTTTTAATGAGGTGATTTTAAAAGTGGAAAAAAAATTGGATCAATTACTTACTCCATTTTAGGTGTAGATGGTGCATTTATTGATGGAACCTAAAAATGTTTAAATAAAATTTTAATGAAGCAAAAAGACAAGCACAAATAAACATTAATTATCCAGCACAAACGAAAACTTAAGTTACTTATAATAGTGTTATAAATATTTAGTTATAACTTTTCTGTTATATTAGCAATTATAGGAATTCTATGTCGCATAAATTCTTTAAATATAAATCATCAGTAAGGATGATATATACAATGCTCTTTTAATAGCCTGTTACTAACTTTATCCAAAGAAGAGTAGGAGCTGATGTCATCCCCTTTCAACAGCCGATGACTTTTTTCTTCTTTGTATAATTCATACAACTGACGAAGTTCCGGGGGACAAAGCAGCTTGTTTTCTGTGAACATTTTATCATTTTTATTTTTCCCATAATTATTTTTTAAAAAATCTTACAGATCTATGCTTTCTATATCTCTCCATGCAACCATCAAGCGACGGACATGTGTCAAGGCATGATAGCCTGCCAGAAGCATTTCTCCAAGAGACTATAGAAGGAGGCTGTCACAGAGGGCGCCAGCAGAAATGTTGGTTTGACAATATAAAAGAATGGACAGGGCTGCCAATGAATGAACTAAAGACAGCAGCGCAGGATAGGCAACTGTGGAGAAATATGTCTGTTGATGTGTCCATTTGTTACCCAACGACCACACCGGTTAAGGATATGATGATGATGATGATGTTGATGTCTCGCTATATATATTTATGTAAACTTCTCTAAATGTGAATCTCTATTCATGTATCAATTAAAGAGTAAAGTTGGTCCCCATCATCATACCAAACCACAATTATTGAACAACTGACAGATTTAAAATATTTTTGCAAAACATTTTTCATAATTCTATCTTCATAAAGCACTGTTATGATTATTTGACAATGAGAAAAGCAATTATTGTTATAAAAATGTATCCCATTTAATTTATAAGTGTAAAATGTACTTTGTGAAAGATGAAATGTACATTTTTTTTTTCTACATGTTAGGTAAGTGGAGTGAATTAGCACCAAGTTCTTTATCTCAACAAAAAGGGATAATGCTGTCAGGTAAAAGTATTAGAAAGGTTTCAAGTAAACTTCTAGTAATCTATATACTCACAGAAATATACCAGATCATACAAAATTAGTCAGGCAAATATAAAATGATATAAAGTAGAAATTAGCATCCGATGAAAATTCAACAGTTAGGGCTGAAAAGTATATTTTTATTACCATCAATGATTCGTTTTTGTCTTAAGATGATGTCGTCCGAAAGGTTTCTGTAGTGGTGTAGTTTAGTGATGACCATATCTTTATGCCTGATCTGGAAGTCTCTTAACAGCCCAGCTGATTGACCTTCCAGAGATTCAATTTCCAGCTGATGGACCCTACACAGCAGTTTTAGAATTTCCTGTTGATCAGCACTGCTGATACGTAGCGGGATCATCTATGGAAAAGATTTAATCTTTGTCAAAATGTAACTAATTAGCTCTACAAAAAAAACGTTCACAAGAAATGCACATTTTTAAAAAAAAGGGAAGAACAGCAAAAAAATTTCAATGAATTTTCTTCAGATAAGCTGTTGGTATAATTTTATAACATATTTTGTATTTTTGTAAACTAAATGAGTTTACAAGTAATAAATAGCTCGATGTATTTCTTTCAGATTATTCCTCACTTAGACAATTATTCTCAGCTAATATAAATTAAAAGGTGTCATGATTCACCTCCTCCAGCTTCTGTGTTTTATTTCTTGCTGTCTCCAGCTCACGCTGTATTGTTGTCTTCACTCTCTCCGTCTTGTGTTTCTCCTCGTACAGAACTTTAAGCTCATCTCTGGCCACCTGAACCTCCACAGGTTCACCCCCATCAGATCCTCCACTGCCAGGCAAATCATTCTCTTTATCCTCTTCTTTTAAAAAGCAAAAATTGAAAAAAAATTACTTTTTTTTTATTTTTATAATTCACAATGATGGGGGGTCAGAAATTAACAGTGATTTACAACAATTATAATGGTTTAGATTTTTTAATTTAGAGTTGATTTTATTTCATGGATAAAATCTAAGAAATAAAAATATGACATATTTAACACAGTTTCTAAAATTAATGACTTAATTGTTTAAACTGTGAAATACTGATGATTAAAAAAAAATTTCAAACCTGAAAATTTGTTATCTGTCATGTTTGTGCCTTCTCTGTGTCTGAGAACTCGAGCTTTCTCTACTTGATATCTGAGATGAAATAAAATTATGAATGATGTATTTAATGAAGCATCATAAAAAAAGATCTCATGGGATGAAATAAGATTTTACCTTACTGCTCAAAGACAAAACTTTTGAATATAATTAAATTTACAGTAACAGACTAGTCATGCTAGACAATGTATTGTAAAATTCACAGTCACGTACTCATCCTACTAGAAAATGTACTCACTCACTAATGACCAGCTGGTTTCTGTTTGTCTCTAGACTTATCTCCATGGAAGCGTTATTTAGCTCCATCAAAGTTCGCCTGGTAAAAATAACATTTTCTTATAATGATCAGCCATTTATATGAAAACCAAGCAAAACAGAGTGTGAAAAAAATATTTCATTCCAAAGCGTAATTTTGTATCATCCAAGATTTTCATTGAAATTTAAGAATGAACTAAGTTCTACCTCAGCTCCATCTGATCTTTAAAACTTGTGAGTAGCTGTTCTTTGAAGTGAGTCAATTCTGTTCTGTCCATCTTTTTCTGTGACTCAACAACTTCAGCTGATTGACAAAATAATTAAAATGAGTGTTTATAATAGTCTAATGTTTATTGTTTACTGTGAATGAGGGAAGTAAACAAGAAATGGAAGGCTCTATGACAAAGAAGATACATGACATAGGATTAAATTTAGTCTTGTGTTCAGAACATTAGATAATTTTGAAAAAAAAAAGAGAAAATAAAAATTCCTCTATAGATAATAAAACTTTGGACCAAAAAATCCGGCACCAGAGAT
Organism: Bulinus truncatus; assembly: GCA_021962125.1. Taxonomy (NCBI): domain Eukaryota; kingdom Metazoa; phylum Mollusca; class Gastropoda; family Planorbidae; genus Bulinus; species Bulinus truncatus. The sequence continues at coordinate 4,167,715 of JAGDYQ010000067.1, read as the reverse complement.
GTATGGAATTTCTTTGTCTTGATTCATTTAAATTTGAGATTTTAATTGAAATTAAGAATTTCAGAAGGTTATTAAATGAACTAAAGTGATTGACTTATCATGCAAGTTATAATGAAACAAAGTTAGAGTTTTTAGGAAATACTACAAACAGACAAAAGTTGAAAACAATGACTGCACTTCTCAGGTAAAGTTAAAAAAAATAAAAACAGGGGACATAACTCACATTGAACAGCCTGGATGTTGGCCACTGAGTGCTTCTGTTGTGTCTGCTCAGTAAGTTTGTTCCTGAGCCTCATGATCTCGTCCCTGAGTTCAGATATGATATTGGAGTACTGTGCAATGTGATAAGCCACGTCTGTTACATTTCTGCGAACCTGGCAAAAATAAACACACATTTATTGTTTGTTTTTTTTCTAAACCATAAAAGTATAATAAAAACTTTGTTTTGTACATATTTCTTTTTTTTTTTCTAAATAAAAAGTTAGTAAAAGCATACTTTATTTAGCATATCAGCCTTGTTCATCATTTCAACATTCCAAAATTATACTGCTATTGTCTAAGATGCCAAATCATTGCCACATTTCAGTGTTTAAGTTAAATGGTGTCTACCTTTGTTTTGATATGTTTGGCTCTGTCTGCATACACCAGTGTGTTTCTTGATTCTTCAAACTGTGTACTCGCTGGACTGATGTGGGCAATCATGACGGTCCTACAGTTGCCACCCAGGGCATCTTTCAACAGCCTGGTCAGTTTACTGTCCCTGTAGTTGATGTACTTGGGGCCATTTTTATCACCTGAAGCAAACAATGTAACAAGCTGAATAAAAAAAACTCACAAATTAACTGTAAAGCTGACAGACTATTTATTTAAATAAACACTTTTATAACAAGACTGAGCCATTCCAATAAAGATTTTTTAAAGAAATAATCTGAGCTATGCTGTTATTCTTAAATAAGGTAAATTCAAGTATATGTGCTTTAAAATGTATTTATTAAACAAAATAATTTAATTTAAAAAAACATTGTTAAAACATTCAAGACTAATAATAATGTGAGAATGAAAAAATGATGATTGTGTAAAACTATTAGAAAAGTATCTGAAACTAAGATAAGAGCAGCATCATTAAATCTCTTATGCCAGGCATGCCCTTGATTTCATGTCCTACTCACTCAACAAAGTGAATTTTCTGAGAAAAGAGATAAATAACAAACAATTTGAAAACCCATCACAGTTGGTCATTTCCATTTGAAGAACGGGAAAAAAAGCCATAAAAAGAAATATGATACTTACTCAGGGCATTTATACAGTTGCCAAGGGCTAACAGTGAACGATTTATGTGAGCTCCTTCCACCATTCTCTTTCCCCTGTTGTGGGTATTGGCAGCTCTCTCCGAACCTGCCAGATCAACCAGGTAAAGGCGACCAGTGCGGACCTCTTGCATGATGTTGCGAACTTTATTCCTCTGTCTGACAGTCACTTGCAAAATGGCATGTGACCTGGAAGATGTGGCGTTAGCAGCGGTTGGCTCTTGTGTCCTCTCCAGGTTACCCTTGACCAGCATGTTCATCACCTGAAAGTGTTATGGCAGCTTCTTTACTGTCAAGTTTTACAAAATGCTATTAATACATAAAAGCTGTTATACAGATACTCACAAATATATATGTATAGTCAGACTTGCAGAGTTGATATGATTGGGAAAAAAAATGTCGCCCCTTTATTAGATTATCAAGCTATCTGAGACCATCTACACAAAAAGACATGCTTTTTATTTAAACTTCAGATATTTATGCGTTGATCATTTTATCAAATTTTCTGGGACCAGATTATGCCAGCTTGCCTGTATATCTATATGATTGCCACTTATTTGATAAAAGAAATAAATGGTGTATAGAACACAATGGTTCCTAATTCATATAACCACCACAAAACGTGGTAAGAGTGAGACCGGTTGGATGAAAAGGGGGGGAGGGGAGATGGCCTCAATGATTTAATTATTGTGACTATAAATTTAGAATATACTTTAAATAATAAACATCTATCATATATTTCCCCATGCAATCATGCTTTATAATGAACTGAGGTTACTGGATAATTTGCTTTTATTGAATTGATCATTGACTCAAATGAAAAAAGACTGGAAAGGACTGCTTGAGTAAAAATGTTATTAACCTCTTCTGTCGACCTGGCAGTTACTTCTGAGATGCCTGCCACCTGGACACTACCCTTAGCATCTTCTCTTAACTCCAAAAATCCTGAGTCTGGATTTAGAAGATCTCGTATCATTTCGTTGTATATCTGTAAACAGACAATAAATTTAATCACTTATTTTTCTAAAAGCTATAAAGCTTACTCTTATGTCAAACTCCAATATATACTCTCAAATCAAATTCCAACACAATCTAACGTGTATGCCTGCAGCTTAAGAACATTTCATGATCACATTTTTATTCTTACCTCTAAGTAGGACATAGTAACTTTATAAGTTTTATCAGAACTCTGTCTCATTTCTAAAAATAAATCATTCAAAGCTTGGACCATAATTCCTGGCTCACCATCTTTGCCTAACATTGTGTATGTTTTTCCAGCACCTTGAAAAAAAGAAAATTGTCTTTATACAAAATAATTTCTTTGGAGCTGATTTTTTTTTTATATTCTTCTAATATTACCCAAAGGTCTTTCAAATGAAAAACAAAATCTAATTATGATGAAAAAGCAATTGAGATTTTCAGATTTGTGAGAAACAACACATTTTTTTATTTGATTCAAAATTCTTATTTATCATGTAATTAAGAAAAAAAAAAGATCTTTAAAATGACAATGAAAAGTATATATATATATATATATATATATATATATTTAGAGAGAGAGAGTGTGAGAGAGAGTGAGAGAGAGAGAGAGAGAGTGTGTGAGAGAGAGAGAGAGAGAGAGAGAGAGAGTGTGTGTGAGAGAGAGAAAGAGAGAGAGATATAGATTTATATACATTCCAATAAAGCTGGTAAAAAAAATGTTTAACACTAATGCTGCCATGTGCCTCAAAAAAAAATGTTATTATCCATTTTAAATTTGCTTAAAATCGATTTCTTTATTATGTTCCCAACCTAAAAATAATTTACTTAACCATTGACACTGCAAGAGAATAATGTATTATTTATTATATCTACGGGTGAAGCGTGAATGAGTAGAAGAAAGAATTAACATGTTAGTTGATTTAAAAAAAAAACATGACAATCTAAGAATTTAACAAACAGTTAAGATAGCCGAGGGATGAATGGCCACAGGGTGTAGATAACTGACTGTCGACCTGAGAGTAATGGGTTCGATCCTCTGTGAGAACCATGGAATTTTTCCAGGTGTTATTTGGTGCAAAGTCGTCCCACAAGTCCACCCAGCTTTAAATGGATACCTAATTTAAAGTTGGGGAAGTAAAGGCGCCTGGGCATTGTGCTAACCACACAATCCCTTCATATACCGATGTTATATAAACACATGAATTCTGCACTTCATCTGCCCCGATGGCCCAGTAGAGCTAAGGGAACTTTTTTTTTTAAGATAGCCATAGGCATAGTGTGTAAACAAAATCAGATGCCAGATTAGTTATGTCATTTTCCAAAATTTTTAATTTCTGTTATGCAGTCCAAAAAAAAATAAGTCATAAACTTCACCCGTGACTGACAATAAAATACTTGTGGACAAAATAATACCCACCACATTCATAACTATTTGTCATTTTTTCAATTCAATTCTTGGAAGCAGACGTAAATAATACACGTAAATTATTCAAGCCATTGGAAAGAGTTGTATTCATGCATGAATATTTAATGATGATGACTGCACCATAGCATGAATATTTAATGATGATGACTGCACCATAGACAATTCATTTACTAATGTATTCTTTTAGCACAGCCAAAAGATAAAATCTCTTTCATCAAAATTAAGAATTTTTAATCATTTCCCAAAGGTCAGCCATAGGATGTTTTGTTTCGAAAATAGAATACTTTATTAATTATTGCTAACACAAATGCAGACAGTTACATTTGATGGTCACATCCTACAAAAAAATATTAGGTTTCATTCCATTTTTCAATGTAATAATATTTCACAACAGAGATTAATATTTGGTGTTCTAAGTTAATCAGCAAATTGTTTTTTTCTATCAAATAATTTAAATTCATGAAAAAGATCATGACATTTTCACCAAGATAAAGAAGAAATTTCAAAATATCTGTCGTATATATGTTTTGTGTTTGTTTGACTTGTCACCTGGTGAGTGTGATCGTGGAGAATGAATGGGTGAAAGGTCAAAGTTAGAAAGAAAAGTGATTGATTGGTTGTGGTCACAGGAGAGAATGAACTATGATGGCGAAAGAGAGAGTAAACAATAATGGCTAACATGAAAGGTGGATGTTCGTTTTGTTGTTGATGAGATACAGTACTTGGTGTTAGATTAGATCGTGGAGTTGCTCGACGGAGATTGTACTGTGTTGATGGATTTTTTATTTTATTTTTTATTATTATTTGTATTGTAAATAGTGTAATAAATGTTGACAATGAATCACTCGTCTAATTTATGAGTGAATGTGGAAACCAATGAACATAACAATTCTAAGTTATGACAATATCCAACTATAGCAAAATATTTCAATATTAAATTTGTTACATGCATTATTTTAGTTTTGAACTACAAGCATTAAAAAGACAGCAACAGATCACAAATTTCTCTTAACTTACCTGTTGGACCATAGGCAAAGACAGTAGCATTGTAGCCACTAGTAACATTTGGTATTAAAAATTTCGTTGTTTCTTCATAAACATCTTTCTGAAAAAAAAAGCTATTTTTTTTAATAAATCAACTTGTTTGCATTTGAAATGATTCAAAATAAACTATTTCTTAAAATCTGAAATAGGGAAACTGCACATTAGATAAAATCCCTCAAGCTAGATAAGCTTCAATTTTGATTCAACAGGTAATGTGTAAACTAGTCCTATGATAAACAAACCTGTGTACAAGTTCCATCAAATATACAGTCAAAAACAAATTGCTTCTCTCTAGATCTATTGGCTCTCAGAATATCATCAGAGTCATCTGCAGGATCCAGTAGTACAACCATCTGAAGTTTAAAATGATGACTGTCACAAGCACTGATTATTATACTTCATATTATATAAAAAAAAATATTCCTAACTCATGCTTAACTTTTAAAAAAAATAGTATAATCATACATAGACAGAAAATCGAAGTCTAAACCAGACATGTTGCCTAATTAATTGTGGTTAGTCATTCAAAAGATGAACATGTTAAATACCCTTACATTATTTTCAACTTTATATGCTGCTGGGTTGGCACCTTGAAGAATTTCATCCTGAGCCATAGGACGTATCCTAAGTGCCACCTGAGAATGTGAAATAACATAAAACATCAATGTTTCATCATCAATGTGAATAATTTAAGTGTTACATGTGAATTTAAAATTTATGCACTGTTACTTTAGACTAAATGTTACAAATAATAACAAGATTTTGAAATCCCCAAATTCTTAAATATTGGTAGTGGTTTTTTTTTTCAAGATTGATCGAAACTTGTAAAATTTTCAACAAAATACTGTTTAAATTTTACCAAACAAACTTTTTTTATTATCGACCACAATATTTTTTTATTATTGACCACAATATTTTTATAATAATCAACAAAATCATCTTTTAATTATCAACAAAATCATCTTTTAATTATCAACAAAATAATCTTTTTTTTACCAACAAAATCATCTTTTATTATCGACCACAATATCTTGTAATATTGACCAACATAATCTTATTTTTCCTCGCAAGTAACTGAGCAATACATGACATTTCTTTAGCACTTATTTATTTTATACTAGTCTTAGATTAAATAAAGATTAAAATGATCATTTTCATAATTTACATCAATCAAGTTAATTTGAGAGAAACTTAAGTTGCCCCAAGAAATGCTCATGTCTACATAAATCATTCTAAAATGACCAAGAAAAAAAATACTGGTAATAAAATGGGAAGTAAAATTTAAATAAAAAAGAATTAAAAAAAATAACATAATATTAACTGCTATGAAAAAGAGGGAAAGGGAAAGCAGTCATTCTTCAGCTGACAACAGCGATATAAAAAAAAGCTATCAAACTTTATGTCTTTCCATGATAAAAAAAAGTCTCCGACTAGACAAAAAAAAACCCTAAGTCAAGGTAAATAAAGCAAGTGAAAGATTTAATATGGTAAAATGGTTTTTATTTAAGCTCCATTCTCTTGTAACTGAAGGCACTAAGGAATTTAAAATGTGTTTGAAACAAAATATTTCAGCCAGTGACAAAACATTTATTAACTTTGATATTAATGAATTGCACAATAACTAATGATAAAATAGTTATACAATGCTTCCAATTCTAATAATGTGTTAGAATTACTTTTCAAACTGTATGCAGTACAAGGAAGTGAGAAGTACAAGTGTAAGGCAGAAATGTATAATGAACTACATTTACAACAACATGAATAAAAAATGGTGGTAAATCAGTTCACCAATATAATTAAATGGTCTAATTTATAACAGGCAGAGGATTTTTGACAGAGTTTAACATATAGTAATTGTTCATTGTTGCAGAAAAAAATTCTAGCCTACTAACAGTAACCTCATTAAATAATTTTTGGCAATTAATCATTGATGATGAAGTTAAAATTAAATTATTCTTTGAGCCCTTTTCAGATTATACTGCTTCCTCATCTCTTAGTTTAAGCATCTACAAAAAGATAACTCCTTCATTGTTCCATGGGCAATGCTTACTTTTAAAATACCGTTCAAAAAATAATAAATACCTAATTTTATTTAAAAAATTAAATAGAATTCACAGAAACAAAGACAAGAGAGTGAATAATATTTTTCATTTTTTTTTATTCATACCAAGTAAGCTATATAACCATTAATAAAGTTAAGTTCCCTTGGATCTAAAGAGCCATCAGGGCAGATGATGTGTAGAATTTATTTGTTTCTGAAACCACCGCATAAGTTATAAGGATTGTGTGATTAGCACAATGCTAAGCCACCTTTACTTCCTCAACTTAAGTCAGGTAACCATTGGAAGCAGGGTGGACTTGAGGGAATTTGACCAACTTTCAACAGGACCTGGTTCTCACCGAAGATCAAGCCCATGACTCTCAAGTCGGAAGTCAAGCCCTCTACACAGCTCGGCCACTTGTCCCTAATATATCCATAACTATTACATTAAATTTACTATTTATACATGTTTTGAGTTTTCTCCAAATAAAAATTAAAAGTGAGATAAATTATAACATAGTTTCTAAAAAATTATGTTTGTCTATATGTTTCTTTATATTAAATCATGAGAGCAATGTAATAGTTAGGTCAAAAAAAAATTTAATCATTTTTTAAAAGCCATAAAGGTGTGTGGATGTATGGATAGAAAACTGCAATACTTTTCTGCTACAAGTGCAGAAACTGCTAAGCCTAAAACTAAGACAAATATCACTTACCATCAGATTTTGCTCCCCTCCACCTGTCTTTGACTGCGACTTTAACTCTGTCATTTTAATTTTTTATTTTTTTTAATTTCTGTTTACATAGCGGCTTCATTTATTTCACGTCCATGTCATTAGATTAACTGATGAAAAAGAATAGATAATAGTAAACTGATATGAATAATTTGATGACTTGATTAAACTGATTAATGAAAATTCTTTTTAGTGCAATGCTTACAGGTGAAAATTGCTTATGGATAAAACATTTCATATATCAAACATTTTTTCCTAAATGACTTAATCATTATTAAGTTCATGAATGAAAGATGAAACTGATGACATGCAAAATATTTTACTTTTTATTACAACATTCTTGGCTGTTCCATATTGTTTAAAACTTAATTAGGCTTTTTGTATGACTTTATTAAGAAAATCATACACAGATATTCAAACCATATTGAGTACAGTGACTACAGAAAAATTCATTATAAAAAATCATATTTAATATCACCAGTCATTAACCTGTTTTAAAAAGAGGAGGCCGCAACATTCAGTCGACAAGACTAAAAGTAAAAATCTGCTGTATTTCGACTGATACAAAATATCAGAACATATAAAGCAGGTTAAATCTATCATTAATCTTCGTGTAAAATTACCAGTTTGTATTACTGATATGAAAAATTAGTAGTTGTTTTGTTAAATGTTTATATCCATGTGAATATAATCTTTATATTTACAGTACCACATCGAATTCCTGAAGCCGCCATCTTGGCATAGTACGTCGCCAAAGCGATTTGTGGTGCTTTCTGGGACTTGTTTGCCTACTGTGAAAGACGCGCGCTATAGTGAAAAACTTTCGAATGTTATCATAACATCGATCGATCTCTAATCATGAAAGAGAAAATCAATAAGAATTATTATGCATACCGTCGACGTTTATCGATTTTCAATAAATTGTAGAGTGCGAACATTCAGGCGATAGCTCGACAGTATCTATCCATAGCGATAGCAAGTATACTTCTTACAAACTAAAGAAAAGAGAGAGGGTGCTAATGGTGTTAATGTTATCTGTTGTTTGTTTTCTCGTTCTCGAACCATTTGAATATTTCTGATCAAAGCTTGATCGTTTGCATTTAATTTCTATGAGCAATAAAGTATTGTCTTTGTCATTATTTATAGCGTATCTTTGGAGATGTAGGATAGGTAACTTACTAACTATTTAGCTTTAACCAAATAATAAAAATAACAACAAAAATGCTATTTAGCAATGCTTTGGATGAACCATAAAATGTGAATGAACTATTAATTATATCTCGAAAAATAAAAGCGTGAACTTTTTTAAATTGAAATAACAATAGTCAGTAGGCCTTTTTTATCACAATATATATTCGTGGATTTTTAGAGCATTTTCGAAAAAAAATGCTCTATTGTCCCCGTTTTGTCTGTCTGTCTGTCATCACCCTAGATCTCAATAACCATAAGTCCTAGACTCATGATGTATATATCATTTTGTAGGTCTTGGCCTGCCAAGAAATAGCTTTTTTCCATTTCGCGATCTGACCTCTCAGGGCCGTAAAAGGGGCCTTATAAAGTACCGTTTTTTACTATATAAGCTATATTAATAATGGAACGCCCTATATCTCAGCAACCATAAGTCCTAGACCCATGATGTATATATCATTGTGTAGGTCTTGGCCTTCCAAGTGTACATCAAAAGTCCATTTCGCGATTTGACCTCTCAGGGCCAAAATATAAGAGATTGTTATGTACCGTTTTGCTTATATTTTAAATATAAATAATAAAAGCTAATCAAAGGGGCGTAATCATTATTTATTTTTGTAACAGTTATTCAACATGACTTACTTGTCCTTTTAATATCTTTTTTCAGATATATGCATTACACAATTGAATTTATAAACATTTCCAAAATTTACAAATATTTACTGAAAGATAACAAACGTACTGAAAATGCGCTAACACGTCCTGTGTCCAGAATGGAACAGGCTTAATTGCTTGTTTTTTTCCCAGCCTATTAAAGGCTTTGTCTATTAGTGGCCTAACCAGAAAGCAGTCCACCCCACTGATTATATATTATACAGAAAGCACATCTCTAAGTCCTCTAGATTTTTTTTTAAATTCGCCGTTTGTGTTATTTCCTACATTGTTGCACCCATTTCACCCAGACATTGATACACATAGCATAGTACACAAATATGGCGGCTTTCGGAAAAAAAATCAATTTAATTAACGATGCGCATTCTGTATTAATTGTATTCTGTGGTCCGCCCAAGGCGACCAAACCAGGGGCGGCATTTTCACCATTTAAGTAAAGGAATGGGACGGCGTTTCTTAGACTTCGCCCTGCGCGCCATTAAAGATGCTCACATTATATCAGCGGTCGGGGAACCGGGGTAAATTACCCCCAATGGGGTAAAAATGAAATTTTTGGGGTTAAAAATGAAACTTTTTTGAGTAAAAAGTATATATTTTTAATTTGCTATGGGGTAATATCAACTTACACACAAATATTTTGGGGTAATGATTAAAAAAAAGTTCCCCGACCGCTGCATTATGTGTAAGCCTAGATTTTCAAAAAACTACGTTCGCGCCAAGGAGTTTTAGCTTCATGATGTATTGTTTACACCTAGGTGCTGAATCCATTCAGAAGACCAATGACACTGTTGAAAGGGGGCCGGAGCCGTGGTGTCCTCAAAAACAATGTTGCAGGAGGGACAATACTTAAGAGCCTTTGTGTCCCCCACAGGCCCGTAGCGTGCGAGGGGGGCAGGGGGCCGGGCCCCCCTGCGTTTTCTCTGCCCCCCCTGCTTATTTGTTCTACTTAGTAAAATGTATTGCCTGGCCCCTGCTGTAGAATGCCTGGCCCCTCCTGTAGAATTTTCACGCTACAGGGCTGGTCCCCCCCCCACCCACAAAAAATGGACAAAAAGGTTTATGAGGAGGGCGCATAAAACGATTGTACAAAAGGGCCCCAACGCCACTGGAAAAATTCTTGAAAATATAGGTGGATAGCCTTAAAAAATGTATGAAAGGCAGGGCGGTATAGTGAAATGGTGCAAATATGCGTCCCCCCCCCCCCAAATCAGGGGGCGGGGGTGGGGGGATACTAGAAGCGAAATTTAAGATTCTTTTATACGGAGAAAATATTGAAGGGGCTTCATTTTGTAGAATTGCACAGTATCAGAAAATCTACCGTAAGTACTTGATAATACGCATTTTTTTAAGGTTAGAAAAAATAACTGGACACATAATTAATAAAGGATAAACAGACAAATTTAATCATTTTAGGATAGTGAAGTCGATTGTGTTTTCGACTCACATTCAAAAGGTACAGGGTAAAGCCAAAAATTGCCGCTGACTTGGAGAGCAGATGGACGCCACCAAGTCTATAAGCCCACAGGAAGGACATATGAAAGCACAACAATATATATATATATATATATATATATATATATATATATATATATATATGTTGATGTGTCCATTCATTCCCCCTAATGACCATATCGGTTAAGGGTAAAAAAAATATCTAAAACCATTGCCCAGATTAAACACAGTGATCGTCATCTTATCTCAAACTTATTGCATTTTATTTTTGTAAGTTTGTTTGTTTTTTTTTTGTAAAGTGGCCAATAAAGTTATGATTTTTTGTAAAGTGGCCAATAAAGTTATGATTTTTTGTAAAGTGCCCAATAAATTTATGATTTTTTGTAAATTGGCCAATAAAGTTATGATTTTTTGTAAAGTGCTCAATAAAGTTATGATTTTTTGTAAAGTGCCCAATAAAGTTATGATTTTTTTGTAAATTGGCCAATAAAGTTATGATTTTCTGTAAAGTGCCCATAAAATTATGATTTTTTGTAAAGTGGCCAATAAAGTTATGATTTTTTGTAAAGTGCTCAATAAAGTTATGATTTTTTGTAAAGTGCCCAATAAAATTATGATTTTTTGTAAAGTGGCCAATAAAGTTATGATTTTCGTACAATATAACTTGTGTTACTTGTCACTTGCTACTCTGAAGGCGGTGATGCTTTCAACTTTAAAAATTTACATTTATTTTCACGTGATTATCAAGCTTCTCTGTCCATTCAGAAATAATTTAAATACATTGCTCCAAGCAAATATAACAGTGAGAATGGGCGATCAAATGATTGGATGGTGAAATACTTCAATAGGAATACAATCTTGAGGGGTAAATAAAATTTTGATCATATTCATAATGATTTAACAGATTGAGAAAAAATGTCATGTTTAATATACATAAAATGTAACACTTCTAAATTGTGCTGGTACAAGACATTGAATCATGACACATCTGCACATCCCCTCAAAAATATAGCACACATAAAGCACCATCATAAATATTGCGCCAATTTTTACACATCTAGCTCACCAATTCGCAAATATAGCAAACATCTTCACATATATAGCACAACAACTCAGAAATATAACACACATCAAGAACCAGCTTACAAATATAGCACCAATCTTCACACATATATAACATCTAACAAATATAGCACTTATATAGCACACCTCAAAAATATAGCACACATCTAGTACATCACCTCACAAAGGATCAGTGGCGTCACTAGAGGGTGCGGGGGGTGCGGACCGCACCGGGTGACACCCTCACGAGGGGTGACACCCGACTGCAAAATATCTAGTTAATGTGAGTTAAAGGCCTATATTCTTAAAATAATTCAAAGCCGTATTTAATTTTTAAAAATTAATAAAAATATCTCCGATTATTAACTATTAATTATTTTAACGCACCTGTTCCGGCTACGTCTAAGATGAACTCTTATGATTTAAAGTTATTTTCTTTTCGCGGGAAATTGCATAACCGAGCCATTCTTTCTGATTATATATTAAAATTGTAGCTTCGTTTCTGTGGCGCGCTGGCAGAGTGGGCAGAGTGGCCGTGACCCATTTAGGGCTAACTATATGTGGGTTCGATTCCTATCAGAGACATACATTTTTTTTTTCAGATTTTTTTTTTCAGAATTAGGGTTAGGGGTAGGGTTAGGGTGTGGAGCAATATCTATTGATGGTCCCCGAAAAAAAATATATCTCCCATTATTAATAGTAAATGACGTCATCAACGTCTGCAGTAAATAAGAGTTCTCATTCATTCTGTTTACTGACGTCATCAAAGTTTGCTAGACGTATCCCGAAAAAAAATACGTAGTACGTCTTAGACTTATCCGGAGCCAGTGCGTTATTTTAATGAAATTATTGGTATACTTACACTGACCTATAGATATCAATTATCGCTAAAAGCCTAACCCCGGAAACGGAAAAAAAATAATAAAGTCGCGCATGCGCACATATATACGGTGTCTGAAAAAAAATATGGAGACCGGGGTGTCATGAGAGGGGGTGACACCCTGAGTTACCGCACCGGGTGACACCAACCCTAGTGACGCCACTGCAAAGGATGAAAAAATGTATGACGTGTGTGAGTGCATTTATGGTGGGGGGGGGGGGTAGATTTAGTAATAGTTTGTTACTTCACTGTACATTTTTAAATTTGTTTCAAATATTGTTGTGAAAGAAAGTGGATTTACAGTTTTAAAAAAAAATGTATACATAACATTGACAGTTACAGGTGGTACCGATATTTGTTTTAATAAAAAAAACAATTATGCCAGTGTTTAATGATGAAATGTGATTTGCATTTTGTACAAGCTATGAACATGAATGGTTATCAGAAGAATTTTCAACACAATAAATTAACAGATCACAGTAAGACATCCATTGAAATAATGTAATGAATAACTCCATCACAACAGCGTAAGTCCATCGTGATTTCTGCTAGAGGAGAGTTCGTTGGAAGATGGAGTTGTCTCTTCTTGCTCACAGTCTCCGATGAACTCCTTGTATTTATACGAGTAGGCTGCAGGGAGGTAACCAACGAAGAAGGCCATAGTTATTGCTCCAAAAACAAAAAACAAATATTCGGCCGACCCATCATTTATCTCGTCAGGAAACCACGGGTCTTAAAGACAGAATCAAAACAAAAACAACGATATGAAATAAAGTTGTAAAATTATAGTAAAGTATGTTTGCAAATGTGAATTCATGCAGGGCCAGCCTAAAGCCAAATAGACCTTTTAGCCGCATACCTATGTTCACATTGTCCAATGTAGTGTGGATGTATTCAAAACTAGAGTAGCAACTGGTTGGGGGCTGTCAGCTTTGTTGCAAACCTTGGATATAAACTGTCATTCTTCAATACATTTTGTGTATCGGCATGGGTGGCATTTCAAAGTCAGCCCAGACCCTGACCCTGTATGTAGTCTGACCCTGTACCTAGTCTGACCCTGTAAGTAGGCTGACCCTGTATGTAGGCTGACCCTGTACGTAGTATGACCCTGTATGTAGGCTGACTATGTATGAACGTAGTCTGACCGTGTACGTAGTCTGACCCTGTATGTAGTCTGACCCTGTACGTAGTCTGACCCTGTATGTATCTGACCCTATACGTAGGCTGGCCCTGTATGTAGGCTGGCCCTGTATGTAGGTTGGCCCTGTATGTAGGTTGGCCCTGTATGTAGTATGACCCTGTATGTAGGCTGGCCCTGTATGTAGGCTGGCCCTAAATGTAGGTTGTCCCTGTATGTAGGCCGGCCCTGTATGTAGGCTGGCCCTGTATGTAGGTTTGCCCTGTATGTAGGCTGGCCCTGTATGTAGGCTGGCCCTGTATGTAGGCTGGCCCTGTATGTAGTCTGACCCTGTATGTAGGCTGGCCCTGTATGTAGGCCGGCCCTGTATGTAGGTTGGCCCTGTATGTAGGTCGGCCCTGTATGTAGGCTGGCCCTGTATGTAGGCCGGCCCTGTATGTAGGCTGGCACTGTATGTAGGTTGGCCCTGTATGTAGGTCGGCCCTGTATGTAGGCTGGCCCTGTATGTAGGCCGGCTCTGTATGTAGGTTGGCCCTGTATGTAGGCTGGCCCTGTATAAAGGCCGGCCCTGTTTGTAGGTTGGCCCTGTATGTAGGCTGGCCCTGTATGTAGGCTGGCCCTGTATGTTGTCTGACCCTGTATGTAGGCTGGTCCTGTATGTAGGCTGGCCCTGTATGTAGGTTGGCCCTGTATGTTGTCTGACCCTGTATGTAGGCTGGCCCTGTATGTAGGCTAGCCATGTATGTAGGCCGGCCCTGTATGTAGGTTGGCCCTGTATGTAGGCTGGCCCTGTTTGTAGGTTGGCCCTGTATGTAGGCTGGCCCTGTATGTAGGCTGGCCCTGTATGTACGTAGTCTGACCCTGTATGTAGGCTGGCCCTGTATGTACGTAGTCTGACCCTGTATGTAGGCTGGCCCTGTATGTAGGCTGGCCCTGTATGTAGGTTGGCCCTGTATGTTGTCTGACCCTGTATGTAGGCTGGCCCTGTATGTAGGCTAGCCATGTATGTAGGCCGGCCCTGTATGTAGGTTGGCCCTGTATGTAGGCTGGCCCTGTTTGTAGGTTGGCCCTGTATGTAGGCTGGCCCTGTATGTAGGCTGGCCCTGTATGTAGGTTGGCCCTGTATGTTGTCTGACCCTGTATGTAGGCTGGCCCTGTATGTAGGCCGGCCCTGTATGTAGGTTGGCCCTGTATGTAGGCTGGCCCTGTTTGTAGGTTGGCCCTGTATGTAGGCTGGCCCTGTATGTAGGTTGGCCCTGTATGTAGGCCGGCCCTGTATGTAGGCTGGCCCTGTATGTAGGCTGGCCCTGTATGAAGGCCGGCCCTGTATGTAGTCTGACCCTGTATGTAGTCTGACCCTGTACGTAGTCTGATCCTGTATGTAGTCTGACCCTGTACCTAGTCTGACCCTGTACCTAGTCTGACCCTGTACCTAGTCTGACCCTGTACCTAGTCTGACCCTGTATGTAGGCCGGCCCTGTATGTACGTAGTCTAACCCTGTATGTAGGCCGGCCCTGTATGTACGTAGTCTGACCCTGTATGTAGGCTGGCCCTGTATGTACGTAGTCTGACCCTGTATGTAGGCTGACCCTGTATGTAGGCCGGCCCTGTATGTACGTAGTCTGACCCTGTATGTAGTCTGACCCTGTATATAGGCTGACCCTGTATGAAGGCCGGCCCTATATGTAGTATGACCCTGTATGTAGGCTGACCCTGTATGTAGGCCGGCCCTGTATGTACGTAGTCTGATCCTATATGTAGTCTGACCCTGTACCTAGTCTGACCCTGTATGTAGTCTGACCCTGTATGTAGTCTGACCCTGTATGTAGTCTGACCCTGTACCTAGTCTGACCCTGTATGTAGGCTGACCCTGTGTGTAGGCTGACCCTGTATGTAAGCTGACCCTGTATGTAGGCTGACACTGTATGTAGTCTGACCCTGTATGTAGGCTAATCCTGTATGTAGGCTGGCCCTGTATGTTGCTCTATATATGTAAATGTGTAGGCTACATAGACTGGATAGACTGAAAGATGCAGACAGCAGAGCCTTTTCTTACGGATATGCAAATTAAGAAACGGCCTAGGGCTTCAAGCTCATAAAGGGGCCCCCCATGAGTTTTAAATTGAGTGCTAAGAGTCCTCCCGCCCCCCCCCCGATGTCTCTGCCCAGGGCCCCCAAGAGACCTAACAAGGGCATTGCAGACAGACACTACTAAGATCTTACTGACCATCTTGTGTGGCGACTTCAATGAGAGCAATGATCGCCGTACTGAGGTAGCTGCCCAAACCAACGGTAGCCAGGTACAGTCCAGTGATCAAACCTTGCATTGTGTCCGGGGCCTGAGTGTAGGCGAACTCATAACCTGTGGAAATAATACATAGATTCACTGCTGAACTGAAACAAATAAATAGATTCACTGCTGAACTGAAACAAATAAATAGATTCACTGCTGAACTGAAACAAATAAATAGATTCACTGCTGAACTGAAACAAATAAATAGATTCACTGCTGAACTGAAACATAACCTACATCGCAGAATTAAAAATGTAATACATTACAAATATTTCAAAAATGAAATGTAACTTTTGACTTCGATGTAAAACATTCAAATGTTTAATTCATATCAAGAGAAAATATGTCTTTAACAACAATGAGATATCGTATGTCGTTCTTGTGGTAATATAGTTGATGCTTATGTAGAATATATGTTCAATTATTGAAAAAAAAAACAACAACGAGGAATTAGAATTTTTTTTTTATTTACCAGCAGTGGCAGTGAATGCTTCACCGGCCCCAATAAGAACATACTGTGGAATCTGAAGGAAGACTGTTCTATTGGAAGCATAGAACGTCTCTTCACCAACAACTTGATTGAATCCAAAATGTTTCTTCCTCTCTATCTCCACCCAGCCGGCGAAAAACACAGAACATGCCGAGAAAACCAGCCCGATTCCTGGTAGGGGAAAACAGAAATTGTAATAATCAAACCAATATCAGGCATGGAAAACATTTTAAAGAAAACAGTTTTAAAAATCTGGCAGGGTAAACAGTTTTTTTTTAATGTTTTAAACATGGAAGGCTATTGTCAATTAAAATGTTAAAATTGATTATTGAATTGATTCAATTAGGTAAGAAATTCCTTTTTTATAGCCCTTGATGGCTAATGGATGAGATAAAATGTAGAAATTACATGTTTCTTAGAAAGTGAGCTGTTAATGTGTTGTTGTTTTTTTTGTTGTTTGTTTGTTTTTGTTTGTTTTTTGCACTTTTCAGATGTGGAGGCGTCGAAAATATAACTCGCACAGGGCGCCACAATATCTAGCTCCGGCTCTGCTGATGTGCCAAGATAAATAAAATACAACAATCACTCTTAAAACACACAAAGTAAAAACAAAAATAAAAAAAAACCTGTACGAATTTTAAATGTTTCTTAATGTATTATAGGTCGTGGGGTAGAGGGCTCGACTGTCGACCTAAGGGTCCCTGGTTCGACTCCCGGTGAGGACCTATACATTTTTCAGATCATGGACGGTTAAAGTCCTCGCTATATCTCCAATGGCGCCTCCATGGCCATTGTGTTATCGGCGATGGTGGGGATGAAAGAAGAGCACTGCAAAAACCGCCCGATTAGGACCTAAGAGATTTCGTATCATCCTCTTAGGGACTTCACACATACACACTCTTAAATATATAAAACGAAAATAGAAAATCTCTTACCAATTCTGTGCATGTAACTCAGAGGCCAGTGTAAACGCTGAAAGCAAGGGAATATGAATCTATCTAATATGGGAATCAACACAAGAACGACAACTCCGTTGAAAAGGTTCAACATGGCTACAGGAATCTTCATATCGCCGGCACTGAGATCCATTCTCTCCCCTTGTAAGAAATAGGTTGTTTCCATCTGTGTATCGTAAGTAAACCTGAGAGTTACTAAACGAGAATATTCATAGTAAATTAAAGTCTTCTTTCGGTCAATAATTGATGAAATATTCTGTGGAGCTTTTTTTGTATTTGATTGTTGTTTTTTTTTTTGGATTTAAACATCATAATGAAGGAGTAGTAAGTAAAGATTTCTTTATATTAATTTAAGTAGTACTTCATATTAGTCTAAAAAAAAGCCGAAACAACTTTTTTTTAATGATAAACTCCGATTCTTAAACGCCAATTAATAACAGGTGTTTTATAAATGTTTAAATGATTTAATAAGTTTATTATCAGGTCAGCTTAATTAAGACACATCAAAAAATGTAACTGAAATCAACGCAAGTTTAAAATTAACACAGATTATTTCATTTATGATTTGTATTCATACAAGTTTGTCACAATATTTCAATTGTGGTCAAAATACAACACTTCAGTGATTTTTTGAATATTATTATTTATTTATCCTGCACCCCCCCCCCTGAACCATTGTTTATTTCTATTTTTATTACTAAAATACTAAATATATATTTGATATATTCTATTAAATGTCCTAATAAACTAGTCACTTTCAAATATGGATGGGTTCTCTGTAACTGATAGGTTAAAATAAGCATTAGCATACTAGCGTATAAAATTATTTATACCGACCAGTTTATACACGTGGGTCAGTTCAAAAGCAGGGACGAGGCTTCAGTGTTGCCGGTCATAACTCTTAGAGAAAAATTTATTGATGTTTTTATGCTGTATACAAAGCACAAACGAACAAAGATTTGAGTTAGACCTGCAACACTCACGCCTCGTCCCTGGTTCAAAGTGATGCTCTTGTCTTATGCACAACATAGCCACAAAGAGGTCATTCACTTATATCCTTGCCCCACCCCCACCCGCAACCCGTCCAGTCACATTTTGACACACTTCACAGTTTCCCTCCCATCGTTACATCTGACTTACACCAATATACATCAAGCTATATCCCAAAAACTGACACGAAGATATTTTTATCCCAGCCCTTTGCAAATACGGCCCGCAAGCCAAATCAGGCTCACCGGACTGTTTAATGCGACCCGCAATTCGTTTCAGAGTATAGCATAGAATTAGCCTTTTATGGTGTGACGTTTACATCTGACCGTATTAGTTCATGTCAACACAGCATCCACCTGATTTTGGTCCAGCCCACAGTTCAAACTTACGAGCGCAGTGTTACCCACGACACAAAAAGTTAGCCCAACCTTGATATGTTTCATATTTACCGGTTGAAGTTTACTTCCTAGTGTTGAAATTATGAAGAAGTAAGAAAGACTAAGGCGACTTAAGGGGTGGGGTCCCACGCTCAGATATTTTTTAGTTAATTAGCTTGAATAAACTAAACGTTTGTGCCTGCCCAAAGTAGGAAGGAAAGACTAGAGTTCATAAATTATTATTACAGTGAACATTATATATATATATATATATATGTATGTTTTGATAAGGTCAATATCTCTGCATAACGCCCAACAAAAGAGCTCCGAAAAATAGCAACTTCATACGTTTCGAATAAAAAAATTTAAACGAATAGTAGCACAAGTTAACTGTGCAAAATCACTTATTGCATAAATTTCTCTCTTCCCTACCTGGGCGTAGACCATCCAAAAAACTATTATGAAAAAAAAAATTGGCAGAACTCGAAGTACAGCTATGACGCCATCAACTGTTGCGTTGTCGAAATCACCGCCATATTGTTTGCGAGCAGAACGAAACAGTTCTTTCTTCCCGCTGGTCACTGGAGGCGTCTTGCAACAGGCCTGGTGACATATCTTAAGTGAAGTCAGGAGCACACTACCTGGTAATGTTGTAATTTGATATTAGATAGATAGATAGATAGATAGATAGATAGATAGATAGATAGATAGATAGATAGATAGATAGATAGATAGATAGATAGATAGATAGATAGATAGATAGATAGATAGATAGATAGATAGATAGATAGATAGATAGATAGATAGATAGATAGATAGATAGATAGATAGATAGATAGATAGATAGATAGATAGATAGATAGATAGATAGATAGATAGATAGATTATGGACGGACGGATGGATGGATGGATGGATGGATGGATGGATGGATGGATGGATGGATGGATGGATGGATGGATGGATGGATGGACAGATAGGTTCCAGAAGGCCAACATAACACATAATGGAAAACAAGGTGACAACAGAAGACATATTTTAACTCATGAACATAATCCACAAAAACAAATGTGGCCAAATACCTTGTCCCGGCTTGTAGATGTAAGACGATCTGGCCAGATTCAGCACCATCAACGCTACAATCATGGCCAATAATGTTAGCAAGTATCCCCACGTGAAACTGACGTTTTGCTGGACGTAAGCTACTACAGAGAAGGCCAGCATGGCGCCAGAGTTAATAAACCAATAAAACCTGGTCACAGAAAACAAATGGAATCGATTTGAATAAGGATGACTGTGGAGAAATAATATAGTCTAAGCTTGATGACGCAATTCGCTAGGCTCCGCCCACCGCAGTATCTATGGCGTCATTCCGCCATCTTGAGTGTAAATATTGGGAGCTTTAGTGTATACGTCATTTGGTACAAATGACGTATATTATACCGACAGTTGGGAGCACATGGTTTGTTTTATAATGAGTCGAGCTCAGTGCATCATAGGATGCGGATGCATGTTCTTGTAGTCTAGCTTTCGCCATCGATGTAGATGGATGCATATTTACAGTTTGCTATTGTACTCCTCCTGGATCTACCTTTATGTCAGTTCATGTTCAAGAATTAAATGATTGTTTGATGTTACTTCACTGGAGTTAACTTCGTGATTTGTGTTGTCTGAATTAATACACCTTCTACAAGTATCTTCATTATAAGGACCCGTAACATATATTTGGCACCTCCGACGGAGTACTCAATACTATTTGGAGTACGTAACATATATTTGGCACCTCCGACGGAGTACTCAATACTATTTGGAGTACGTAACATTATTTGGCACCTCCGACGTCGAACTGACTGACTTAGCTGGATTCAGGAGCAGCTGAGTGAGTACATTAAGACTCGTTGTAATTACCGGTTAAGTATTCATCGGTGAATTACGTGGCGGCCACCACCCTGGGTGTGCGCCGTAAAAACTGTGTTCTGAAGTTGGCCAACCCTATTGTTTGCTGAAGTGGCCAACGTTACTGTTTGCTGAAGTGGCCAACGTTACTGTTTGCTGAAGTGGCCAACGTTACTGTTTGCTGAAGTGGCCAACCCTATTGTTTGCTGAAGTGGCCAACGTTACTGTTTGCTGAAGTGGCCAACCCTATTGTTTGCTGAAGTGGCCAACGTTACTGTTTGCTGAAGTGGCCAACCCTATTGTTTGCTGAAGTGGCCAACGTTACTGTTTGCTGAAGTGGCCAACCCTATTGTTTGCTGAAGTGGCCAACGTTACTGTTTGCTGAAGTGGCCAACCCTATTGTTTGCTGAAGTGGCCGACGTTACTGTTTGCTGAAGTGGCCAACCCTATTGTTTGCTGAAGTGGCCGACGTTACTGTTTGCTGAAGTGGCCAACCCTATTGTTTGCTGAAGTGGCCGACGTAACTGTTTGCTGAAGTGGCCAACCCTATTGTTTGCTGAAGTGGCCAACGTTACTGTTTGCTGAAGTGGCCAACATTACTGTTTGCTGAAGTGGCCGACGTTACTGTTTGCTGAAGTGGCCAACCCTATTGTTTGCTGAAGTGGCCAACGTTACTGTTTGCTGAGGTGGCCAACCTTGCCGTTTGCTGAAGAGGCCTACCTTGCTGCTGCTGAAGAGGCCAACCCTACTGTTTGCTGAAGAGGCCAACCTTGCCGTTTGCTGAAGAGGCCAACCTTGCTGTTTGCTGAAGAGGCCAACCCTACTGTTGCTGAAGTGGCCAACTTTACTGCTTAAAGTGGCCAGAGTTGCTGTGTACTGACGTGGCCGACGCTACCGTGTGGCTGGGAATCATCTCCTCATCGTCAGAGGACCCCACCATAGGATCACCGAGGATCAACCAAGGATCATCGAACATCGCGGACAGGGATCACCAAGGATCAACCCGTGTGTTAGTCAACCCCACATCGAACATCGCGGACCGGGATCACCGAGGATCAACCATCGAAGTCAAGGAACAGAATTTACTATTGTGTATTTCTTTATATGTAAGTTGGCATATTTTTTTTATATATTTATTACTAGAATATTGAAATCTGGTGTAACTTGTTTGTTGTTCTTGGTGGAATTCTGTATTTAATACAGTAGAGGTTAAAATAGGGTCCACCCTGAGCAGCCAAAACATTTAATTTGCTGGTATTTATTTTGTTATTACTTGTATGTTGATGACATAATAGAATATTTTTTGTGTATGATATATAGTATCAAACATTTTCATTTATTAGTTACAATCGGTTTTGGTTACTGCCATGTCATCAATTTTAAATATTGTTGAAGCTGGTAAAGCACTTGGCCTTACAGGCCAAGAATTGA
The DNA here is from genome assembly GCA_021962125.1 of Bulinus truncatus. Classification (NCBI taxonomy): domain Eukaryota; kingdom Metazoa; phylum Mollusca; class Gastropoda; family Planorbidae; genus Bulinus; species Bulinus truncatus. Next base: position 4,145,358 of record JAGDYQ010000067.1, on the reverse strand, counting down.
AAACCTGGGTAGAAGAAAAGGAACAGAGAGAGAGGGAAGATAGAAAGGAAAAGGAACAGAGAGAGAGGGAAGAAAGAAAGGAACAGAGAGAGAGAGGGAAGAAAAACAGAGAGAGAGGGAAGAAAGAACCCTAACTATTATTGTCAAAGACACAAAAACTACATTTTACCCAGTGAAAGTCAAAATAAACAAAGAAGGTATTATGATGTACAAATCAAGAAATCTAGACGTAATGGTGATCAAAGCAGAGAAACAAATAGATGGTCGTATGGAAAAGAAAAGAAATGAAAACCATGAATGGGAGGACCCACCAATTAGTCGATACAACCATTTTAACACAGTTAGATGTCTGACTTATAATAATTGCAGTAGATATCCCCATAAAAATCCCCATGTTAGACATGTATTAAATTTTAATGAACCAGAATTCATTTCTCATTACCACTGTTCATGTAGGACATGTTTGTTGAGATGTTGCAAGAATGACTGTAAGATTTATAATCAGGGTAGAAGAGCGAACTATGGTTTCATTCCAACCACGGAGAGAAATATTAATGGGAATTGGAGAGATTTTAATATTTTTTCTTAACCAAACTATGTCCTGGCAGTAAGAAATTTGGTTCACCATAATGTGTATGCTTACATGTATATTATGTTCATATGATGACATGTTTACATGTATATGTGTATATGATGACATAATATGTTTAATAATATTTGTTGATTATGATGAAAAAAAAAGAGAAGTCACTTGAAAAAAAGAAAAAAACAATGAAGAATAACTAGTGACATAAAAAAAAAAACAAGGTCACCTGAAAAAAAAAAAGATAATAGAAAAGAAAAGATATACAAGTGACATAAAAGAAAAAAAATTAACAAGTCACATAGAGAAAAAATATAATAAAATAATAAATATCAGTGACGAATAGAAAAAAAAGATGAGAAATCTTAATTTAATTCAATATGTTTATGCATATTTGATTGATGATATTTATTATATTGTTTGCATGTATTGATTTATGCTTCCATGCAATATTGATTTGATTAATCATTGTATATTTATTTTGTTGTTATGATGATTTGGATATGTTCTATGATTGAACTTTGTTTCATGTGGCTTCCTTTTGTCGGTATTAGTATTGGGTTTTACATGATTACATCATGCTTAGGTAGAGGGGAGAAATGTGGAGAAATAATATAGTCTAAGCTTGATGACGCAATTCGCTAGGCTCCGCCCACCGCAGTATCTATGGCGTCATTCCGCCATCTTGAATGTAAATATTGGGAGCTTTAGTGTATACGTCATTTGGTACAAATGACGTATATTATACCGACAGTTGGGAGCACATGGTTTGTTTTATAATGAGTCGAGCTCTGTGCATCATAGGATGCGGATGCATGTTCTTGTAGTCTAGCTTTCGCCATCGATGTAGATGGATGCATATTTACAGTTTGCTATTGTACTCCTCCTGGATCTACCTTTATGTCAGTTCATGTTCAAGAATTAAATGATTGTTTGATGTTACTTCACTGGAGTTAACTTCGTGATTTGTGTTGTCTGAATTAATACACCTTCTACAAGTATCTTCATTATAAGGACCCGTAACAATGACCTAGATGTAACTAAAATTTAAAAAAACATTTTGAGCCAATTTTAATATTACGATCTTGTCCACAACTTCATCGTTCTGATTTAATAATTATAATTGGCCTACCAGTTGAAAAACACTTGGACGGCCTGAGGGCCTAGGTCCTGTACTTGATGGGCCCCAAAAAGGCCGACGTTAGCTTTAATACCACCTGTTCCTATGGCAACTAGAACTAGGCCAGATATAAAGAACCATCGGCGAGTTTCCTGAAATAACAATTTGCATCTACAGCAACATAGTGTTGAAATAATAGCATAGTGTTGATATACTAACGTAGTGTTGATATACTGATGTGGTGTTGATATACTGACGTGGTGTTGATATACTAATGTAGTGTTGATATACTGACGTGGTGTTGACATACTGACGTGGTGTTGATATGCTGACGTGGTGTTGATATACTGACGTGGTGTTGACATACTGACGTGGTGTTGATATGCTGACGTGGTGTTGATATGCTGACGTGGTGTTGATATACTGACGTGGTGTTGATATACTGACGTGGTGTTGATATACTGACGTGGTGTTGATATACTGACGTGGTGTTGATATACTAATGTAGTGTTGATATACTGACGTGGTGTTGATATACTAATGTAGTGTTGATATACTGACGTGGTGTTGATATACTGACGTGGTGTTGATATACTGACGTGGTGTTGATATACTGACGTGGTGTTGATATACTGACGTGGTGTTGATATACTAATGTAGTGTTGATATACTGACGTGGTGTTGATATACTGACGTGGTGTTGATATACTGACGTGGTGTTGATATACTAATGTAGTGTTGATATACTGACGTGGTGTTGATATACTGACGTGGTGTTGATATACTGACATGGTGTTGATATACTGACGTGGTGTTGATATACTGACGTGGTGTTGATATACTGACGTGGTGTTGATATACTGACGTGGTGTTGATATACTGACGTTGTGTTGATATACTGACGTGGTGTTGATATACTGACGTGGTGTTGATATACTCTTGTAGTGTTGATATACTGACGTGGTGTTGATATACTAATGTAGTGTTGATATACTGACGTGGTGTTGATATACTAATGATATACTGATGCGGTGGTGTTGATATACTGACGTGGTGTTGATATACTGACGTGGTGTTGATATACTAATTGTAGTGTTGATATACTGACGTGGTGTTGATATACTGACGTGGTGTTGATATATCAGATATGGTGTTGATATACTGACGTGGTGTTGATATACTGACGTAGTGTTGATATACTGACGTGGTGTTGATATACTGACGTGGTGTTGATATACTGACGTGGTGTTGATATACTGACGTGAAGAGAGTAATTGGACGTAGTAGTAGTAGTGTTTATGATATACTGACGTGGTGTTGATATACTGACGTGGTGTTGATATACTGACGTGTAGTGTTGATATACTGACGTGGTGTTGATATACTGACGTGGTGCTGATATACTGATATACTGACGTGGTGTTGATATACTAATGTAGTGTTGATATACTGACGTGGTGTTGATATACTGACGTGGTGTTGATATACTCATGTGGTGTTGATATACTGACGTGGTGTTGATATACTGACGTGGTGTTGATATACTGACGTGGTGTTGATATACTGACGTGGTGTTGATATACTGACGTGGTGTTGATATACTGACGTGGTGTTGATATACTGACGTGGTGTTGATATACTGACGTAGTGTTGATATACTGACGTGGTGTTGATATACTGACGTGGTGTTGATATACTGAGGTAGTGTTGATATACTGACGTGGTGTTGATATACTAATGTAGTGTTGATATACTGACGTGGTGTTGATATACTGACGTGGTGTTGATATACTCTTGTAGTGTTGATATACTGACGTGGTGTTGATATACTAATGTAGTGTTGATATACTGACGTGGTGTTGATATACTGACGTGGTGTTGATATACTGACGTGGTGTTGATATACTAATGTAGTGTTGATATACTGACGTGGTGTTGATATACTGACGTAGTGTTGATATACTGACGTGGTGTTGATATACTGACGTGGTGTTGATATACTAATGTAGTGTTGATATACTGACGTGGTGTTGATATACTGACGTGGTGTTGATATACTCTTGTAGTGTTGATATACTGACGTGGTGTTGATATACTGACGTGGTGTTGATATACTCTTGTAGTGTTGATATACTGACGTGGTGTTGATATACTAATGTAGTGTTGATATACTGACGTGGTGTTGATATACTGACGTGGTGTTGATATACTGACGTGGTGTTGATATACTAATGTAGTGTTGATATACTGACGTGGTGTTGATATACTGACGTGGTGTTGATATACTCTTGTAGTGTTGATATACTGACGTGGTGTTGATATACTCTTGTAGTGTTGATATACTGACGTGGTGTTGATATACTAATGTAGTGTTGATATACTGACGTGGTGTTGATATACTGACGTAGTGTTGATATACTGACGTGGTGTTGATATACTGACGTGGTGTTGATATACTGACGTGGTGTTGATATACTGACGTGGTGTTGATATACTGACGTGGTGTTGATATACTGATGTGGTGTTGATATACTGACGTGGTGTTGATATACTAATGTAGTGTTGATATACTGACGTGGTGTTGATATACTGACGTGGTGTTGATATACTGACGTGGTGTTGATATACTGACGTGGTGTTGATATACTGACGTGGTGTTGATATACTGACGTGGTGTTGATATACTGACGTGGTGTTGATATACTGACGTGGTGTTGATATACTGACGTGGTGTTGATATACTGATGTGGTGTTGATATACTGACGTGGTGTTGATATACTAATGTAGTGTTGATATACTGACGTGGTGTTGATATACTGACGTGGTGTTGATATACTGACGTGGTGTTGATATACTGACGTGGTGTTGATATACTGACGTGGTGTTGATATACTGACGTGGTGTTGATATACTGAATGTGTTGTGTTGATATACTGACGTGGTGTTGATATACTGACGTGGTGTTGATATACTGACGTGGTGTTGATATACTGACGTGGTGTTGATATACTGACGTAGTGTTGATATACTGACGTGGTGTTGATATACTGACGTGGTGTTGATATACTGACGTAGTGTTGATATACTGTGTGTTGATATACTGACGTGGTGTTGATATACTGACGTAGTGTTGATATACTGACGTGGTGTTGATATACTGACGTGGTGTTGATATACTGTACGTTGATATACTGATGTGGTGTTGATATACTGACGTGGTGTTGATATACTGACGTGGTGTTGATATACTAATGTAGTGTTGATATACTGACGTGGTGTTGATATACTGACGTGGTGTTGATATACTGACGTGGTGTTGATATACTAATGTAGTGTTGATATACTGACGTGGTGTTGATATACTGACGTAGTGTTGATATACTGACGTGGTGTTGATATACTGACGTGGTGTTGATATACTGACGTGGTGTTGATATACTACGGGTGTTGATATACTCGTAGTGTTGATATACTGACGTGGTGTTGATATACTGACGTGGTGTTGATATACTGACGTGGTGTTGATATACTGACGTGGTGTTGATATACTAATGTAGTGTTGATATACTGACGTGGTGTTGATATACTAATGTAGTGTTGATATACTGACGTGGTGTTGATATACTGGTGTTGATATCTGTGGTGTTGATATACTGACGTGGTGTTGATATACTAATGTGAGTGTTGATATACTGACTGACGTGGTGTTGATATACTGACGTAGTGTTGATATACTGACGTGGTGTTGATATACTGACGTGGTGTTGATACTGACGTGGTGTTGATATACTGACGTGGTGTTGATATACTGACGTGGTGTTGATATACTAATGTAGTGTTGATATACTGACGTGGTGTTGATATACTGACGTGGTGTTGATATACTGACGTGGTGTTGATATACTGACGTAGTGTTGATATACTGACGTGGTGTTGATATACTGACGTGGTGTTGATATACTAATGTAGTGTTGATTGATATACTGACGTGGTGTTGATATACTGACGTGGTGTTGATATACTGACGTGGTGTTGATATACTGACGTGGTGTTGATATACTGACGTGGTGTTGATATACTGATGTAGTGTTGATATACTGACGTGGTGTTGATATACTGACGTAGTGTTGATATACTGACGTGGTGTTGATATACTGACGTGGTGTTGATATACTGACGTGGTGTTGATATACTGAATATACCGTAGTGTTGATATACTGACGTGGTGTTGATATACTAATGTAGTGTTGATATACTGACGTGGTGTTGATATACTGACGTGGTGTTGATATACTGACGTGGTGTTGATATACTGACGTGGTGTTGATATACTGACGTAGTGTTGATATACTGACGTGGTGTTGATATACTGACGTGGTGTTGATATACTGACGTGGTGTTGATATACTAATGTAGTTTGATGTTGATATACTGACGTGGTGTTGATATACTGACGTGGTGTTGATATACTGACGTGGTGTTGATATACTGACGTGGTGTTGATATACTGACGTGGTGTTGATATACTGATGTAGTGTTGATATACTGACGTGGTGTTGATATACTGACGTGGTGTTGATATACTGACTTGTGGTGTTGATATACTGACGTGGTGTTGATATACTACGTGTAGTGTTGATATACTGACGTGGTGTTGATATACTGACGTGGTGTTGATATACTGACGTGGTGTTGATATACTAATGTAGTGTTGATATACTGACGTGGTGTTGATATACTGACGTAGTGTTGATATACTGACGTGGTGTTGATATACTGACGTGGTGTTGATATACTAATGTAGTGTTGATATACTGACGTGGTGTTGATATACTGACGTGGTGTTGATATACTAATGTAGTGTTGATATACTGACGTGGTGTTGATATACTGACGTGGTGTTGATATACTGACATGGTGTTGATATACTGACGTGGTGTTGATATACTGACGTAGTGTTGATATACTGACGTGGTGTTGATATACTGACGTGGTGTTGATATACTGACGTGGTGTTGATATACTAACGTAGTGTTGATATACTGACGTGGTGTTGATATACTGACGTGGTGTTGATATACTGATGTAGTGTTGATATACTGACGTGGTGTTGATATACTGACGTGGTGTTGATATACTGACGTGTGTTGATATACTGACGTGGTGTTGATATACTAATGTAGTGTTGATATACTGACGTGGTGTTGATATACTGACGTGGTGTTGATATACTGACGTGGTGTTGATATACTGTAGTGTTGATATACTGACGTGGTGTTGATATACTGACGTGTGTTGATATACTGACGTGGTGTTGATATACGTGGTGTTGATATACTGACGTGGTGTTGATATACTAATGTAGTGTTGATATACTGACGTGGTGTTGATATACTGACGTGGTGTTGATATACTAATGTAGTGTTGATATACTGACGTGGTGTTGATATACTGACGTGGTGTTGATATACTGACGTGGTGTTGATATACTGTGGTTGATATACTGACTGTGGTGTTGATATACTGACGTGGTGTTGATATACTGACGTGGTGTTGATATACTGACGTGGTGTTGATATACTGACGTGGTGTTGATATACTGACGTGGTGTTGATATACTAATGTAGTGTTGATATACTGACGTGGTGTTGATATACTGACGTGGTGACGTGGTGATATACTAATGTAGTGTTGATATACTGACGTGGTGTTGATATACTGACGTGGTGTTGATATACTGACGTGGTGTTGATATACTGACGTGTGTTGATATACTGACGTGGTGTTGATATACTAACGTGGTGTTGATATACTGACGTGGTGTTGATATACTGACGTGGTGTTGATACTGACGTGGTGTTGATATACTGTAGTGTTGATATACTGACGTGGTGTTGATATACTGACGTGGTGTTGATATACTGACGTGGTGTTGATATACTAATGTGTGTTGATATACGACGTGGTGTTGATATACTGACGTAGTGTTGATATACTGACGTGGTGTTGATATACTGACGTGGTGTTGATATACTCTTGTAGTGTTGATATACTGACGTGGTGTTGATATACTAATGTAGTGTTGATATACTGACGTGGTGTTGATATACTGACGTGGTGTTGATATACTGACGTGGTGTTGATATACTGACGTGGTGTTGATATACTGACGTAGTGTTGATATACTGACGTGGTGTTGATATACTGACGTGGTGTTGATATACTAATGTAGTGTTGATATACTGACGTGGTGTTGATATACTGACGTGGTGTTGATATACTCATGTAGTGTTGATATACTGACGTGGTGTTGATATACTGACGTGGTGTTGATATACTGACGTGGTGTTGATATACTAATGTAGTGTTGATATACTGACGTGGTGTTGATATACTAATGTAGTGTTGATATACTGACGTGGTGTTGATATACTGACGTGGTGTTGATATACTGACGTGGTGTTGATATACTAATGTAGTGTTGATATACTGACGTGGTGTTGATATACTGACGTAGTGTTGATATACTGACGTGGTGTTGATATACTGACGTGGTGTTGATATACTAATGTAGTGTTGATATACTGACGTGGTGTTGATATACTGACGTGGTGTTGATATACTGACGTGGTGTTGATATACTCTTAGTGTTGATATACTGACGTGGTGTTGATATACTAATGTAGTGTTGATATACTGACGTGGTGTATACTGACGTGGTGATATACTGACGTGGTGTTGATATACTGACGACGTGGTGTTGATATACTAATGTAGTGTTGATATACTGACGTGGTGTTGATATACTGACGTGGTGTTGATATACTGACGTGGTGTTGATATACTAATGTAGTGTTGATATACTGACGTGGTGTTGATATACTGACGTGGTGTTGATATACTCTTGTAGTGTTGATATACTGACGTGGTGTTGATATACTAATGTAGTGTTGATATACTGACGTGGTGTTGATATACTGACGTGGTGTTGATATACTAATGTAGTGTTGATATACTGACGTGGTGTTGATATACTAATGTAGTGTTGATATACTGACGTGGTGTTGATATACTGACGTAGTGTTGATATACTGACGTGGTGTTGATATACTGACGTGGTGTTGATATACTGACGTGGTGTTGATATACTGACGTGGTGTTGATATACTGACGTGGTGTTGATATACTAATGTAGTATTGATATACTGACGTGGTGTTGATATACTGACGTGGTGTTGATATACTGACGTGGTGTTGATATACTGACGTAGTGTTGATATACTGACGTGGTGTTGATATACTGACGTGGTGTTGATATACTAATGTAGTGTTGATATACTGACGTGGTGTTGATATACTGACGTGGTGTTGATATACTCTTGTAGTGTTGATATACTGACGTGGTGTTGATATACTAATGTAGTGTTGATATACTGACGTGGTGTTGATATACTGACGTGGTGTTGATATACTGACGTGGTGTTGATATACTAATGTAGTGTTGATATACTGACGTGGTGTTGATATACTGACGTAGTGTTGATATACTGACGTGGTGTTGATATACTGACGTGGTGTTGATATACTAATGTAGTGTTGATATACTGACGTGGTGTTGATATACTGACGTGGTGTTGATATACTAATGTAGTGTTGATATACTGACGTGGTGTTGATATACTGACGTGGTGTTGATATACTTGTGGTGTTGATATACTGACGTGGTGTTGATATACTGACGTGGTGTTGATATACTGACGTGGTGTTGATATACTGACGTGGTGTTGATATACTGACGTAGTGTTGATATACTGACGTGGTGTTGATATACTGACGTGGTGTTGATATACTGACGTGGTGTTGATATACTGACGTGGTGTTGATATACTGACGTGTGTTGATATACTGACGTGGTGTTGATATACTGACGTGGTGTTGATATACTAATGTAGTGTTGATATACTGACGTGGTGTTGATATACTGATATACGTAGTGTTGATATACTGACGTGGTGTTGATATACTAATGTGTGTTGATATACTGACGTGGTGTTGATATACTAATGTAGTGTTGATATACTGACGGTGTTGATATACTGATGTGGTGTTGATATACTGACGTAGTGTTGATATACTGACGTGGTGTTGATATACTGACGTGGTGTTGATATACTGACGTAGTGTTGATATACTGACGTGGTGTTGATATACTGGTGTTGATATAATCTTGTGGTGTTGATATACTGACGTGGTGTTGATATACTAATGTAGTGTTGATATACTGTGTTGATATACTGACGTGGTGTTGATATACTCTTGTAGTGTTGATATACTGACGTGGTGTTGATATACTGATGTAGTGTTGATATACTGACGTGGTGTTGATATACTGACGTGGTGTTGATATACTAATGTAGTGTTGATATACTGACGTGGTGTTGATATACTGACGTGGTGTTGATATACTGACATGTGTTGATATACTGACGTGGTGTTGATATACTAATGTAGTGTTGATATACTGACGTGGTGTTGATATACTGTTGATATATAATGTAGTGTTGATATACTGACGTGGTGTTGATATACTGACGTGGTGTTGATATACTGACGTGGTGTTGATATACTGACGTAGTGTTGATATACTGACGTGGTGTTGATATACTGACGTGGTGTTGATATACTAATGTAGTGTTGATATACTGACGTGGTGTTGATATACTGACGTGGTGTTGATATACTCTTGTAGTGTTGATATACTGACGTGGTGTTGATATACTAATGTAGTGTTGATATACTGACGTGGTGTTGATATACTGACGTGGTGTTGATATACTGACGTGGTGTTGATATACTAATGTAGTGTTGATATACTGACGTGGTGTTGATATACTGACGTAGTGTTGATATACTGACGTGGTGTTGATATACTGACGTGGTGTTGATATACTGACGTGGTGTTGATATACTAATGTAGTGTTGATATACTGACGTGGTGTTGATATACTGACGTGGTGTTGATATACTGACGTGTGTTGATATACTCTTGTAGTGTTGATATACTGACGTGGTGTTGATATACTCTTGTAGTGTTGATATACTGACGTGGTGTTGATATACTAATGTAGTGTTGATATACTGACGTGGTGTTGATATACTGACGTAGTGTTGATATACTGACGTGGTGTTGATATACTGACGTGGTGTTGATATACTAATGTAGTGTTGATATACTGACGTGGTGTTGATATACTGACGTGGTGTTGATATACTCTTGTAGTGTTGATATACTGACGTGGTGTTGATATACTAATGTAGTGTTGATATACTGACGTGGTGTTGATATACTGACGTGGTGTTGATATACTGACGTGGTGTTGATATACTCTTGTAGTGTTGATATACTGACGTGGTGTTGATATACTAATGTAGTGTTGATATACTGACGTGGTGTTGATATACTGACGTAGTGTTGATATACTGACGTGGTGTTGATATACTGACGTGGTGTTGATATACTAATGTAGTGTTGATATACTGACGTGGTGTTGATATACTGACGTGGTGTTGATATAATAACATAGTGTTGATATACTAATTCTAAAGATTACAAGATTTATCCTATTCTGATAGACTTATAGATAGCTGACTGATAGACATATAGATGGCTGACTGATAGACATATAGATAGCTGACTGATAGACATATAGATGGATGACTGATAGACATATAGATGGCTGACTGATAGACATATAGATGGCTGACTGATAGACATATAGATGGCTGACTGATAGCCATACAGATGGCTGACTGATAGACATATATATAGCTGACTGATAGACATATAGATGGCTGACTGATAGACATATAGTTGATACATTTAAATGTAACCATACCTTTTTTTAGCTTAACCTAGTTTAGATGGACTGATGAGTGATTGGCTGGACGAATGGGTAAATAGATAAAATGATGAACGGATGAATGAAGAAAGAATTGAAGAACAGATGGATGGATGGATGGATGGATGGATGGATGGTTGGATGGATGAATGGATGAATAGAAAGATTCATTTACATACAGCAGGTGGGTTGACATTTTCATCATTCAACAAACTGTTGTAATCAACTGCTGAACACAGTATTAGAAATAAGCCTGTTGACAGATCATATAAAGATATTACATAGTGAACTAGAAGAAATGAATTTATCATAACTTCAAATGTGAGGATTTACATACAATTATATCCCTTTGATTTATTTTCTAAATTTGAGCAATAAGAATACAAATAAATGTGTTCAGATGATATATTTTCAAAATATGAACTAGAACAGTGCTTCTCATAGTGCGGGTCTACCGAATACCGCACAACTTTAAAGTATGTTCAATCAAATCATAATGAAATCTTTATTTCAATTGTTGGATAAAAAGTAATTTAAAAAAATGATCCTCATAATTTAAAATACTATTGACAAATAGGGGGGGATAACTACGTGAATGTTTTAATGTGATACTGTAAAAGTTGTTTTTAGATAGAAAGATCACTGAGCACCCCAAGTTAATTTACATGTGGACACAACCCCCCCCCTCCTCCCAGATCTTCTAAACCTTGAATGGATATTGTTGTAACTCTCCCGAAAGCATGGTCGTTGCCTTCTAATGAACCACGACTGCACCATTTTATCACTTGGACAGGTGTGTAAAATAAAGAGATGGGGGGAGGGTGTGAAACAACAGTCGTTCCCCTCCCCTCCTCAACTGGCGATGGCATCAGGACGACTCATCAAGAGACCATTCACGTGACCTGGTATGAAAGGGGGGGGCGGGAATCTCCTTCGGACTCTTTGATATAAGTTAGTGACCAGAGTGAAAGGACAATAGTTAGACAGTTATTTTTAGAACAGCGAGTTCGTTACCTGAGACTATAACGTTCAACTCGCCTGTAGTGATTGCTCCATCTGGATTTATTAATTTAGGTTAATTGAGTTGTAGATTAAATGTTAAGAGGATTTGTAGTAATAAATAAAATTATTAGTGTAGTTATTGAATACACGTGTCTTGAATCATTCTGTATAAAGTTATAACAATATATTGTATTTCAGAATTATCGATAGATATATTGTATTTCAGAATTATTGATAGATATATTGTATTTCAGAATGGCTGATAGATATATTGTATTTCGGAATGACTGATAGATATATTGTATTTCTGAATGACTGATATTTATACATTATAGTTCTGAATGACTAATGACTGAAAGGTTTACTGTAGTTCTAAATGACTGATTGATATATTGTAGTTCTGAATGACTGATGTATATATTTCATTTTAAAGTCAGTGGACGCCAGAGTTTTGATCAGCCAATAATATATGTTAAAAAAAAATATAAGAGGAAGAAACAAGTATGCTTTATCAGTTTTTACTATCAATTTTTACAGCAAACCAGCAGTTTAAAAACTATGCACATAAGAAAATGTTCAGCTGATCCGATGCCATTCCAGGAAAAAAAAAATATTATTTCTACATAACCACAATAAGTTTGTAAAACATATCTTATAGCTCTGTTTAATGTATACTCCCTTACCCAGACCAGCAACCAGTGTCATTTTAAAGTACATATGAGGCTTTATAACAGATGGCGGGTTTTCAAAATTCCTTGGAATGTGGGGTGGGGAGGGGAGGAATATCAAATGACGCCCCTAGGGACGGGCATTGATGATGATGAAATATGTAAATTATTCGATGTTAATATCTCAGCCCTATGATATGTCTATCTATATGTGATTACATTGTATTTGTGAAACTACCAGCTAACAAAATATAAATGATACGAACCACAGATGTATATTAGCCCGGCTCCGTATATGACATTAAATCTGTTGGACCATATGTCAGCTATGAGACCACCGACTGTCGGTATAAGGTAGACTGTACCTAGATGAAATATTCATAAGGTTATGCTGGTTCCGGTGAATAGGATAAGAAACTGGAAATCGAGTACAAATTATCCGATACTTGAAAAAAACTCCGACATTTGCAAATCCCAACTCAGATTCTGAGGAATCTTTCCATCACTTTCATGCATTTAGTAATAACGTATTATGATTGTAGTAATAAGACATTATGATTGTAGTAATAAACATAATGATTTCTAGTAATAACACATTATCATTTGCAGTAATAACTAGGGCTGCTGATTAAACTGCGTTAATTTGCGATTAACGCGTCAAAAAACTTTTGCGATTAAAATTTTTAACGCAACACCTAAATGCGTTAATTTGACCAAAAAACTGAATGTTCAAGAAATCGATAACAGTATTTCACTCAACAAATTTGAAGTTTATAGGTTTGTTGACTTATTAAGTAGATCTACCACCCCACCCTGTCGCAATCCGCACACACACACACTCACCCCCAGGTATGTCGACAAAATCCCCACTTGTAATATAAATGAAGATGTATTTGTTTTATAGCCTTACGACAAGTAAACTTCCTGCTCTATTCCCGGTCGATGTAAAAAGAGAAAAATTTCATTCACTAGTTAACATTATATACTGTAGTGTATTGTTGGAGTCAACTTGACGGTAAAAAAAAAATAAGTGTATCATGAGCCAGGTTATAATTAGATCAAAATAACGAGATTCTAGAAATTTTGTATCATCATTTTTTGCGCAATTTTTTTTATCGCTTTAATAGTTTCATATACATGACACCTGTCAATCAAGGCCTAGACTGTACACGAGACATTGGTTGTATTTTTCAGAATTATTGTGACACTGAGCTAAATTTAATATTTTATATAGGGCTGTTTTTTAACTGCAATTAAAGCGTAATTAATGCGTTAAAAATATGCGACTACATTTTTAACGCAAACATCAAAATGCGTTAAATTTTAGCCCAATGTTGTCATTTCAGTAATCAGTAATTAACCCAATTCTATAACCATAACCAGATCAGACAAGATTTTTAAAAAAAGCAAAAAAAAAAAAATACCCCGAACACAGAAACTGTCACGTCGACATAAAATCATAGCACGTGCCTTGAAACAATAGGAGTGTCATTTCTTAATTCTAATTATGACCCTCTATGATACCATTAGTCAACATCTGCAGTAGCGTGCTCCTAGTTTGATTGACAGGTGCCATGATTTGGAAAAATGGGACAGAGGGGGTACGGTACGGTGGTTGGGTAAGCTATAAGTAACGTCATCTTTGTGGGGAGAGAAGCTGCTAAGTGTGTCAAAAATCTAACAGAGTGGGAAAGTTGGGAATTAAAAAAAAACGCGTTAATAATAAGTGAGCAAGTATTTTCTGGCTATACTATTATTTTATGAAGGAAAAGGCACATATGAGATAGAAATGACGTGTGTATTTTGTTTTGGGATGGGTAGTGAAGGGGTAGTTACCTTAGTGGAGGGTTGGGTAAACAAGACATACGTGGGGGCACAGTGCAGCTAAATACGACAGGGATAGATGGGAGAGAGGTTGAAATACGTCATTATCTCGGAACCTATGGTTCGAGAAAAACACTTGTTTGGCATGGTTGTTAATTAAAAAAAAACTCGCATCACTTGACGTGATGGATACATGTCAAAAAATTGGTCCCAATAACTAACTCAACAGACATATGTGCTAATGCTTAATAAATCTGTTACAAATAATTATACCTCTTTCGTAAATTAATCTGACTTGTTTATTATACCAATTTTATGCTATGATATTATGACTAACTAGTCTGAATACAAACAAAATTTATTATATTGTGTCGATTAAAAAGTGCGTTAATTTGCGATTAAAATTTTTAATCATGCGTTAATTTCGATCAATTTTTTTAATCGAACAACAGCTCTAGTAATAACACATTATTTTGCAGTGATGACACATTATGATTGCAGCAAAAACAATGTATGTTTATTGGTACATTTAGAATATTTATCGGTTGAAAAAAAACTGTGCAGTAAGTTTGTACCTGTAAATATTAAACTTATGTTTGTGGCCTCTATGCTACTCAATTCTAAAATACTGGTACAAAACAGAATAAGGTTGGCGCTGACTCCATAGAAAGCCATCCGCTCACAGAGTTCCATAAATAGAATCGCCAATACTATCAAAACTTTCTGTAAACTAAACAGTGGTACCTGGAAAATTGAAAGATTAGATATATTAGATAGATAGATAGATAGATAGATAGATAGACAGACAGACAGACAGACAGACAGACAGACAGACAGACAGACAGATAGATAGATAGATAGATAGATAGATAGATAGATAGATAGATAGATAGATAGATAGATAGATAGATAGATAGATAGATAGATAGATAGATAGATAGATAGATAGATAGATAGATAGATAGATAGATAGATAGATAGATAGATAGTCTATTGATAAAGTCGATAATAACGATACATATTGAACTTAGCATTACACATTTAAGTTATCGACTACCTTAGGGGAATATTTAACATTTATCTTGTGGCGGTTGAAATTTTTCTCTTTCACATAATCTTCATCGTCGACAATCGTCAGCGACCTGGTCAGAGGTTTCTTTACTAAAGTTTCCGACTCTGAATCTGAAGACGACTCCATTTTGTCAACGCCTTACAGTTATTCAGCTTAGCTGCGATCATCAGAGGTTTCTGGAATCTGAAATGGAATGAAATAACTTTAGATTTCGAACCATCTCTTGAGAAATATTAA
Organism: Bulinus truncatus; assembly: GCA_021962125.1. Classification (NCBI taxonomy): domain Eukaryota; kingdom Metazoa; phylum Mollusca; class Gastropoda; family Planorbidae; genus Bulinus; species Bulinus truncatus. The sequence goes on along the minus strand of JAGDYQ010000067.1, from coordinate 4,128,952 downwards.
AGTCGTACACACAGTTTATACATCTTCTAGCTTTTCATTTTACGGTTAAATATTTGTTTTGTTCTTTGCATGTACTACATGTCTAAAAAAAAAAGCTCCATATTCTAAAAAAAAGTTTTATGTTCGAAAAAAGTTTCATGTTCTAAAAAATTTCATTATCCAATCTAAAAAAGTTCCATGTTCTAAAAAAGGTTTCATGTTCTAAAAATTTTCATTATCCAATCTAAAAAAGTTCCATGTTCTAAAAAAGGTTTCATGTTCTAAAAAATTTCATTATCCAATCTAAAAATAGCTTCATGTTCTAAAAATGTTTGGAGCAAATCAGATTCTACTCAGAAGAAGCATCTTTGAATTGTTATTCCTCAGTGGTACATGACAGATTTATCGTGATTTTTTTCAATTCTTCAACTCAAAGATAGCACAGTTTTAGAAATGGACATTCCAGTTATGAGTGAGTTTATTCAAGATCGTCTGCGCCTACAGGTGTGCATGAAAAGCTTTAACCCTGACTGTGACAAATAAAACCGGGATGAAAATTACTTCTCCATATTATATGTCGGCCTATATTTGTGAACATATTATATGTAGGCCTATATGTTTTACATATTACATGTAGGCCTATATATTTGTGTACATATTATATAAAGGCCTATATGTTTGTGTACTGTAGGCCTACATGTTTTATAATATTACATGTAGGCCTATATGTTTTTGTACAAATTATATGTAGGCCTATATGTTTGTGTACATATTAATGTAGGCCTATATAGGTGTGTACTCTGTACATATTACATGTAGGCCTATATAGGTGTGTACACTGTACATATTACATGTAGGCCTATATAGGTGTGTACACTGTACATATTACATCTAGGCCTATATAGGTGTGTACACTGTACATATTACATGTAGGTCTGTATGTTTTTGTACATATTATATGTAGGCCTATATGTTTGTGTACATATTACATGTAGGCCTATATAGGTGTGTACACTGTACATATTACATGTAGACCTGTATGTTTTTGTACATATTATATGTAGGCCTATATGTTTGTGTACATATTACATGTAGGCCTATATAGGTGTGTACACTGTACATATTACATGTAGACCTGTATGTTTTTGTACATATTATATGTAGGCCTATATGTTTGTGTACATATTACATGTAGGCCTATATAGGTGTGTACACTGTACATATTACATGTAGGCCTATATAGGTGTGTACACAGTACATATTACATGTAGGTCTGTATGTATGTGTACATAGTTTGTGTGTTGTTTTCTTCATCCCAACTCTGACTATGGTAAAACAATAATGTATCTTGTTTTTTTTATAATTTTTCACTGTTACCTGGAATCTTTTACTTCATTGCACAACCAACTTGTGTAGTTGAACAACCAAATTGTGTAGTTGCACAACCAACTTGCGTAGTTGAACAACCAAATTGTGTAGTTGCACAACGAAATTGTGTAGTTGCACAACCAACTGGTGTAGTTGAACAACGAAATTGTGTAGTTGCACAACGAAATTGTGTAGTTGAACAACCAGCTTGTGTAGTTGAACAACGAAATTGTGCAGTTGCACAACGAAATTGTGTAGTGGAACAACCAAATTGTGTAGTGGAACAACCAAATTGTGTAGTTGCACAACAAAATTGTGTAGTTGCACTACGAAATTGTGTAGTTGAACAACCAACTGGTGTAGTTGAACAACGAAATTGTGTAGTTGCACAACGAAATTGTGTAATTGAACAACCAACTTGTGTAGTTGAACAACGAAATTGTGTAGTTGCACAATGAAATTGTGTAGTGGAATAACCAAATTGTGTAGTTGCACAACAAAATTGTGTAGTTGCACTACGAAATTGTGTAGTTGAACTACCAACTGGTGTAGTTGAACAACGAAATTGTGTAGTTGCACTACGAAATTGTGTAGTTGAACAACCAACTTGTGTAGTTGAACAACGAAATTGTGTAGTTGCACAACGAAATTGTGTAGTGGAACAACCAAATTGTGTAGTGGAACAACCAAATTGTGTAGTTGCACAACAAAATTGTGTAGTTGCACTACGAAATTGTGTAGTTGAACAACCAACTGGTGTAGTTGAACAACGAAATTGTGTAGTTGCACAACGAAATTGTGTAATTGAACAACCAACTTGTGTAGTTGAACAACGAAATTGTGTAGTTGCACAATGAAATTGTGTAGTGGAATAACCAAATTGTGTAGTTGCACAACAAAATTGTGTAGTTGCACTACGAAATTGTGTAGTTGAACTACCAACTGGTGTAGTTGAACAACGAAATTGTGTAGTTGCACTACGAAATTGTGTAGTTGAACAACCAACTTGTGTAGTTGAACAACGAAATTGTGTAGTTGCACAACGAAATTGTGTAGTGGAACAACCAAATTGTGTAGTTGCACAACAAAATTGTGTAGTTCCATAACAAAACTGTGTGACTGAACACGAAAATTGTGTGACTGCACACCAAAATTGTGTGACTGCACACCAAAATTGTGTGACTGCACACCAAAATTGTGTGACTGCACACCAAAATTGTGTGACTGCACACCAAAATTGTGTGACTGCACAACTCACTCCGTACATAAAGAAACCTCTGCTCGGTAGAGTTTCATTCGTTATGCGGTTAACAACTGCACAAGTAATTAATTATAAAAATATCTCTTAATTATTTAATCTGGTTTTAATTTTATTAAAGTCCCTGTAAGGATGAAAAGTTTGTCTCTCGACCATTATGTATGTTGGGTTAACAGACGTAAATATTTTATATGAATAGCTAGGAGGGTTTACTGCCCCACTCCCTCCACTAAAGATCCAGATCACAGAAACACTAAATGATTTTTTTTAAAGTAGGAGGGACCCATATTTGACACACGCGCCTCCTTCTCCCCGCGCCCCCTCACCCCCCCCCCACCCGGTGTTAACACAAAGCTTCTGTGATAAAAGGTTTGTACACTATTTAAAATAACAGTTAATTAATGTTGGCACCTTTCATATAAAACGAATACCGTATTTCCCCATGTATAAGCACCCCCTTTGTATAAGCCACCCCCCCAATTTTCGGACTGTGAAGTTTTGAAAAAAATATTTTATTAGAGAAACAAATTATAAAGAAAGAAAATTTACAAAGAAACAAAATTCAAGATTCAACCCAATCTTATCTTTTTCAGTTTGCTCAGTTTTCATTTCTCTCAAGCTTTTTGTAGTCTGCTCGAAAATCTGGCAAGTCCTGACCGCTTTTTCCAGCGTTAGCTCATGATCCTTATTTTATGCATTGTTCACGTATAAAATTAGTGTACCTGCTTTGTATATGCCACCCCCCCCCCCCCCCACTTTTTTCGGCTTGAAATTTTTTGAAAAAGGGGGTGGCCTATACATGGGGAAATACGATATATTTCTAAAAAAAATATTTAAAAAATAAATAAGCTTTATAACATGATAACAAAAAATATGCACTTAGAAGTTAGCCAAAATACTCATTATATAATACAAATATTTATTAAAATTTATCATTTTTAAAGATATTAGGGTGAGTATATATTATATAATTATTAACTGCTACTTATCAGTCAATGTGACGACATATTTAGTCATCATGTATTTAATTCAGTTTATTGTAATCACCAAAACTTTTTAATTTGAATGAAAGTGAAACTGTTTTTAAAGCTTACGATAAAATTAGACAAACATTCGTTTCTGCTGTGTGTTGTTAATGAAGTGTATCAATGTGTATTAATCTCTGTCTGATTTAAAAAACAAAACACTTATATATGTTATAATGTTTACAATCATAAGTTGACTATTATGAAATTTTTTTAATCATTAATTTTTCTTTAATATTTATATTACATAGCTGTTGCCTCTGTTGTGTGTATACTATTATAATGCCGAAATTCGAAATCTTACCTTTGATATATAACGGCAGATTTAATCCTAACGGATGACACAGATAGAGTGATAAGGTGATAGCATGTAGTTCAATGATAGACAAAAATCTTTCATCTCTGTACCGCCATGTGATGACGATCTAGGTCACAGTTTGACAATGTGATAACGTCCAACATTACGACATAATTATGTCACCGGTATGGATGTTTAAACTAATCTTTGTTTGTACTTTAGAATGAGTTTGTCAATTTTTTTTTGTTTTTAGAGAAAATTATTTTACTTTTTTTTACAAATTAGCATTGTTGGGTGATTTGGAGCTATCCATTGAGATTGGAATATTGAAACAGACGGACAGACAGGTGAAATGATTGACAGACAGGCGAACAGAAAGTGAAATTATATGTAGACCATTGGGTACGTAAATTTAGATAGATAGATAGATAGATAGATAGATAGATAGATAGATAGATAGATAGATAGATAGATAGATAGATAGATAGATAGATAGATAGATAGATAGATAGATAGATAGATAGATAGATAGATAGATAGATAGATAGATAGATAGATAGATAGATAGATAGATAGATAGATAGATAGATAGATAGATAGATAGATATGCGAAAATTATGGAAGTTTATACATCGAAAGATGTGGGCTATTGCTGCAAGATCAATAATTCTGTAATATTATTCATACAATATGTAAATGACTGACCCTTATCAAGTGTAACTAGACATTTAGGTGATAAAAAAAATTTAAACTTAATGTACACTAATTATGAAAAACACATGAATGTGTTCGCTAGAAAAAAATGTTTAATAGTAACACACATGCGCATACAAACAATGTGTGTCATCCGTGTTAGTTCAAGACTTGAGGACATATCTATCAGAAGTCAGTTTTGGTTGTACAGTCTTACATCTCTACTGGTTTGTTTACATGCAGACCACACTACAGTCTGACATCTCTACTGGTTTGTTTACGTGCAGACCACACTACAGTCTGACATCTCTAGTGGTTTGTTTACGTGCAGACCACACTACAGTCTGACATCTCTACTGGTTTGTTTACATGCAGACCACACTACAGTCTGACATCTCTATTGGTTTGTTTACATGCAGACCACACTACATCTCTACTGGTTTGTTTACATGCAGACCGCACTACAGTCTGACATCTCTACTGGTTTGTTTACATGCAGACCACACTACAGTCTGACATCTCTACTGGTTTGTTTACATGCAGACCACGCGAAACAACTAACAAACAAGATATGTATTTTTTTTTTCAGAAAATATATGGTCAGTGAATTTAAATTAATGCTTTTTTTTAATGGTTTTGATTTCAGATGACCATATTTTGATCTAAATGAAAGACGTATATGTATTATTATTATTTGTTACTTTCATATGTATAACAATTTAACGTTAGTTCCAGGGCCGTCTTAGCACATACGCACAGCATTGCACTGGCGCGAGGAGGGAATGCAAGTGTAAGTTTACGTTGTTTTTTTTTAAAATCATTTCGTTCTTTCAGTGGTTGTCGTGTAAAGACCATGTCCCCTGGCTGTTCCGTACACCGAGGAAATGGGACATAACACTATAAAGACACATCTAATTTGGTTGACGTAGGGCTGGTGATGGATGGGGGGGGGGTCAACCCGAAAATTTTTCAGGGGGCTCAAGCCTTTGAGGCCCCGTTGCTTTTGGAATGTAATGGTATTTATTCATTTTTTGTATGCGATAATAGTTCAGAGATGCCCACATCGCTTTAGTTTGGTCATGGGCCCAAAATCTTTAAGACCGCTTCTCTGTTGGAATTGGTTTGTATTTATTCATTTTATTCTGTGAGAAGAGTTCAGAGGTGACAGTTGGTCATGGTCCCCCATAGTTCCCGACAGCAGCTATGATTGACGTATTAATGAAACGGTGTTTTTTTTTTTTGTTTTTCCATTGTTTGTAAACAATCCAGATATTGGTAAATGCTCTAAGGAATTCACTAAAACACAGGCGTGGGTTAAAGAACACAGCATTTGATACTGTATTTATAATGAACCGCTAATATGGCCACCATTCTACACTACCGGCTTCATCGTCACAACTCTACTGCTCTTACGTCACAAAGTCACTGCTTTCAATACGTAATTTAAACTAGGGAGCGACCGATAATCGGATCGGTATCGGTATCGGACCGATTTTTGTAGGGAGCGACCGATAGTCGAACTGATATTGACCCTATGCAGGCCCGTAGCCAGGTCAAAGTAAGCAGGGGGGCACCAATACCCAGCAAGGGGGCACCTTTACTTTTTCTTTATTTTTTCCTCTTTTTCTTCTTTTTTTTAAGCGGGAGCACTCCACACCTAGGGGGGGGCACGGTCCCCCCAGTGCCCCCCTTGGCTACGGGGCTGGCACTATTGGTTAACTATCAGACCGGCCGTTTTTTGGCTGCCGATACATTATTGTTGTTTTTTCACAACAGAGTTGCATAAAAAAAAATCCGTAAATAACCCAATTCTATAACCAGATCAGACAACATTTAAAAAAAAAGAAAAAAAAAACCCTTACACAGAAATTGTCACGTCCACAAAAATTGCATCAGCGATATGACCTTAAAACAATAGGATTGGCATTTCTTAATTCTAATGTATGACCTTGAATGATATAATTAGTGAACATCTGTGTGTATTTTTTTTTTGGGGATGGGAAGTCTGGAGGGGGGGGGGAACAAGACACGTGTGGGCGAAGTGTTACGAAATATGACAGGGAAGGGGTGAACATGGGTTGATATACGTCATTAGATTGGGACTACAGCACGAGAAAAAAACGTGTTTGGCATTGTTGTTGATTTAAAAAAATATCGGTATCGGTATCGGTAAAAATGCTGGAGAAAAATATCGGTTTCGGACTATCGGTAAAAAGGCATATCGGTCGCTCCCTAATTTAAACTGTGCGCTGGTATACGGGAATTCACCATTCATCGCGCACAACCGATGGCAAGGAGAGAGTAATAATATTAAACTGATACCACAATGCTGGTGGTGGGATTAACGTTGTGATTCATATTGAACGAGAATTGGCTGTCCCGTATCTGGATGGAAGGGGTCATAACGAAATGTCAAATAATGATTTATGATAATGTTACGAGACCTCGTGATTTCCTGCACTTTCTGTAAAAGTGCACACTCGACAGAGTAATACATTTCTCAGCTTGAATAGGAAAACAAATTTAGTTGCATATTCCGTTGACTGCACATTATCCCACACGTGCTCTTTATTATGCAAATTAGTTCAGCGATCGTTGTATTGCAAGAGAACGTGATTGTCAAGTTCCCTATCTAATAACTGGTTAATCAAATTCTATTCATTGCAGACTATCTGCTGGCCATTTCATTGGAAAGAAATTGCGACGTCTGCTAAATGAATATTCTTAGTTCCAAACGTCTTCAATTCTTATTTAATTCGCTTCTATGTTCATTTTTATCTTTTCAGCGCCAGCCAGACCATTGCATTGAGTTATGAATTCATGTCACTTTAAGCTTTGAATTTCTACCCTTTAACTATATTATATTACTATAAATGTAAAAGTACTATCATTTTTGTAATCACGATGACTGTGTATGTGACATTATGGTTGGGCGAATGTGTGTAAAGCGTAGAGGGGCAAATAATGTAAGAATTAGCCAACAAATACAAAAAGTATTTATATTAAGCAATGATAAAAGAGAAATTCACTTTTTATTCTTATTTGTTTGAATTTGTTGAATGCATTTAGTTTACTGTGTGTGTTAGATATTTTATACATCTGTCTCTCTATTTCTCTCACTCTTAAACATATCTTCTGTGTGGGTTCTATTGCAGTACGAGGTGTATGATATTTCTGTCTAACTCACGGAGTCCCGCCAGTCCCGTAGCGTGCGGGCGGCCAGGGGGCCTCTCCCCCATCTGCGTTTTGTCGGGCCCCCTCTGCTTGTTTGCTCTACTTAGTAACATTAATTTCCTGCCCCCCCACCCGCTATTGGTCTGGCCCATGCTGTAGAATGCCTGGCCCCTGCTGTAGAGTGCCTGGCCCCTGCTGTAGAGTGCCTGGCCCCTGATGTAGAATGCCTGGCCCCTGCTGTAGAGTGCCTGGCCCCTGCTGTAGAGTGCCTGGCCCCTGCTGTAGAATGCCTGGCCCCTGCTGTAGAATGCCTGTCCCCTGCTGTAGAATGCCTGGCCCCTGCTGTAGAATGCCTGGCCCCTGCTGTAGAGTGCCTGGCCCCTGCTGTAGAGTGCCTGGCCCCTGCTGTAGAGTGCCTGACCCCTGCTGTAGAGTGCCTGGCCCCTGCTGTAGAGTGCCTGGCCCCTGCTGTAGAGTGCCTGTCCCCTGCTGTAGAATTTTCACGCTACGGGGCTGAGTCCCGCTAATTTGTTTGTTGTGGGGGGGTGTTTCTGCTTCCGGTTCCTTTACTCAACTCATTTCTAAACTCACATAACGACAATATAGACAAACAAATATTGTCACATGTGAGTAATGACCAATATAAAATGTCATACAGCTATGTATGTGTTCACCAATATCCAAACGAATAGATCGATAATATCGATTGCAGCGATTGTTTACAAAAGTTGATATTTCTTGGAAACAATCAATAAACATTATGATATTTCTATGTACAAATCAATTGACAGTTTTAATCAATATCTAAGATGTAGAGAGGAAAAAACATTTTTTTTTTCAGTTTTAAATAATTTGTTTATTCCAATTAATTTCTGACTGATTAAAAAAAAAACTTATGAGTAATGTACGGGTTGTCATGGTAACCATGCTTCAACCTTCAGGTTCAAATATAGGCAAATAAAAGTATTTCAAAAAATAATACTTCACAAAAAATCCTCTCCGTTTCCATTCCTTTCACCTCATCGCTTACATTCAACCATATTGGCATCAAGCAGCTCACAATCTCAATCACTTGGCAACAAGCAGCTCACAATCATTTACTTGGCAACAAGCAGCTCACAATCACAATCACTTGGCATCAAGCAGCTCACAATCACAATCACTTGGCAACAAGCAGCTCACAATCACATTCGCATGGCAACAAGCAGCTCACAATCACAATCACTTGGCATCAAGCAGCTCACAATCACAATCACTTGGCATCAAGCAGCTCACAATCACAATCACTTGGCATCAAGCAGCTCACAATCACAATCACTTGGCAACAAGCAACTCACAATCACAATCACTTGGCAACAAGCAGCTCACAATCACATTCACATGGCAACAAGTAGCTCACAATCACAATCACTTGGCATCAAGCAGCTCACAATCACATTCACTTGGCAACAAGTAGCTCACAATCACATTCACTTGGCGACAAGCATCTCACAATCACATTCACATGGCAACAAGCAGCTCACAATCACATTCACATGGCAACAAGCAGCTCAAATACCTACAAGCAGCTCACAATCACACAATCACATTCACATGGCAACAAGCAGCTCACAATCAGATAATCAAATTCACATGCCAACAAGCACCTCATACGTCAACAAGAAGCTCACAATCACGCAATTATATTCACATGCCGACAAGCAGCTCACAATTACACAATCACATTCAAATGGTAAAAAGCAGCTCATATGCCAACAAACAGCTCAAAATCACACAATCACATTCACATGGCAACAATCGGCTCATATGCCAACAAGCAGCTTATGATACCTTTTATTGAGAAGCTTCATGTGGGGTATAAAAAATGTTTTTTAATTTCCTAAGTTGCACAAAACATCAAAATATAGTAATACTGTCTTCCTGTGATGTTTTCTTGCGTTTGTTGGATAAAGCCTGGTTATTGGATGATTCAATGACAGTTGATGCATCATCTTTGGCGAATTCCTTATATTTGTAGGTATAGGCAGCAGGTAGATAGCCCAGGAAAAACACAATCATCAGACCTCCGAACACAAAGAACAGATACTCAGCTTTACCGTTGTTAATCTCGCTGGGAAACCATGGATCTGTAAAGTGAGAAATTAGTTAAATAAAAAAAAAGTGCTCTTCAAGTCCACACAGATCTAAATGGGTTCCTGGCTGTAAATAAGGGGAAGTAAAAGCGGCTGGGCGTTGTGCTAACCACACAACCCATTTATATACCGTGGTTAAAGAAAAAGTGAATTATATCAGTAGCGTCATTTCACCAAAATGTTTGGGGGAGGGGGGGCAAATAAAAATACAAAAATACCAATTATGTGTTTATTATATATTTTTTAAAACGGTTACATGCATATATAATAATATAGGGTATAATATATGAAAAATGTAATAGTATAACAGTAGATTTTAAAAAAACAGCAGACATTACAATATTTTTAAAAATTAATTTTTGATTATAGAATAAAAAAGAGTATTTGTATTTATTTAATTTAATTATTATTATTTTAAGAATCTTGGGCCGTGCCCCCCCCCCCAAATGACGCCACTGAATTATATACTCTTCTGCCCGTTGAGGGCTAAGGGAACTTCACTTACTTACAATTGTGAGTAGCTTAGACGTTCTCAAGGACTAAGTCCTTGACTACCCCTCCACAAACAATGCTTAGGGGGCCCACTGTGGAGACTTACCTAAAGTGACTAATATCACCTAACAGTCGGTGAAGATGGCCAGAGGGACACCTTTTCTCAAATATGATTAGGGGGCCCCAAAGACTGAATCACGTTTTTTTCTTAGAACTGTAATGAAACTTGTCTTAGGGCTCCTAAATTTAACTTTGCCTAAGGGCCCCTAACTGTACGTTTTTCTAGGGCCCCGACATGAAGTCTTACAATAGAAGACTGCTTGTATTTTGTATGGAAGGATCTTTGACTGACTTTACATTACTGTAAACATTTCAGAAGATTTACCGTAATTGAATATACAATTTTTGAAAAGGCCTTCTAAATGATTACTGTCAATGCCTAAAAAATGACTTTATTTTTTATTCTTACAGTTACACCTAAACTGTGCAAGTCATCTAATAAAATAATAGCAATTTGGGTTCTGCGTTAAATCGAGAGTAAAAAATTAATACAACAGTATTCCAGTTTAGAATACAATCATGAAAAAATTGGATCTGCCCGAAACCAAAAATAACCTAGCTTACCGTTCAAGCCTAAGGGGATATAACTCTATGCAAAGGTTTTGCAGGTATATATATATTGTCGTACAAGTTATGTATAGTGTTAAAGCAAATAAATTTATCACGTTATTGTTACATCAACAAAACATTGGCGGCATTTGTACAAAGAAAAAAATGTGTTCTCACCATCCTCTGTCGCAACCTCTATGATGGCGATGATGGCAGTGCTGATATAGTTACCTACCCCTGCTGTAGCCAGGTAAATTCCCATTATCAAACCTTGCATTGTACTCGGCGCCTGGGTGTAGGCGAACTCAAGACCTTGCAAAAATAAAATTTAATTAAAAACTAAGTTAAAAGAAAACATTTAAAAATATTCAGAACTGATTGAGTCAAGTAGCGGTAGAGGGAATACATTCATCCAACCAGAGTTGTCGTAACAGATAAACTAGGCTACCACACATTCATCCAACCAGAGTTGTTGTAACAGATAAACTAGGCTACCGCACATTCATCCAACCAGAGTTGTAGTAACAGATAAACTAGGCTACCACACATTCATCCAACCAGAGTTGTAACAGATAAACTAGGCTACCACACATTCATCCAACCAGAGTTGTTGTAACAGATAAACTAGGCTACCACACATTCATCCAACCAGAGTTGTTGTAACAGATAAACTAGGCTACCACACATTCATCCAACCAGAGTTGTTGTAACAGATAAACTAGGCTACCACACATTCATCCAACCAGAGATGTTGTAACAGATAAACTAGGCAACCACACATTCATCCAACCAGAGATGTTGTAACAGATAAACTAGGCAACCACACATTCATCCAACCAGAGATGTTGTAACAGATAAACTAGGCAACCACACATTCATATAACTCATATAACACCTAGTGTCAAAAAACTTTAGCCTTGGGCCACCAAATAAATGTGTTTCTAAGGCAAAGCTCCCCCCCCCACCCAAATGCCGTAGCGAGTTTAACTCGCGCCCGGGGCAGAATACCTTTTTAATACCTTTTTAGCTCCCCCTCGTTCGAAAACCATATAATATTATATTTAAAATATACCCTTTGGCGCCCCTTTGGGACTAGCGCCCGGGGAATGATCCCCCCTTGCCCACCCCTAGCTTGGCTTCTGCACCCCCTCCCCCCAAAAAAAATCTTATGGACTGACTGCATAACGCTCAAAGGTTCTACGTTATGGACGGCCACTCCTGGGGTCAACGAAAGCCGCATCCGGGTCATTTCGGATACATGTTTTTTTTTAATAATAATTATAGTATAAAAAGCCACACCATAATGAGTTGAGTTATGACATTATAGAAAATAACTCAATGACAGCCATACTAAACTCAATAACAGCCATACTAAACTCAACAAACAGCCCAATGTCAAATAACTCATTCAATGACAGCCATACTAAACTCAATGACAGCCATACTAAACTCAATGACAGCCATACTAAACTCAATGACAGCCATACTAAACTCAATGACAGCCATACTAAACTCAATGACAGCCATACTTAACTCAATGACAGCCATAATAAACTCAACAAACAGCCCAATGCCAAATAACTCATTCAATGACAGCCATACTAAACTCAATAACAGCATACTAAATTCAATGACAGCCATACTAAACTCAATGACAGCCATACTAAACTCAACAAAGAGCACAATGCCAAATAACTCATTCAATGACAGCCATACTAAACTCAACAAAGAGCCCAATGCCAAATAAATCATTCAATGACAGCCATACTAAACTCAACAAAGAGCCCAATGCCAAATATCTCATTCAATGACAGCCATACTAAACTCAACAAAGAGCCCAATGCCAAGTGTAGCTAATGTCAAGTGAAGCCAATGTTGGGTGAGGCTAATGTCAAGTGAAGCTAATGTCAAGTGAAGCTTATGTCAAGTGAAGCTAATGTCAGGTGAAGCTTATGTCAAGTGCAGCTAATGTCAAGTGAAGCTTATGTCAAGTGAAGCTAATGACCTGCTATGTTGGTGAAGGCCTCGCCAGACCCTATCAGCACGAACTGCGGCACCTGAAGGAACACCGACATGTTGGAAGAGTAGAACGTTTCCTCACCCACAACTTGGCTGAAACCAAACTGTTTCTTTCTCTCTATCTCCACCCAGCCAGCAACAAACACTGAGCCCGCGGACAGAAGGAGGCCAATACCTAGAGATGACGTTAAAAGTTTAAGCAGTACCATACTTTTAGTGGCTTATAATGACTAGCTATACTTTTTTTAACGATAACGCATCTCTAAAATGTTATCAAGTTTGACTCATAAAATCAAGTCTGGTTAAGAAAATGTACAGAATCGGTTTCTATCCTCGAAGATCGGAAAAATTTAATGTAAGTCTATCTAAATTCTTAAAGTCGCCAATATGGAGTAATTCATCAATGTAAACATCAGTATACATGGCCGGCCTTACGAATTGCGGGGCCCAATTTAACGGATGCTTGCGAGGCCCCTCTTCGAATTTGTTACTATTAATATAAATATAAATTGCTGGGGTCCCTGTCAGCCGCGGGGCCCTATTTGCAGCTAATCGATCAAATCGGGCTAAGACCGGCCCTGCGAGTATATATACAATACATGACCTGAGAGTATATATACAATACATGACCTGAGAGTATATATACAATACATGACCTGAGAGTATATATACAATACATGACCTGAGAGTATATATACAATACATGACCTGAGAGTATATATACAATACATGACCTGAGAGTATATATACAATACATGACCTGAGAGTATATATACAATACATGACCTGAGAGTATATATACAATACATGACCTGAGAGTATATATACAATACATGACCTGAGAGTATATATACAATACATGACCTGAGAGTATATATACAATACATGACCTGAGAGTATATATACAATACATGACCTGAGAGTATATATACAATACATGACCTGAGAGTATATATACAATACATGACCTGAGAGTATATATACAATACATGACCTGAGAGTATATATACAGTACATGTCCTGAGAGTATATATACAATACATGACCTGAGAGTATATATACAGTACATGACCTGAGAGTATATATACAGTACATGACCTGAGAGTATATATACAGTACATGACCTGAGAGTATATATACAGTACATGACCTGAGAGTATATATACAGTACATGACCTGAGAGTATATATACAATACATGACCTGAGAGTATATATACAATACATGACCTGAGAGTATATATACAATACATGACCTGAGAGTATATATACAATACATGACCTGAGAGTATATATACAATACATGACCTGAGAGTATATATACAATACATGACCTGAGAGTATATATACAATACATGACCTGAGAGTATATATACAATACATGGCCTATATATAATAAAAAGTTTCCATTCAGGGCTCAGAGGGTCCCTTTATCACAACCCTTTTTATTCGACCTAGACTGTGACTTAAGACTCATTGTGCAATTAAAAAATGGGAGGTTTGTGTACGGTTTTCAGTGCTGCCAACTACGAACTAAACAATGTTGACATCCATGTGTCTGAATATTGAATTCTAGCTAACAGCCTCTCATGATGCATACTGAGCGTACTTTAAAGAGTAATTACCAAAATGCCTATAAGAGTTGTTGTTTTTTTTAAAAGTAGGATTACTTCTGATAAGCAAAACCCCTTCTCCTAATGTTAACTTAATGTCTACGAAGCCTTATTGGCAGCCGAACAAGGAAAAACGGTATGAGATGCTATAATAAGCGAGTGATGTCGAAAAACATCGTTTTTAAAAAATAAAAAAATCTATTTTGACCAGAAAAATCCCAAGTAGAAAAATGGGCACTATTTATAAAACAATTTGGTGCATATATTTTTTTTAATTAAAATCTGAATTTATCCTTCGTTCAATAAAAGTATATTAGAGTTATTTGTAATATATATATATATATATATATATATATATATGTATGTATGTACAGGCACGCCGAGAGGGGGGGCAGGCGGGGTCATTGCAAGGGGGCCCGCATCTATAAGCGGGCCCGGCCGCCACGACCATGTCAATTTTTTCACGATTCATTGTTTATTAAGGGGCCAGCAATGATGTCCTGCCCTGGGGCCCGTGTTGGCTCTCGGCGCCCCTGTGTATGTATACAAATTACCTATGCGATGCATATATTTTAGAGGATGGCCTATGCGTTGAAAACAAGGGTAGATAATCCTATCCAAGATCGGGATGGTTGTCAACACAGCAATGGTGTTAAAGACATTAAGCATGGCCACAGGAATCTGACCTCCGCCCACACTCAGATCCATTCTCTCCCCTTGTAGAAAGTATGTCGACTGCATCTTAGAGAGAAAAAAAATAAAAAATTAAAATCAAGAAATTTAAAATTAAATCAGTATACACTCTATCGAGATCTTTCACAGAAACAGGTAGGCCTACAGTGAAGTGACTCTCAAACTGCTGGTCGCCGATGTATGCATTTGATTATTACAACTTACTTAATCAATTAATCCCATGATAATAATAAAATAATCATTGTATGACACTGCAGTATAGTTCTATAATAATGTCGTGGTTCTGCTACATAGTGTATTAAATTGTAAGTTAATATTTTTTTTCACTAAATCAGAGGGGAAGAGTCATATTAGACTTTAAAAAAAAAAATCAATTTTATCTTTAAGACGGAACCATCATTGCAAAAATAAAATTTAATTAAAACACTAAGTTAAAAGAAAACATTTAAAAATATTCAGAACTGATTGAGTCAAGTAGCGGTAGAGGGAATACATTCATCCAACCAGGCAGCGGCGTAGCGTGGGTATCGGCCAGGGTTGTTAGTATCGAAGTATCGGTATCGGCCAATACAGTATCTGCGATACTTTTTTAGTATTTGTTGATGTATTGCCGATCCTTTTTGTATCAAGTATTGATTTGTGTATCGCCGGTACATTTTAAACGAAAAATTTTCGATACTCGATACCAATACTTTTTTGTTTACACTATTAGCTATTTGCAGAAAAACTATAACGATTTTAATAAATTCAATCACTACTTGTAATCATAACCATCAAGCCTACCATTATTAATACTACTCACCTCCCCACCAAGACAACTTGGATCACAAGACTGAAGTTGAACAAACCTTAAAGCGTGCCTGCATTGCACTGAGTGCAGTTTCCACTCAACTTACTCGGCAGGGTGGTGCAGCTTCAATACAGTCAGCTGTTCAGTTTTACTGCACGTCGGCAGAACCGGTTTAATAGTAACAGTTCTGCTGAAGTAGACAGATATCTTGAAGATAACTCATCAGAAACGCTGTCATTAGCACCCTACCCAACCTACCCAAGCATTAAGAAACTATATTGCTGAGTTGATCGGCTGGTGCTGAGTTGATCGGCTAGTGCTGAGTTGATCGGCTAGTGCTGAGTTGAGCGCCTGTTTTCATTAGGTGGGCGTATTTTTATGCCATTACGTTATTCTAGGCTAAGCAATGACCGTTTTGAAATGATGGTCTTCTTACGTGCTGCCAAGTGATGAAATACTCAAGTTCCCTTAGCCCTGTCGGGCCATCGGGGATTCACCTGTTTCTATAACCTCGGCATATGAAGGGATTGTGTGGTTAGCACAACGTCCGACCGCCTTTCATTCCCCAGCTTAAAGTCGGGTACCTATTTAAAGCTGGGTGAACTTGTGGAGAAATTCCCATCGTTCTCACCGAGGATCGAACCCATGACTCTGAAGTCGACAGTCGAGTAACTACACCACTTGGCCATCTGTCAAGTGCTAAAGTAATTAGCATTAAATTTGTGCTTTGACATTGTATTTTATTGTTTTCACTTTTGTTTTATACTCGCACTCATTATATTTTAAATAAAATTATTTTGTTGTTCTCAAAAGTATTGGTATTGTATTGGTATCGATTTTGGAAATACATTTTTACTTGAATATTTGTATTGGTATCGGCGATACTATTTTCATGAAGTATTGGTATCGGTATTGACGATACAATTTAAGAGTATTGTTAACAACCCTGGTATCGGCCGCCCAGGGCGGAAGACGATTTTGCCGCCCTCTCATTTAGGTATTTCAATTTAATCTATACATTTTTGCCGCCCCCCCCCCCCAAAAAAAAAGTAATAAAAAGTGCCGCCCGGTGCGGACCGCACCCACCGAGCCACCCCCCCCCCCCCAGGTACGCCACTGAATACAGGCTATATACAAATATAACCTATAACAGCCGCGATAGAGCTAAGCAGCACAAATCCAAGCGCGGAAGTGTTGACCGAAGATTGGATAACACAAAAAAAAAAGGAATCACGTGATTGCCATTGAGGTGTAATTGGGTACTATAAAGTGTAGCATTACAATATCACAACTATTGGACTAATAAATAACACAGATGGCTAGCTGTGAAGTAAGGTAACTCGGTGCCTTACTTACTTGAGAGTAAATAGCCCAGAACATAATCACGAAGAAAAATATCGGCAAGACTCTGAGAACTGCTATGACGCCATCGACTGTGATGTTGTCGTAGTCACCACCAAACAGTCTGCGTGCTGAGTCGAGCGTGTGTCTCTTACCCTCAACTACTGGCGACTTTCTGCAACATGCTTGGTGACAAATTTTAAACGACGTGATCAAGACGCTGCCTGAGGAGAAACCAATCAGTTTTCGATTTGACGTTATTTACTTTATTACAGGCTCATGTCAATACATATCAATTTTATTTTTGATGTATACATTCTTAAGGGTCGTGCATACATTACGTCAACAAAACATTCTACAATATAAAGTCTTGATTTATTTGTGAATTCAAATTTCGTGTTTGGAAATTTACTTTAAATTTAGCGGTTTGTGGTGGATTGTCTCTTCTTTGGTCAGATATTCTTTACATTTAGCGGTTTGTGGTGGATTGTCTTTTCTTTGGTCAGATGTATTTTGCAAAGCATTCATTTATTTACAATGCTGTTAAAGAAATATGTTTTACTTCTTTATATTAAAATCCTTTCATTCAACTACTTAACTTATTTTAATGAGAAAAAATGTATTTCAAACGTCTTCATACCTTGCCTTGATCTATATATATAAGAAGATCTGGCAATATTCAGAAGTATCAAAGCAAGTATCATAGATATAAGGGGAATAAAATAGCCCCAGCCGAAGCTGATATTCTGCTGTACATAGGCAACGGCTGAGAAGGCAATCAGGCCACCTGCATTTACAAACCAATAGAACCTGCAAGACATCAAGTACATTTAAACATGTACCAATTCAATCTGCATGTCAAAAAAATGTAAATTCTTAAACCAATTCCTAATCAAAATCATATACAAGACACGATAAAACCGAGTTTTTAAATGTAATCGTTTTCTAAAATCATTTTTTTTATTTGCAAACACGCGTGTGTACCGCAGAGGTGTTCCTAAGGTTGGCGGGGGATGTCCAAATTCGAAAGTCCCCCCGGACCCCAGCTTGAGGGGTCCCCAAAAAATTTTTTTACATTAAATATTTAGTACATTATCTCATGCTATGGTGTCGAATGTCAAAATGCAAGGGGCACCCAAAGAGGCCAAGCCCCCCCCCCCCATCCCCGGGTCCCCATATCCCTAGGTTCGGCACTGGTGTACCGCAAATTTTACCTATGTGAAGCATGTAGAAATGTTGATGCAAGGGAAGTAACCCATTTATTAGTTCATGATAATTAAACACGGCTATATTTCTTAATTAGTTATGAGAACTTTTTACTAAAAAAAATTTAAAGATAAATTAATTGCAAAATTAATTATTGAATCCTGCATTGTCAAGGAGCAAGAGCGTGTATGAAAATTTTCAAGTATATCTATCACTAAAAAGATTTTCAAAAATTGGTTATAAAATTTTTTCACTAACATATAACCCAATTTTAGAGTTAAGAAAATAGTTCGAATTAGAAATAACCAACTGTTTAAGAAGCTATATTTTGCTAATGATCGTTATCTAGTCAATGAAATAAATCAAAGGTGTTAAAAATATAAATATTTTACTTATACTTATAATACGTCCTAATTTTTAGATGAGAGTTGCGGTTAAAAATAAACTATCTATTTTTAGACACTTAAGTGCAATTTTTGTATGCGGCATACATTGATGCGCAAGTAATTTATTTAATAAACCTATATAATGTGTAGCCAATATGTGTTCTCTGGACCTAAAGGCTCATGTTGGATTTGTTCAGTTTACTACAAAATAAAAGGGAATAATCTATGTCAGGGGTATTGAAACTAATTTAAAGCAAAGGTGACTTTTCTCCTCGGAGTCGCCACCCGTGCGAAGAACGGGGCCATTTGCTAATTAATACATAAATAAATGTAGCCTACAAGTTAACGAAAAAATGCACTGACCAATAGAAACAGCAAGTACTAATATAAATCAATAGAAACAGCAAGTACTAATATAAATCAATAGAGACATCAAGTACTAATATAAATCAATAGAGACATCAAGTACTAATATAAACCAATAGAAACAGCAAGTACTAATATAAACCAATAGAGACAGCAAGTACTAATATAAACCAATAGAAACAGCAAGTACTAATATAAACTAATAGAAACAGCAAGTACTAATATAAACCAATAGAAACAGCAAGTACTAATATAAACCAATAGAAACAGTAAGTACTTAATATAAACCAATAGAAACAGGAAGTACAAACATAAATCAATAGAAAGAGCACGTACTAATATAAATCAATAGAGACAGCAAGTCAACAAATAATACATATAGTCCTAGCATTATAATAAATTATTCGGATATAACCTTTTTTTAATGTATGAAACTCGATTATAATATCTAATCTGTGATTTAAATTGTGTCTTTCTACATATTCCCTCACGTGGCGACATCTAACAGAGACATATACTAACGGACCCAATATTACAGAGAGTCACAGACAAATTTATCCTATACCGTCGCCCGTCATACAATTACGTCATACAATTACGTCATGTCCGGCGTGTCCTGTCTTACCAATTAAAATATACTTGAACGGCCTGAGTTCCCAGATCTTGGACCTGCTGAGCACCAAACAGTCCTACGTTGGCCTTTATACCCCCAGTCCCTAGAGCTACAAGGGTCAGGCCGACTAGATAGAAGATGCGCAGTGTCTCCTGGCAAAAGGTTTAAGTAGATCATATTAGTATTTGTAAAAAAATTCTCTTGAAATATATTTCAACTTTAACAGTATATGTTATTTTTGTAAAATTGTATTAAAATGTACTCATGTTTTATATTTTAAATATAATTCATGAATTTATGTTTTAACTTATCAGCTATTTTTCAAAAAAAAAAAAATCCTTTGTTCTATAAAATAAACTTACAACATTTGGATTTATGTCTGACTGTTGAAATACAGACTCAAAATTCACCGATGACGCCAGAATTAAAAATAAACCTGTGGTTGAATGAACGATAATTTATTTTAAAATATCTTAGCAGGTTACAAGGACCAAAATAAAACTTCTTGCTTGTAATTGTTTCAGATACACGTAAATCTGCTAGGCTGGAAGTAATCACACAATACAGTGGAATACCGCTTGCTATGGTTACATGCTTTTTTTCATCCAGTCCAAGAGCGATTCTATTCCTTTTGGATCTAATACCTCTATTAATCTCTCTTTCAGTCATAGGTTCGTTGCATCAGTCAAACAGTGGCTTACTTGCAGTTACCACCTGTTACTTAGCTTACTTGCAGCTACCACCTGTTTCTTGGCTTACTTGGCGCGGGGTGCGGGGGTGTGGCTGGAGGGGGGAGGGAGGCATGCTTGAGTTTGGGTGCTACCAATAGGGTAATTTATGTTTTAAAGAACGCCCTTCTCACCCCCTCCCCCAAGCATTTTGCTGGACTGCCCCAATTTTTTAACGACGTCACTGCATAGGTAGTTTGTTATGACATCATTTGTTTACCTATCTTCATTTATGTTTACAAAATTAACAACCACTCAAGTAATTATATTTTTAAACAAATCATGCACAATAATATTGTTCTACTAATTTAATAAAAAAAATTATATTTTAATCTTAAAATACAAACCACAAAGGTAAATAAGTCCAGATCCAAAAATGACATTAAATCTGTTGGACCAGGCATCAGAGATAAAACCTCCAAAGATGGGAATGATATACACAGAGCCTAAAGAGTTAAACAACAAAGTTACGTTCAAGTGTACTTAATTACAATACTTTGTATGTGTTACGGGCTCTTTTAGTATCTTCCTTAATTATTGCTAGGTTTCCAGAACACATTCACATAAACAGATAAGCCAAATGATGAGTCAACACTTATTAGTGTAAAGTATAAAAATAACTGAACTTTATTTAAACTACTACTCGTGACTGCACGACTATCTCATACCAACTCTAACACAACACTCAATCTACAGTCTGGTTTTTTTTCTAATATAACTGTTTACCGATGATTTATGTAGTAGCCCTAGTAAGCAATAAGTAAGCACCTTGATACATGCATCTTATATACACTACATATGTAATCGTTATTATGTTTATGTTAGTTTCCATGTACCTGAGAAAATCAAGCTCACGTTAGTGGCGTCATTACTGCTGTAGTCAAGTATGCTTGTACAGAAAAGAACTAAATTGGCGTTTACTCCATAAAAAGACAGCCTCTCACAAAGCTCGACGAATAGAATACACAAAACAGTTGCCAACTTTTGTGGACTGAAAATTGGGACCTTAAAAAAAATATAAAAGGAAAACATCAAAACATAAGCGCACACAAAAAAAATAAATGATAATATGATTGCAGCATTCAATTAAACGAGATACTGATATGCATTCTAGAAATCGACAAATGACAGAACGACAGACGACAGATAGACAGTCGCAGGTTGTGTGTATCCCTATTCCACATGAATAAAGATAGAAGGGACTTAAACTATTTAACTACTTCATATACAATTGCATGGTTTCAGCAGACTATCTCCCTTATTAGTAAATGTATTAAGCATGCTATTTGTTATTAAACCTTTGGCTCGTATTTTACGTGGACTCTCCCCGTCTGCTCTTTATATGTCTCATCGGCATCGTCACTGATAGTTAATGATTTTCTAAAATTGTTTGTCTTCTTCAGCAAGGGTGATCTCTCATGGTCAACATCAGCACGTAACATTGTGTCATCTGAGGAAGAGATTATTTCGGAGAATGTTTAGCACGTAACATTGTGTCATCTGAGGAAGAGATTATTTCGGAGAATGTTTAGCACGTAACATTGTGTCATCTGAGGAAGAGATTATTTCGGAGAATGTTTAGCACGTAACATTGTGTCATCTGAGGAAGAGATTATTTCGGAGAATGTTTAGCACGTAACATTGTGTCATCTGAGGAAGAGATTATTTCGGAGAATGTTTAGCACGTAACATTGTGTCATCTGAGGAAGAGATTATTTCGAAGAATGTGTATCTGCTAGTCAGGACACCACTCAAATAGATTATCTCATTATGACACCACTCAAATAGATTATCTCATTATGACACCACTCAAATAGATTATCTCATTATGACACCACTCAAATAGATTATCTCATTATGACACCACTCAAATAGATTATCTCATTATGACACCACTCAAATAGATTATCTCATTATGACACCACTCAAATAGATTATCTCATTATGACACCACTCAAATAGATTATCTCATTATGACAAGCAATGCCGCTCTCACGTTTTGGTGGCCCTAGTTAATGAGTTAAGAGATAAGTGGAAAAAGAGCCTGACGGGACTCTCTAGGCACAATATTTCGTAGAAATTGATAATGGAGGGGGGGAGCCCTTTGGCATTGGAGGCCCTATGCGGTCGCCTAGTTTGTCCATCTATAAGTACGGCCTTGAAGATGGGAAAGGAGCACAATATTATTTATATATACTTTAAATGGATAACAAGTATGGACCAGAAATAATTCTCATTACAATAATCAATGGATATAACTGTAGTTCAATCGGATGAACTATGCTAATAAATGGTTTATTTCCCTTGCACCAATAATATTTTTCCCCATCTATTTTACCTTGAGTTGTCTTAACTCTCTCGATGTTATTGACGACTTCAGTCGGTCACAGTCTCGCTGATATGGACGACTTAAGTCACTTTTTTTTCCTACGCAAAATTGCTAACGACGATTATAGTCGCTTTCATTCATTTGTACTAATACTAAACTTTTGTTCAATGCCAAGGTTGAAGGGGAAGTCCATTGTCTAGTTTTGCACTTATGTCAGTAACAAAACTTTAGTAAGCTGAGATTTAAGTTAATTTTATGGCATAATAAGTCTGAAAACACGGCGACACACCCATTTCACGATTTTTAGAGCATTTTCGAAAAAAAAATGCTCTATTGTCCCCGTTTTGTCTGTCCGTCCGTGTACACCCTAGATCTCAACAACCATAAGTCCTAGACCCATGATGTATATATCATTTTGTAGGTCTTGGCCTGCCAAGAAATGACTTTTTTTCATTTCGCGATCTGACCTCTCAGGGCCGTAAAAGGGGCCTTAGTACCGTTTTTTACTAGATAAGCTATATTAATAAAGGAGCGCTATATCTCAGCAACTATAAGTCCTAGACCCATGATGTATATATCATTTTGTAGGTCTTGGCCTGCCATGTGTACATCAAAAGTTCATTTCGCGATAGGACCTCTGAGGGCCGGGCTTCAGGGCTCCTGAGGGGCTTATATATTATATATACACCTTGTACGTTCAATAACCCGTTCATTTGGTGCGAAATACTGCAGCACGTAGTTTCACCAAGATTTATTAAGAAACTCATCAAATGAAATAGTAAGCTTGTGTTCTGAGTTTAATTGAAAGTATCACAGAGCTATGCAACAATTGACGGAGTTTTCGGACGATTAAATGACTATAATTTAGAATGTTTTCAATTATGAGTCCTATTTCAGTAACCACAAACCACTTGTAGTTAGATTTAAGAGACAATAATTTTTTTTCAAATATAAAGAAACGTCTTTATAATTTTTTTTTTACAAATATATGCATTACACAATTGAATTTATAAACATTTCCAAAATTTACAAATATTTACTGAAAGCTAGCAAACGTACTGATACATAACAAGAAAATGCGCTAACACGTCCTGTGTCCAGAATGGAACAGGCTTAATTGCTTGTTTTTCTGTCCCGGTGTTTGGCTAAGTTTTGACACAGGATTTTTTTTTACTGCCGCGACTAGTTCGTTTTACCCCTGTTTAAATTTATTGGTTGTCGGATATGAATGTTTAAATCATAGATATATAAGGTTTAAACGTTCTACTGGTGGAGCCTTGTAGAGAGAAAGTCATTTATTCTTCCGATATTTTTATTATGACAAGAATGAACAAAAATTAGTGTCAGAAATGAAAGATTTAGTTATCAGTCTGTCTAAGGGGAGAATAAATATCTACATCTGCACAGACAATCTCTATATCTTCACGAACAATCTCTATATTTTCACGAACAATCTCTATATTTTCACGAACAATCTCTATATATATTCACGAACAATCTCTATATCTGCACAGACAATTTCTATATCAGTACTGACTGTGGAACAGCAGCAAATATTGTATATCCACAATTAGTGTGAAATT
Organism: Bulinus truncatus; assembly: GCA_021962125.1. Classification (NCBI taxonomy): domain Eukaryota; kingdom Metazoa; phylum Mollusca; class Gastropoda; family Planorbidae; genus Bulinus; species Bulinus truncatus. The sequence continues at coordinate 4,104,259 of JAGDYQ010000067.1, read as the reverse complement.
AAACAAATAAGAAACATGTGTTTTCTCTTTTCTTTCTTTTCCATTTCACCAGACTCTGTCCCAGTAGGCAGTGGCTGGGCAGAGCTGGTGTTGTGTTAAAAGTTAGGAAACACTGTCTTCATCATCGGGTCCCAAGGTTAGACGTTTTTGTAGGCTACATCATTGATGATGAGGGGTCGTTTCCGGGCTATTCTTAATCCCTAGCCCCCCGAACACACTCCCAGGCTACATCCTCTATTACCCCCATCCGACATGTCCAAATACACACACATGTGTTGGACATGTACAACAGCGGCTTAGAACACTAATAAATGTCGCTATGATCCTCAATTGTCATATGCCAGTTTTACCGAGCACCTAAATTGTCATATGCCAGTTTTACCGAGCACCTCAATTGTCATATGCCAGTTTTACCGAGCACCTCAATTGTCATATGCCAGTTTTACCGAGCACCTAAATTGTCATATGCCAGTTTTACCGAGCACCTAAATTGTCATATGCCTGTGCAGCTAGCACGGCAATGATAGTAAAATGCGTGTCATTGACCCATATGTGCAAGAGAAACACAGAGTTAAGTCAATCAGCAGTATGGGTTCCTTGAGCTGCTCATTATCTAAACTTAGCTTTTCAGCTGCTGTGTAGAGTAGCTCAGCAGTAGTAAAAAAAAATTTTCATCTCACCCTTAAAAGTATTGTACACACACACGCGCGCGCGCGCGCACTCACACACACACCAAGTTTATCAGAAATAATGCTCGGAGTGATGCTAAGAGAGCTTTGTATGTAGAGTAGGTACAAATTCTTCAAGCATATTTGCAATATTAATGAACATTAACTACCTGCATCTTTAAGTTATGCCTCCAGTTCAATATTTGCAATATTAACGAACATTAACTACCTGCATCTTTAAGTTATGCCTCCAGTTCAATATTTGCAAATGACGACATTGACATCATTTTAGTTCAGGACATCCAAAGCCTAAGAATGGCTTTGTTTTAAAACAAGATATATGCCAGACTTTTTTTAAACAGCGATGTGAAATCTGTGTAATTCTAATTCTAACCGGTTTCTCAACTCAAAACGTCTGTTTATTTATTTGCGAAAAAAATTGTTATCAATTTTTAAGCACTTTTTAGTGATAAATTTTCTTGAAATTGTGCATGCATAATCTTGCTCCATGACTATGCATGATTCAATAATTAATTTCACAATAACCGTAATTATTTTTTTTTTTATTTTTAGTAAATATGAATCCAAAAAAAAATCTCATAACTAGTTAAGGGGTATAACCGTGTTCAACTATGACGAACGGCATTAATTAATGGGTTACGTCCTTTGCATCAATAATACAACAAGTTTCAGATCGAGAGCTATGCTAGCACTTTGATCACTGTGTGCTGGTAGGTCAAAGCAGCGGTACACACGCGTGCATTGCAAAATGTATATATTAGAAAACTGTTAGCTTTAAAGACGCTGTTTTTATCGTGTCTTGTATATATTCTGTGGTTCAGCAAAAACCTATCGATGCAAAATATTATGTGATGAAGCAATTTAGCTTTGAGACCACTAAACAAGAAATTATTATCCCTTTCATTCTTTTTTGATTTAACTATAACGTGCTTGGTTTCTGATCGATATCCACATTGATTGGCTAGAACAGAAATATTAATGTCAGTACAATTCTCTACCTTAAAAAAAATGACCCGTTTTTCAGGCAGTTTTAGCTGCAAGTCCAGTTGACTCTGTTTATACAATGGGGTTAAGCCCATTGGTACAAGACTGCAGGGTTGTTAACAATACTTTTAAATTGTATCATCAATACCCCAATACCAATACTTCATGAAAAGAGAATCGCCAATACCAATACAAATACTCAAGTAAAAATGTATTGCCAAAATCGATACCAATACAATACCAATACTTTTGAGAAGAAAAATATTATTTAAAATATAAAGAGTGCATGTTTTTATGACGTTCATCGAAACATTGAACAAATAGTTGATAGAAAGATAGTAAATAAATGAAAGAATATAAGAATAACATTTATAGATATCGGCGCGCAAAGCAAAAACTTCAAAAGAGAATTAAATTTAAATTTTTCTTTAACTCGCCGACAGTGGTTGTATTGGTGGGGAGGTGGATGGTGTTAATATTGGTAGGGTTGATGGCTATGATTACTAGGAGTGATTGAATTTATATAGATTACTTTTAAATCAAGGTATTAAAATCGCTACTGTTTTTCTGGAATTATTTTTTTTTAATTGTATGAACAATTGTAATATTTTGATTTTTTTTTCAAAACTGATAAAAATACAAATAGTGGGGTATTCTATTGGGTTTATGAATTCATTTTTTTTTTCATTTTGAGTATTTTAGGATACAAATTACTATTTTTTTAATTTTTTTTTAGAGTTTGTTACAGAACAATCTTATAATACCAATAGAAAAGTATTGGTATCGAGTATCGAAAATTTTTCGTTTAAAATGTATCAGCGATACACAAATCAATACTTGATACAAAAAGGATCGGCAATACAGCAACCAATACTAAAAAAAAAGTATCGCCGATACTGTATTGGCCGATACCGATACTTCGATACTGACAACCCTGCAAGACTGATAATGTTTGATGTCCTTGTAAAGATTGCTATCATTACTAAACGACAGATTCATAGGTTACCCCTCTATAGGTGGGAAGGGGAAAGGGGGCAGATAAGCGACTGTAAGGTGGTCAATATTAATATATGACAGGTCGCTAGTTTTTTTTATTACGCTTGTACGCAGTCTATTAAATTGTTTCTTTCGTGGCTGTAGACCACTGGTTACAACAGAATTATCCAAACAATCTCAACGGAGGATGAGATCCATTATTGTGGATAGGTTAACTAGGCGGTTACTTAGCGCCCGCCCCCCCCCCCCACTGATCATCCGCCGTTCCTGATATCTATTTAGCCGCAAATCAATCAAAATAGAATGATAAAATTGTAGGGTGTTTTTTTAAAAAGCGAATTTTCTGAACCGGCTTGCTACCCCATTGGTGCTAACCGCGATTGATATAATTGAGATGTGCGAGATTTACTTTCCTTTTTGTTAATAAAAAAAAATGTTCAATCTGAACACATGTCAAAATCCCGGGTCTTAATGACTTAACAATCGGTGGGTGGTGTGGGGGTGGAGGGCGGAGGGGCCCCAGTTTTCAATGATTATTAAGGGCGAAATATTTGCAAATGACTACATTGTCATCGTTTTAGTCTACGACTTCCAAAACCGTTTTTTACGGCTTTGCTTAAAATAGCATATAGATCAGACATGGGCAAACTAGCATCCTCGGGCCACGTCTGACCCGCCTTGCTATTTGATTCGGCCCGCTCTCTGCTGGTCTTCGCTCATTTAAATCAATGACCTTCACCTTCAATTTATATTATTTCACACACACACACATTCCATCCTTCTGATCTTCACCCGCCCCGTCTGTCAAATTTAACAACCCAGTGTGGCCCGCGGGTCAAAAGTGTGCCCGTCCCTGCAGAGCCGTATAGTGAACTTGACTCGCGCTCGGGGCAAAATACCTTTTTAATACCTTTTTAGCGCTCCGCACATTCGAAAATTATATAATACTATATGCAAAATACACCATTTGGCGCCCCTTTGAGTGTAGCGCCCGGGCGTGATGCCCCCTCACCCACTCCTCTACGCCTCTGCATCCCTGATCTAGATATAGAACTCTTTGGGTAAGTGGGGAGGGGACTTACCGTAGCACCATTTATAAGCCAATGTGGCCCGCGGTTAAAAGGTTTGCCCACCTCTGATCTAGATATTGGAACTGTAAGTGTAACGGGACTTTCCGTTACTCCCATAGTAATCCGCTTCAGATCAGACCGGTGGGGGGGGGAGGGGGAGTCCCCTTCTCAAAACTAGGAAGTATGTAAATCTGTAAATAAAACTAAAATACTTATAAAACATTTTTCCTTCCCTATTCTGCGATATAAAAGCAGAGTTGATAGCTTGAACGATTTCGGCGGAAAAAAAATGTGAGATAACTATATGAATGACTCAGGGTTTTTTTTGCCATGTAGCGCGCCGGATCTGCGATCCGGCACCTCTGAAATGCAACCCGGCACCTCTTATAGTTTTCTTCATTTGGTAAAAAGTTAAAAACTTCAGAGACCCACCACCTCTTATTGAAGAGACCCACCACCTCTTATTGAGCAAAAAAACCCCTGGAATGACTCCATCAGTTGATAGCAGACAGACTGAAGTGGTTTATAATTTATGTACAGTCATGACTTGAACTATGACGAAGGTTTAAATCACGGCGTGATTACAGCTGACTTCATGTTTGTTTCCATTTGAGATGCATATACTAGTACAGGCTACCAATCCGTTTTTATAGATTGGCAAGCAAGAGGATCGGCTAGTGTCCCCCACTGCCACAGGAAACCCGTCCAGCAGGCCCGTAGCCAGGTCAAAGTCAGCAGGGGGGCACCAATACCCAGCAAGGGGGGCATCTTTACTTTTTCTTTATTTTTTCCTCTTTTCTTCTTTTTTCAGCGGGGGCACTCCACACCTAGCGGGGGGGGGGGGTCACGGCCCCTCAGTGCCTCCCCCCTGGCTACGGGGCTGCCGTCCAGTAAAAAAATGTCTATCAAATTTGATACCACCACAATAGGTACTTTTACATAGGTTCCTGAACATATTTCTAATAGTCTCTGTCTTGGGCCGACACAAACCTAAAAACGTCGTAGTGTTTATAGGCCTATATCTATATAATTGTTATTTGTTGATATTGTCTGCCATAGAAGTATGTATACATTCATTTATAAAATCTCAATATTGTTTTGTTGTTTAATTTAAAAAGTGGCGATATCGAATGTTTATATAATACAACATTGTTGATATGATAAATATTATGATTCGTTTACAGCTATGACACACTTTTAAGCCTAATTGATAACTTAAAGCTATTTTTCAATAAACAAATTATACAAGTGATGTCATGTGGTAATGAACGAATTTACCGAGATATATACTATGTTTTGTGTACTTACAATGTCCGATCGATAGTTGTAGACTGCAAGCGTAGTCCGAGTGAAGTTTTCAAACAATGTGTAAACATTCAATCACATGACCGGCGGGTACTTCATTTCATTGCATAGTTGTTGTAAAAGTGGGCCAAGGTTCGCTCTGGTTCTGACATACTTGACACAGTAACTGTAGATATGCATCATTTGACTGCTGCACACGGGGTAGCACCGTAAGTGGATGTGCACAGAATGATTCATAGGCGTAGACTAAGTTGTTGATGGCAGCCTAATGTCCCCCACTGTCAACAGAGCCGTCTCAACATCGTTTTGTTCTCCTCACCCCGCCCCCCCCCCCACACACACACGGATTAAACAACCTGATGGGACTAGTGGGTCCATGCAGTACGCCCCCCCCCCCACCATCCCTCCCCACCGGAGCTCCCAAGATTAGTAGCCTACGCCTGGACATTGTTCTGAACTCCTAAGTCAATCTCTGCCTCTGTGTTTTTCATTTGCTATAGGAGTAGTCCTTGTTGGCTTTGACGAAGGCCTGTCAAATCTGATGTTAAATTATTGCAAAAAAATGATAAGAAATGCACTGAACATTACATTATTATGCGAGTGTATTGACTTTGTGATTTTCATGACTTCGGGATTTTTAAAACATATTATACCAGTTTTAGATTGTTGAATGAGCGCTCAACCGACAGAAATATCTGACATAATGCGCAGACTGATAAACATATTAAGCAATATCTGTTACGGGTTCTTTTGTAGATACTCTATAAACACACAGTAAAACACACAGATAAGTCAACACTTATTAATTTGAAATATAAAATAGTGCACTTTATTAACAACTACTCGTGACTGCACGATTATATCTCTCAAACTCTAATCTCACACTGACTAAAACTAAATTAAACTTATGTCTCGATCGACTGCTCGCCCGCAAATCTGGTGGGAAGGGATGGGGGGGGGGGGAGGCGTTTCCGACATCAAAGCCTGGCTCAGGTGTTTTCTCTGAGTCCGGTAGGGCTTTGATCTTGGTCAGTGGCCAAAGGTGCGAAGGCGCACCTTCGTCCAGCTATCGTCCAGCTTCCGAGCGCCTGATAGCTTTGATCACGCTCCGCTGACCACAGATCTAACCGGGGGGGGGGGGTGAGGGTAACATAACATGGGGTAGCTGTGATGTGAGGGGGGGTGCGAGATCGTAACAATATCAATAATTAATTTTTTCCTGTTTCAAACTTATAATGGCTAAAAAAAATAGTTCAAAGGAAGTTGAAAGAGAGTCCAAAATAACGTAATCATGAGGGATATCTGAAAGGCACCTGTGTGTGACCTTGAAAAAAACGGAAAACATTGACAGCACGACTGAAGCTGCACAAAACAATTGATTCCAAAAATTTTGTTTCTTTGATGGACAGGGAGAAGGAAAAGTGTAGGGATATCTTGCACAGGTTGCAAAGCAAAAAGGTGGCATTTCGTTGCCACGAGAAAGGTGAATCGTCGTTTAATAAAGAGAACATTCTTGAGATGGTTGAGATGCTTTCGATTATGGCGCAATGTTGAAAGAGCACCTAATGATATTAAAGAAGAGTGCATATACAATAAAAGCATCCGTATCTTATATGTCATAAAAAACTCAAAATGAGGGAGATCCTTATATAAAGGCTGCGAAGTATTTTGGAATTATGTTTCACTATATGTGTGTATGTAGCTTTGTGAGAGAGGAGCTTTTCAAAACTGAAACGGGGGAAAAATTACCTGCATCCTCTAATGGACAGTTGATTTTTATGGAGTGATTGACAGATTTGCAGCTTGAAGACACGGAATGGAAAATAATTTTTAAAAGTTTATTGTTGCAGTTTTTAAATGCTTTTACATTAAATTATATTGTGTAATTCGTCTTTATATCTCATGTCGTTAAACCTCCTCAACTTTATGACGTATTTCACTAACATTACAGTTTTTGGCGATTATCTAAAGCTTGGAAATATGTCGTACTGTCCATAGTGGAAGTCGTGAGTGGTGACAGTGACACCCTGAATTTTCCGCACCGGGCGACACCAATCATAATGACGCTACTGTGGCAAAGTGTCATAAAGGCCGAAAAAAATAATATAAACTGTATTGTGACTGTAATTATAATTTAATTTCAGCTTTAAATATGCAAATTTATGTGACCCACCTTGTAAAGGGAAACTATAATTACGCATGTTTTTAAAGAACCGTTTATCTCCCCTTGATTCCTGAAACAGCACGTCTTATACAGGCTAGTGAAGAATTGGAAGGCAATGTAAACATTGTATGATTCATTATTAATCATCATTCTAAATTTACTTTTAAAACCAAATTATGTGTGTGACAGAGCCGCCCAAATTTTTAAAAGGCAGTTAGATTCGACGACTTATAATGTATTAAGCTCTGCGTATTAAATGTAATAGTTTTATTAAATGTGTAGGCTAATGCCATAGGACCTGCCCTATCATCTATGATAGATAAGTTTGATAGGTAGTGTTGTAAGTGATAGTGTATAAACTTGTTATTTATAGTATAAGTTATAGTATAACTAATAGAGATAATAAAGACTAAACCAGTAAAAGTTTACTAAAAAGTATTGTGTTTCATTAATAATAAGCAATACCTTTTTTCTCAGTAAGTTATTATAATATTGAAGTTACAGATATCAGCCTTGGCAAATTAGGATTTAGACATTCACAGAGTGACTGAGAGTGGATGATCTACTTTATTTTAGACTGGAAATCAACTTTTAAAATATAATATATAGTCCTATTAAATATTGTCAACATGGACAGTTGTTCCAGTAGCAGTGAGTCAAAGACAATGAATGATATTACATCAAGTAAGTTGTCAGTTTTAGAAAATTTTTTAAAAGAAGAGGCATATTATTAGACATATAATATACTGATGATTCAATAAATTATATAGGCTAATCTTTTATACTTCTGACATGGTCTTATAAACATATTACTATACCTTCTGTTTACATACCACAGATTGTTAAATAGTAAGAGGCAGACAAGCAACCATGGCTGTGTAAAGGGCAGGGCCATCTTAGGGCCCTAAGTTATTAGTGGGTTAAAATTACTTGGCTTTTGGGATTACATCGTCATATTATTTGGTTGGTCAAGTGGAGTAGAGCTCATCTGTAGACCCGGGTTCAATCCTTGCTAGAACCAAAGGAATTTTTCCAGGTCTTGATGAAAGTTGGTATGTCCCCCAAGTCTACCCAGCTTTAAATGGGTACCTGACTTAAGTTGGGGAATCAACTAGCCACACAATCCCATTATATACTGTAGCTAAAGAAACAGATGACTTCTACACCTTAAGGCTAAGGTTACTTTACATTTTTAATATCAAATAAGTTTATATTTCTATCTGTCATAATAATTGAATGGAATCAATTAAATGTCATTTGCTCATTTAAATTTTTTTAAAATAATTTCAACAGAGAATGTTGAGTTGACATACTTAAAAGAAGATCGTTTTGTTGCTGCAATGGTTTTAAGTGGAGTTGGTGATGCTCTAGGTTATAACAATGGAAGATGGGAGTTTTGTCACAGTGGACTAGAAATATTCAAAGAACTTCAAGAGATGGGGGGTTTGGAAAATATTCATATTAAAGGTAGGTGAATATGATTACATTCTTATGACTTTCATGAATATTCACCACAACTAACATATCATTGTGTTCTTTTAAATTGTTGGTGAAAATCATATAAGAGTTAAACAGTGGTGGATTTCGGTCAGTTATGTGGTACTTCAATAAAGGTATAAAGTCTGGCTTTTTGAGGTTCCTCAAAAGTCAAAGCTCCTAGCACCAACCTGTGCCCCCCTGCCGTTAAATCCGTTTCCTGTATTTAAATATTTATTCAAACTTAGGTTGTCATTGTCTTTGGTTTTTGGTCACTTTTTTGATGAAAAAGGTGTTATTTTTTCTTTGAATGTTTTAGATTTCATCAATTATACATGTAACCTATAAGGTAATTTTGAAAATAGTATTGGCTAGGAGGGATTCTCCATACAGCAAGAAAAGTGCCATGTTAAATGTTCATTTAGTAATGACTCTTATCTTTCATATCAATGTTAGATTAATTTCTCACCATTTTTATGAATTCTCATGACAAACAGGGGAATGACTTTATTTCCTTGCAATATTGATTTTAAATTTCATTAATGACTAAAAATTCAGTAATATTTATTTCAATGTAGTTCACAAAGATTATTTTTTCTTATAGTACCTAAATGGATTGTCAGTGATGATACAGTAATGCACTTAGCCACTGGTGAAGGTAAGATACTGAATAATTGTACAGAATTCCAGTTTGTTTCTTTGTAAGTCATATAATATAATATTTTTATCTAATCATACTTAAAAAAATACATTTGTTGTTTTTTTCTTGCTTAGCCCTTGTTCAATGTTTACAAACACAAGATAGAGAAACTATTTTTCAAACCTTGGCTGCTAAATATAAAGATTGTATGAAAGACATGGCTGAAAGGGCTCCAGGTAAGACGGGATTCATAGAAATTTCCCTTATCATTGATATTAATCTACTAGGATAATTTATAATTATTACAGTTCTCTGAAAAATTGTCTGATACTTTTTATGTATAATAAAAGGGAAATACAGGAGAAAATGATAGATTTTTATTAAATTTTGTTCTTTTCTACATCAGTTAATAGCATTTTTTATCACAATAACATGAGGTAATTTTTGAAGAAATTAATTTCTTAACCCATCACTTACTAATCTTTAAAGCACCCATGAAGTTCTACAACATATAGAGAGATAGAGTTGCAATTATAGACGCAGAGATCTTAATAAATAAATTTAAATTATTTTGCCACAAACTTAGAATTTTTTGCATGACCCACTTTTGGGTCTCGACACACACTTAGTGAAACTTTGAAATAGAGTACTTTGTATATGTTTTATTTTAAACAAAAATATATACATGCATTAAATGATTTTGTATCAAAAATATTCTTTAAATATTTGCAAATACTATAAATTAATCCTATATATATTCATTATGCTACTTTTAGAATTATATATTCTGTACATTTTTTAAATTAATTTTTACTGCACACATCAAAAAACATTTACAAGACATTACATATTTTTTTTCAACATTTTTTTATTTTCTAAGCAAAGCTTTGATAAAAAATTATCATTTTAGGCATTACTTGTATGTCGTCTGCAAGTCTGTTGAAGCCTAACATAAAATACGGATACAGAATTCCATTCAGTCCAAGGTGATTTAAAATTATACAAAATAAATATTAACAATAATTTGTTGATAATGTGAGGTTTTTTTTAAACTATTAAAGCAGATTTAAAGGGAAAATCGATATATGGAATTTAAGAAACTTTTATACTCTTGTCATAGTTTTCTTTAAGGTATGTTGCTAAAACAAGTTTTTTCAGGTGGTCCGCGAAAACAAAAACTTTTTTAAGGTAGGTTGCAAAGTGCTCAAGTTTGAGAAATGCTTAATTAATGTATTTTCTTAGATCAACTATAAAATACCTTTTTTTCTGTTTCCAAAACTTAATTACAATGGATGAGAGACTTGGTTTTTCAAGTAATTTTCTTTTCAGATTACTATAAAAAGTCTCATTATATTTACTTCTTTTTATTTCTTAAACTAGCCAAATATAATTTTGAATTTTTCTCTGTATGCATACCGTATAGAAAATAACCTCAGCCTTAATAAAATGTAGTGGGACGGATGGCCGAGTGGTGTAGATACTCGACTGTCGACCTGAGAGTCCTGGGTTCGATCCTCGGTTGAGGACCTTGGAATTTTCCCAGGTGAAATTTGGTGCAAAGTCGTCCCACAAGCCCACCCAGCCTTAAAATGGGTACCTGACTTAAAGTTGGGGAAGTAAAGGCGGCTGGGCGTTGTGCTAACCACACAATCCCTTCATATGCCGAGGTTATAGAAACAGATGGATTCTACACTTCATCTGCCCCATTTGGCCCGCTAGGGCCAAGAAGGGAAACTTTAATAAAATGCTGATTTCTAGAGCATTAAAAATAAAACATATTAGACACTTCAAATGCCTAGAATTGATAAATGTATCAAAATTTATATTTTTTTTAGAGGAGGAGGTTGTGGAGCTGCAATGAGAGCAATGTGTATTGGACTAAGATATCCCAGGCTAGTTTGACATTTTTCTTAGCCCATTAACCTAGTTTTTATTTTGTTTATAATATATAATACACACAAAATTGTAAAAAAAATCCCTGCATGTCTAGTCACTACCTTTTTCTCCCATGGTGTCTCTATGGCCATGGTTATGGCTAAGATGAAAAGAAGGGGACTATAAAAACCATTAAATCTCTGTTTTAACTCAGAGTAACATCTCATCCTTTCAGAGATTTTACAAAAACATAACACACTGAGTGTGAACTGTAAGTTCACATGAGCTTTTTTTTATCATTGGCATCTTGTGATGTCATTTTGGCGATTAATTAGCAGAGGTAGTAAATGTTTGTTTGTGTTCAAAAACAAATTGGATACTTGTTTCAAAATAAATGACACCTGTGTTTTGCTGTGAAATTATACCATAGTTGGTCATGAAAGAACTTTGATTTCAGGCCCTATAAGATACATATATTTAGCCGATCTATTTGTTATGATTATTTTTTTAAGATAAAATATTTCATGATCTATCAGACCCGATCAGCTGGACGATTTAATCGCTATCAGTGTTGAATCTGGACGCATGACTCACCATCACCCCACAGGTTACTTAGGAAGCTTAGCAGCAGCTTTGTTTACTGCTTTTGCTGTTCAAGGTTGTTGTTGTTGTTTTGGTTTTAGTTTTAAAGTTTACCTGGTCATTAGAATATTTCATTCTTTTTTTTTTCTTTTTATTACTGGAATTTCATTTTTTTTTTTTTTATGAAGGAAGACTTGCAAAGTCCTGGGGCAAGGGTTTGATGGAAACTTTACCATTGGCGTTAAAATACATTGAGTCTACAAACTATTGTGTTGAAGAAAACAAAAGTGAATGGTACAGTTTCTTGACATTTATTACGCAGATAAAAGTATACAACGATGAACACTAAGAAATCGTTTCTGTGTAACTAAACACTAATCCATTTACTTTAGAAAGTCATTTTTAAGTTTTCATCCCATTTTTGGTTGTGCAAGCAACCTTTGTAGACTATTTTTGAAACCTTAGCAGGTGTTATTACACTTAAAATTTTGAAAGCTCAGTAACAGAGGATGTTAAATCTACATACATGTATTTAGTCAGCTGAATATGATCAAAAGTCAGACTTTTATCTTCCTGTAGATTAGGTTTCTAACACTGAATCTTAACGAACCATTTATAAGTCTCATATATTTTATGACATGCTCTTAACAGTCTTTTTTTTGCTTTTAAATAGGAGTTACTTTGAAAATGCTTGGCAGAATTACCTATCTTCTAGAAATCTCTCTGATGGGCTGTCAGATCCGATATTTCCAGAACCTTATGGCTTTGCAGAACGTGATAAATTTGTGAAGAAAGTCAGTTTCAGTGGATTTGGAGGGGCTAGTGGACATGATGCGCCCATGATTGCGTAATATTTTAAAAACTTTTCACCTCATTTTCTGTAAGAATTTTTAACTATTTGAAAAATAAAGATTGTTAAGAAGTATTGCTCTATGTCTGTTAGTCATCTTAAAATATTCCCATTGACAGGTATGATGCATATCTTGCTACTGGCAGTAGCTGGAAAGAGCTCTGTTATAGGTTAGCTGTAAGACTTTTTTTTTATTAAAACTGTTTATGAGCTTGTTTAGTGATATTGATGAATTAGTATGATAACAAAAAATATTGAAATATTGGTGCATGGGTTTGACATTTAAAACATACTTTTTAAAAAAGCTATCATTCATTAGTTTATTTGTAAGTACATGTATTTTTAAATCAGTTAAATTATATAAATTAAACTTTTGAAATAATTTTCTATTTTAACACTAGAAGTCATTACAAGCAATAAATTTTAACTCTATTCCATTCTGGTATGCAAAAAAATATATTTCCAACCAGAACTAATCATTCAAAATGCTTGAATTCTGTTCCTAGGTCTATGTTTCATGGTGGGGACAGTGATAGTACAGGTGTGATAGCTGCTTGCTGGTATGGTGTAACATATGGCTTAGAAAATGTGACTACTTCAAACCATAAGGTATAACTCTACTCAGCAACATTACGTACATAAAACACCTATTCTCACTTCCTGTTTGTATGAATGTGTCCGCTAAACTAAAAAAAATAGCTCATTAGTAATGAATGTTTTTTTCATAAATACAAAATCTCCATAGATAGTAAATTAAAGTTGAATGTTTGAGCTGTCAGTTATTGCTGCTGGAAAACTTTTAAAATAAAGACAAGCCATATTCTTCTGAAAAAAATACAGTTTGTAAATGGAGAAATTTGTGTTCTGACACGTCTTGAACATAGCCCACTATCCATGTATACGACTTGCAATAAATATTTTTTTTCCCCATTGTCCCTCCCAAAATAAACTGTGAACCAGTTAGCCAAGTCTGATGAAGTTTTCTCTGCTGCATCTGAAATTCCGTGTTGTGTGATATTGGCATATAGGGTAAAAAAATACTTAAGCATTAAATTAAGTCGTACTTTCTGACGTGGATTGGTCTTAAAATGATGTTTAAGCAAAAGTGGCACAGTTTCTCTGTTTAATTTTTTTCTTTATAATTTGAGGTTACTCTAAGCATTAAAAACCGGTTTTTAAACCATTTGTTGAATACTTAGAAATTTCCTGGAAAAAAAAACAATTTTCAACACTGGTTTTTCAAAACCAACACACCATACCCTTGTTTTACTGGATAAAACTTACATTTTTATTATTCAAACATACTTGAAAAAAATTGAGTCTGCTTTATGTATAATTTAGTTTGATATTTTTGATTATGGTATTATAAGTGAACAACGTTTTGAAATATATACCTCTAAAATGTGCACTTTTACATGTCACAAAAAGCAAAATTTTAAAAATCATAACAAATTTCTTAGAATGACCCATATTTTCTAGAAAAGTTTATAATAAACTATATGATTAAAATAGAAAAATTCAGCTTGGGGTACCTATTAGCCAGCTTTATAAAAAGTAGTTTATAAATTGATCACCTTCATAAAATTTGGTTTACGATTAAAAAAAAAACAACTTTGCTCATTTTTTTGATGTATTTTATTTTTTAAAGAGATCATTGACTTGAGTTTATTTGGTGACAATTTTGATTGATTTATTAATGCCTTGACAGAATGTTGAGTACAGAGATAGACTTGTGAAGATTGGGAAAAAACTTAACAAACATGTGACAAAGATGGCAACAAAAGTATAAACTTCATTTAAGTTTTTTATCCTGTAAGCTAACAAGTCAAAATGTATAGATTGCTTTATAAACTTATGATGTGTCTAGAGCAGGGCCTCTTAAACTATGGGTCGCGACCCCAGAATGGGGTCGTGAGAGATAAAAATACAATTTAACAGAAAATGTTTTTTAACTTGTAAAATATTAATTTATTTTTCTTTTATACATGTATTTGTATGGGGTCGTCAAGAAACTCGCAATCATAAATGGGGTAATGAATTACAAAAGTTTAAGAAGCCCTGGTCTAGAGCATTTAATAAATACAAAATGTATCTTTTGATTATTAATTAATACAAAATGTATCTTTTGATTTTGAAATATTTTATGCACAGAAATTGTAGCTCAAGTTTTGCTTTAAAATATAGTAGACTCAACTATATGGTTTGTGATTATTAGACCTCTCAACTATCTGGCCTGGTTAAAAATGGCAAAAAAAAAAATTAACAGTAATTAAAATAGGTCTAGCTTTCCAAATGATTGTATTTATACTGTACTGTGATTGTACTGTATACTGTACTGTGTACATGATTTTATATACCTTCTGTTTTATTTTTGATATCTTAAAATGTATACAATATAAATGCCCACCATGAACAATACTCAACAACCATACCCTGCTTCACAGCTTAGATACATTCCATAAAAAGTTGCCTGTAACATGAAAAGCAGTGTAACAAATCAATAATTTTGATACACTTCCATACAAATTTAATTGGATCTGTTCCAATTTTTTTGTAAAATAATATACTCTTTAGTTCACAAAGCATTTCATAATTTTTTTTAAATGTTTGGAAACAATTTTTACAAGATGATGAACATTAACACAAAGAATCACTAAGCTTTTATATTCTACCATCCTTTTGGGGATTGACCCAGGATAAAATATTGAGTTCTAAGTTGTCTGCTACACATTTCTTTCTGTTTCTTTTAGCTGTTTTTTTTAACAGGCAATGACGTTCTTCATCTGTATCATTTTGAAGAAGGATGTTCTTGTCCCTGCTCAGGCTCTTCATTAATTGCTCATTCTGTTTCTAACTGGGCCAGTTCCTCCTATGAAAGAGGTGCTCTGTCAGTATTTAGGTCAATCAAATCACCCTCTTCCAAATCCTTCCATGTGCAAATTACGGCCCACCAGACTCTAAACCAAGATGGCCTACTAAGTTTAGTATGAATTTTAGAATTCTAAAAAGAGAATTAACTTCATTTATAAACTTCAATAAATTTCTTTAATTTTTTTTTTTTCCTAACTTGATTCAATATGGATTACTATTGGCTGTGTAATGAAATTAAAAAAGGCTGTTATAGCAAAATGCCATATAAAGAGTGGCTGTAATACATTTTTATAGAAATGATCTAAACAGAATTAACTTTTATAAAGTGCTAGAAAGCATGTAAAATATGAATAACATTGGGTTTTTGTATAAATAGTGCTTTCTCCTATGCTGCTTGTTTTGGTATGTGTATTTGTCTTACTCTTTCAACATATTTAACCTAATAGTCTACTGTATATATAAGATTAAAATATTTATACATGTACATGTATTTATATCTAAAAAACATTTTTTTCTATTGAACACTTGTTCAACTTTTTTGTTGATATTTACAACCTTTTAATAATATTGTTGTGTGCCATATTTTGTTTGATATTTTTTAATCTGTGATCAGCTTTATTATTGTAAGATTTGCTCATTATAAAGGGCTTACAATGATTGTAATGAATCAGCTGTATCATTTGGACTGTTTGAATATTCAACAATAATTGTATTAAAAACTCATAAGCCACCGGAGTCCAACTGAAACAGTTTAAGCATATTTGCGATTTGTGTATACATTCAAATGTTTCATTATCCTATCATTAAATCAGTTAACTCTATTTTTATGTATACAGAAAATCTTCTACATGCTTTCAATGATAAAATTTTAGATTGCAAAATAATAAAATGTCATCTTAGATTATACATTTAATAATTGTATTCTTCACTAACAATTTTTTTAGCTAGTTTACTTATGTTGTAAAAAAAATATTTGTAATGACTTCATATTTAAACTCTTAAAAACATTAATGTGAAAAGGTCTGGTATAAAATTTCATTTCATTTTTTATTTCTGTAGATGTTTTTACGATTTTTATTTCTGAAGATGGTTTTGCAATCTTATTTTATTATCTTGTTTTAATTGCTTTTAATACATAATTAAATATTATTCAGTATTTCATTGACTTTTTTAACAATTTGTTGATGTTCAAGAAACTTTTTAATAAACCTACTTACAACTGGCAATCATTGCGATTCAATCTTTTTTGAAAATTAGGAAAAAACAATTGTCTTTTACATGTTATATTAGAACATTTTTATGAGTCAAGTGTAATAGGATTGTTTTAAGTGCAGTATTTTTTGGTCTAATCGTCCAAAATATTTCTTCTGCTGAAAAATTAACAATGCTGCAGTGAAGGAAGTTGACAAATGTTTGTGTATTTAGAGGGAAAAACAGCAAGCACAGGGTAATCGAGAATAGAAGGCAGTTTGTTTCTGCCCTCAACTGCCCAGATTCAAACCCGAAAAAGAGCTGGAATCTAGATCAGAGCAATGTCCTGCAAGTCAACCCAACTGGACATTTTATTTAAAACACACAATCCCATAGGAAGCTGGTAAACGCTGGACATCTTACCCCACTAGTCTTCACGTGTTTATTGTTTGACTATTAATGGTAATAGTCAATTATATTTGGAATAGTTTCACAGAATCACTGCCTCTAACATAATGGGTAATTTTTTTTCCATTCAATTGCTTGATATAGTAATTATAAATCCAAGCAATGTCTACAGACTACAATTAGCATTGTATTCTAAAATAAGCAAGGCCATATGTTCATTTAAAAAAAAGTTTTTAATCACTTTAGTAACATATCGGATCCATAAAGGGACATAGCGATCACGTCGCTGAAATGTGGATGCAGTCACTGGCTGAGACGAAGCAAACATTCTTACATGTTCCTGAAAGTAGATAAAATGGAAATTTATTTTTTCTTTCATACACAACTTTTATTATTAAAACTAAATAACTAAAATGGTGTATTACCTCTCATAACTGTTCTTGCAAATGTTTATTTTCTGTAACCAAAGCAACCTGGCATTCTAAGTCTCTATAGACAGATCTATAACCTGAAAAAATAAATGTATACATATTTACTTTAAAAGCAGTTTTACCTCTATAATCTTTTTTCTAGTCATCACAGAATAATTTATTAATAGAATTTATGTAATCCTACACACAAAGTCAACAAATTAAACTGAACATGTTTAGAAATAAGGTGTTATTTCTATTACATGTGTAATACGTATTTCTGAAAATAACCATTAGAAAAAAATTTTTTCTATATACAGTGATATTTTAAGTACACAACAGACTTGTGTTCTGGTTAGAGAAATAATTTTCAGTTTTTGTCCAAAGAAAATAACTGAAACCCTTACTGCAAGACAGAAATATGTCTTTTATCAGCGGTAAATTCAACACTGTCATGAAACCTCACCAAAATTTGGCGATCCTACAAGGGTCAGAGATGGCAAGGGTTGACTTGGGAGGTAGTACCAAAGTCCTTTCCCATGAAATGTCCAATTATCACAAACATACTCCATCATGTGAATTCTTCTGGTCTGATTTCTCTCTCTCACTCTTTTGTAAAATTCATGGGCGAGGTAAATGTAAGAATAAGGCACTGCCCCAGCAATACCTTTAGCACCCAAAAATCCATTGGCCTGAACAAAAAAAAAAGTATGGTAAATTATGTGAAGAAATGTGAAATATACTCATTTATTTTATTTAAATTATCCTAAACTAAGTCCCAAATAGTGTTAAGTTAGATACGCTAGATGAAGTTAACCATGAACTAACCTGAGGTGAAGCCATTAGAATACTAAACTTTCCAAGTGACTGATCCAGTATAACAGACATGTAGTGATCTGTCAGATTAAAATAGCCTGAGGCTAAGAGGATATTATCTTGAGGTTCCGATGACCTAAGCAAACCTAACAAGGCCTGCTCATCATTGGTGACTCTGAAAGGCCCCATCTGAACCAAAGGGTACACTACAGTATCAGTGGGGCCAATCTTTGTGTTGTGGTCTACTTCTGGACTGTCTGGTCTTAATTTATCTCTCAAGTTGGTGTTTTCAATTTTCAAACAAGAATTAATTTTCTCTCTAGCAGATATTATAAACTGAAGCCCACAGCTTTCTGAACCTGTATCAACAAACAAACAAAAAAAAAATGTGACTTATGAGAAAAAATTATTCTGTTGAGCTATAATTATCCAGCTTTTACTACCAGTCTTTGGAGCTAATCTATATGTAGAGAGCTAAAGGGCTCTTAACTTTATGTTATGTTGTCTACCTTTATATGGATGTATGTCCCAGTCAGGTGATAGATTTAGTGAGTTGTCAGGTGAAAGGCTTAAGGAAAAGGTCATCACAGTTTCCACCAGGTTGTTGAAAAAATTAGCCAGCTCTGGGCAGTCGTTGAACAGAATGTATCTGTCTTGTCTATTAGTGAAATAGTCATGGCTAAGGTTGGCCCTGGAAGGTCAGTTTATAACTAGTACATTAATATTGAATTTTTTGGGGGGAAGATTAAATACATAGAAAAAAAAATATATTCAAAATTCATTATAAAAGACATAGAGTATATAGAAACAATATTTGTTTCTAAACTTATTACGTTAATAAACAACACCTTATTTCTAAACATTTCTTTGTTTTATATGTAGTGGTTGGTTTTATGACAATCATACACATAGAGAGGTGGTTCTCTGAGTGTGGATCTCAGGCGGGTCGAGACAAAATTTAACTTTATAATTAAAGGGTTGAGAATCTAAATCATAACTCTACTTCTCTCTATCACAAAACTAAAAGTTTGTAATGCTGCAAAATTTAAGGGGAAATATATATATATATACAATTAAAAAGTTGTACTCTATTTCTTTTATTGTAGTTTTTCAGTGCCGGTGTTCATAAAGCGTAAATGTGACAGAGTATAATCTGGCACATCATTAATCTGTGGTGACACATAATAACCTTTGATTATATAGGTATGGTCAAAGAGAGTTAACTATAAATAAAAGAATCAAAAAAAGAAAGAGGAAAAAGCTTACTACATTAAAATTTATTTTTTTAAAGTACGTTTATCAATGTACATTTCATTACAAAATGTATACTGCGACTACAAACTTACCCACTGATAATAAAACTGTCATCAAATAAATATATTTTAATGTGAGTCAGCCCAACAGTTTCATTGAAGCGCTCTGGGAGTATCTTTTTCAAAAAACCTCTTAAATCTGGTGAGTGATACAAAGAAACATTTACACTGCTGAACTCTGCCATTAATGGACGCAGCATAGAACGAGAATTACATTTTCCTCTTGAGCCTCTCGTATAATCCAGCAAAACATTCACCTCAAACTGGGAGTTCCCTGATTGAACTGCATTTAGACAAGTTTCCCTAATGCTTGAAACCTGTTGTCACAAATCAAATGCAATGTGACTCTTGACAAATTTGTAAAAAATATCTCTCAAACATGATTTCTAAACAAAATTAATATGTATTTTGCAATTAAATTGAACAGAATATTTAACATACTGGGTTAACCAAATAAATCTTATTTATAGATCTGCAAAATTATGTTAGTAATTTAAAAAAAAACATTTCAGTCTTAATGTAAGATTTATTTTTTAAACTAAATATGTTCACACATAGAAAAATCTACCAAATCTTTTTCTAGTGCTCCTGTGCCAAGATACAGAGATGCATATGTGATTCTGTGTTTTGCTCTCCTTGTCTTTAGCTAAAAAACACACCATTTATTAAAACGTGCTTCAATAACGTTTATTCAATAAACAATTATTAATGGGTTTGAAATGTAAAATCTATCTCACATTTTTATAATGGCTGAAAGTAAACAATTGGAATAAAAAAATGTTCAATTATTATGACTAATCAGAAGGGGGTGGGGTCTAGGTCCCATATAAAGAAAACATATATAAGAAATATAATTTCCCAGATGAAGGTATCCAGATCAGACTTTTTTGCACTTAGACATTCTGTATTATCTAGACTTATCACATAGTATGATTTAAAAAGGTGTAAATATAAATGTAAATTTTTTTTTCAATATAGCAGTTGCTTTCCTAAAAATAGGTTTAAAAAAAAGCTTACTTTTAAAACCTCATAGAACTGTGCTGGTTCTGAGATCACTTGAACTTTTTCTCCGTGTATATGAAACTGGGGTCCATACTGGGATAACCAACTAAATCTATCTAATTTCTCACCAGGTCCAGCCAAATACTGACTGTCAACATTAACTTTGACTCCTGTCTTTGGCAGAGCATCCTGAGCTGGTGGTTTAGTACACAAAAATCTGGAAATATTAAAATTTAAAATACCACTGCTGATTCTGGTCATTTGGTCAAGTTTATTAATTAAATATACTGTCACACTGGTAAACACAGATGTTTTGTGACTAAAAGAATTTGTTTTGATATTTTGATATGCATCAAAAAAAAAAGTTAAAAACTGTAAGTTGTGCTGTTCTTGGATTAAATTTTATTATTAACTTCTATAACTATTGTTATGTGCATACCAAAGTCAGCAAAGTAAACAATTTTCTTCCAAGGTAGATTAAGAGCGGACGACTCTGCTTTATATAGTGGATCAGGCTAAAAAGTCACATTAAAAAAATAAATAGGTGTGACTATTGTCAACTTTCTACTACTCTCTTCTAAGTCTTCACATTTTCCTGTGCAATATACCTAGAGACACTCTACTAGAGTAATGTGACTGTAAGCATAGTAAGTACTAGAAAAAAATTTTTTAATTCATAATAGATACTTAAAAATTATAATTCTTTACTTAAATTGAATTTCATTCATTTCTGCATTATGTACTGATCTCTTTTAGCAAAGAAGAATAAAGTATTATCATGGAATCATGCCCCCCCCCCTTTTTTTAACTAGAGCGTGGATACATGGGGCCCTACTTATAGGGGAAGGGAGGAGCGTGGATACATGGGGCCCTACTTATTGGGGAATGGGAGTAGCATGGATACATGGGGCCCTACTTATGGGGGAAGGGACGAGCGAAGATACATGGGGCCCTACTTATGGTGGAATGGGAAGAGCGTGGATACATGGGGCCCTACTTATGGGGGAAGGAAGGAGCGTGGATACCAGGGTCCCTACTTATGGGAGAAGGGAGGAGCATGGATACATGGAGCCCTACTTATGGGACAATGGAGAACGTAGATACATGGGGCCCTACTTATGGTGGAATGGGAGGAGCGTGAATACATGGGGCCCTACTTATGGAGGAAGAGAGGAGCTTAGATACATGGGGCCATACTTATCATGGAATGGGAAGAGCGTGGATACATGGGGCCCTACTTATGGGGGAAGGAAGGAGCGTGGATACATGGGGCCCTACTTATGGGGGAAGGGAGGAGCATGGATACATGGGCCCTACTTATGGGGGAAGGGAGTAGCGTGGATACATGGGGCCCTACTTATGAGGGAAGGGAGGAGCGTGGATACATGGGGCCTTACTTATTGGGGAATGGGAGGAGCGTGGATACATGGGGCCCTACTTATGGGACAATGGAGAGCATAGATACATGGGGCCCTACTTATGGGACAATGGAGAACGTGGATACATGGGGCCCTACTTATGGTGGAATGGGAGGAGCATGAATACATGGGGCCCTACTTATGGAGGAAGAGAGGAGCTTAGATACATGGGGCCATACTTATCATGGAATGGGAAGAGCGTGGATACATGGGGCCCTACTTATGGGGGAAGGAAGGAGCGTGGATACATGGGGCCCTACTTATGGGGGAAGGGAGGAGCATGGATACATGGGCCCTACTTATGGGGGAAGGGAGTAGCGTGGATACATGGGGCCCTACTTATGAGGGAAGGGAGGAGCGTGGATACATGGGGCCTTACTTATTGGGGAATGGGAGGAGCGTGGATACATGGGGCCCTACTTATGGGACAATGGAGAGCATAGATACATGGGGCCCTACTTATGGGACAATGGAGAGCGTGGATACATGGGGCCCTACTTATAATGGAATGGGAGGAGCGTGGATACATGGGGCCCTACTTATAGGGGAAGGGAGGAGCGTGGATACATGGGGCCCTACTTATTGGGGAACGGGAGTAGCGTGGATACATGGGGCCCTACTTATAGGGGAAGGGAGGAGCGTGGATACATAGGGTCCTACTTATGGTGGAATGGGAGGAGCGTGGACGTATGGGGCCCTACTTATGGTAGAATGGGTGGAGCGTGGATACATGAGGAACGACTTATGGGGGAAGGGAGGAGCATGGATACATGGAGCCCTAATTATGGGAGAAGGGAGGAGCGTGGATACATGGAGCCCTAATTATGGGAGAAGGGAGGAGCGTGGATACATGGAACCCTGCTTATGGGAGAAGGAAGGAGCGTGGATACATGGGGCCCTACTTAATTGGGAATGGGAGTAGCGTGGATACATGGGGCCCTACTTATGGGACAATTGAGAGCGTGGATACATGGGGCCCTACTTATGAGACAATGGAGAGCGTGGATACATGGGGCCCTACTTACGGGACAATGGAGAGTGTGGATACATGGGGCCATACTTATGGGACAATGGAGATCGTAGATACATGGGGGTCCTACTTATGGTGGAATGGGAGGTGCATGGATACATGGGGCCCTAATTATGGGAGAAGGGAGGAGCGTGGATACATGGGGCCCTACTTATGAGACAATTCAGAGCGTGGATACATGGGGCCCTACTTATGGGACAATGGAGAGCGTGGATACATGGGGTCCTACTTATGGTGGAAGTGGAGGTGCATGGATACATGGGGCCCTACTTATGGGACAATGGAGAGCGTGGATACATGGGGCCCAACTTATGATGGAATGGGAGGAGTGTGGATACATAGCCCTACTTATGGGGGAAGAGAGGAGCATAGATACATGGGGCCCTACTGATAGTGGAATGGGAAGGAGCGTTGATACATGGGGCCCTACTTATGGGAGAAGGGAGGAGCATGGATACATGGGGTCCTACTTATGGGAGAAGGGAGGAGCGTGGATACATGGGACCCTACTTATTGGGAAATGGGAGTAGCGTGGATACATGGGGCCCTACTTATGGGACAATGGAGAGCGTGGATACATGGGGCCCTACTTATAGGGGAAGTGAGGAGCGTGGATACATGGGGCCCTACTTATTGGGGAATGGGAGTAGCGTGGATGCATGGGGCCCTACTTATGGGACAATGGAGAGCGTGGATACATGGGGCCCTACTTATGGGACAGTGGAGAGCATGGATACATGGGGCCCTACTTATGGGACAATGGAGAGCATGGATTCATGGGGCCCTACTTATGGGACAATGGAGAGCGTAGATACAGGGGGCCCTACTTATGGTGGAATGGGAGGAGCGTGGATACATTGGGCCCTACTTATGGGACAATAGTGAGCGTGGATATATGGGGCCCTACTTATAGGGGAAAGGAGGAGCGTGGATACATGGGGCCCTACTTATTGTGGAATGGGAGGAGCGTGGATACATAGGGCCCTACTTATGGGGGAATGGGAGGAGCGTGGATAATGAGGAACTACTTATGGGGGAAGGGAGGAGCATGGATACATGGGGCCCCACTTATGGTGTAATGGGAGGAGTGTGGATTTATGGGGCCCTACTTATGGTGGAATGGGAGGAGCGTGGATATATGGGGCCCTACTTATGGGACAATGGAGAGCGTGGATACATGGGGCTCTACTTATGGGGGAATGGGAGGAGCGTGGATACATGGGGCCCTACTTATGGGACAATGGAGAGTGTGGATACATGGGGCCCTAATTATGGGACAATGGAGAGCGTAGATATATGGGGCCCTACTTATGGGAGGAGCGTGGATACATGGGGAACTACTTATGGGGTAATGGAGAGTGTGGATACATGGGGCCCTAATTATGGGACAATGGAGAGCGTAGATATATGGGGCCCTACTTATGGGAGGAGCGTGGATACATGGGGAACTACTTATGGGGGAAGGGAGGAACGTGGATACATGATGAACTGCTTATGGGGGAAGGGAGGAGCGTGGATACATGGGGTCCTACTTATGGTGTAATGGGAGGAGCGTGGATATATGGGGCCCTACTTATGGTGTAATGGGAGGAGCGTGGATACATGGGGCCCTACTTATGGTGGAATGGGAGGAGTGTGGATATATGGGGCCCTACTTATGGTGGAATGGGAGGAGCATGGATACATGGGGCCCTACTTATGGGACAAAGGAGAGCATGGATACATGGGGCCCTACTTATGGAGGAATGGGAGGAGGGTGGATACATGGGGCCCTACTTATGAGAGAAAAGTGGAGCGTGGAATTTCAAAGTTTTACAAAGTTTAATGCATTGTTCAAATAAAAATCTTTAAATTAATTTTATAAGTCGAAATGAAACAGAATCTGAGCCATAAGCACTAGCTAACGAATATTAAAATACACACGTTTTCATAATATCATCGTTAATGTGTCGTACTATGGTTGATGTGTTGTAATATGGTTAATGTGTCGTACTATGGTTGATGTGCCGTACTTAGGTTGATGTGTCGTACTATGGTTGATGTGTCGTACTATGGTTAATGTGTTGTACTATGGTAAATGTGTTGTACTATGGTTGATGTGTCGTACTATGGTTAATGTGTCGTACTATGGTTGATGTGTCGTACTATGGTTGATGTGTTGTACTATGGTTGATGTGTCGTACTATGGGGATTTTCCTGATTTCAACATTGAAAAATATCGCTTCCCTGCTTTTTATGAAAACTGAACTTTTGCATTATTACAGATAATACTTTTACAAAGTTATGAATAGTACACTAAATATAGGAATGACTAATGGTATGATGTCATTATGGACAAAAAGTTTGACTTAGATTCATAATGGGTTTGGGACAATTTAGCAGTATGCAGTGCCGAACCTAGGGATTCGGGGGTCCGGGGGCTTGGCCTTTTTGGGGCCCCTACATTTTGACTTTATACTTAATATTCAATGCAAAAAAAATTGGCCCCCCCCCTCACGCTTGGGCCCGGGTGACTTTCGAATTAGGACCCCCTCCACCACCCTAGGTACGCCTCTGACAGTATGTCAGAAAATGGTACAGACCAGGACGTTTTTTGACCGTTCCGAAACCCCGTGACAAGTGGTGCAATTCCTTTGATTTTTTATTTTGTGCCGCCACCGCTAGCAAAGCATTGTGTTATCACATCAGCATTTTTGGCGGTGCCGATGCATGTCTGCCATGCCTACAGAAGAATAAAAGGATTTTTAGCAATTGCCCAAACTGGTGGGGGAGGGAGGGGTACTGCTGATCAGCCAGACTCTCTTAGCGGGAGATATCGGGCGATTCAGCGGGTTGAGGGGGGGGGGTATTAAATATGTTGCGGCTCTTTATAACACACAAATACCACAATGCCGCTCTCTGTTCGACCTCAAGGTTGGTCACCCATGGAGTAGACCAGCCGTGGGCAAACTATGGCCCGCCCATTTGATTCCGGCCCTGGACTGTTTGTATCCTAGGTGTGAGCAGTATGACAACTCTCTACCAACACCGGAACGTCGCCTTTCTCAACTAATCCTTCGTCATCTAGTGAATCATATCACCATGTCCACGCTACTCGTGAACTCCCCTCTTCTGTCCTATCCTCCACTTATACTCGTTGTCAAGCCCCCCCCCCCAATAAATAAAAAAAAATTGCTGATAGTAACTCATTAAAAATTGACAAAAATTTGCCTTTAAAAACTTGGAATAATAATCAGGGTTTGGTGTGTTCACCTCAGGCAATAAGTCATTTGGATGTTGAAATTCATTATACAGTACATCATAAATATTCTCTTGATCATCTGAGAAAGAAAAAGAAATTAAATGTAATCAGTAACACAATGGAGATTGAAACTCATATAAAAATAAAAAAAAAATTTTAAGTACAAGGTGTGCGATAAATATAAAACTTTATTATTTTTTTGTTTTGTAAAGCACATTAAAAAAAGTATTTTATCTGTGCAACAGGGTTGTTAACAATGCTCTTAAATTGTATCGTCAATACCGATACCAATACTTAATGAAAATAGTATCGCCAATACCAATCAAATGCTCGAGTAAAAATGTATTGCCAAAATCAATACCAATACAATACCGATACTTTTGAGAACAACAAAGTATTTTTATTTAAAATATAATGAGTGCAAGTTTTTCAAAAAAAGTGAAAACAATTAAATACAATGTCAAAGCACAAAATTAATGCTAATCACTTTAGTACTTGACGGATGGCCAAGTGGTGTAGATACTCGACTGTCGAATTCAGAGTCGTGGGTTCGATCCTCGGTGAGAACAATGGGAATTTTTCCACAAGTTCACCCAGTTTTAAATAGGTACCCGACTTTAAGCTGGGGTAGTAAAGGTGGCTGGGCGTTTTGCTAACCACACTATCCCTTCATATGCCAAGGTTATAGTAACAGATGAATCCCCAATGGCCCGTCAGGGCTAAGGGAACTTTTCTTTACTATTTCACCACTTGGCAGCACGTAAGAAGACCATCATTTTAAAAAGATCTTTGCTTAGCCTAGAACGTAATGGCATAAAAAGTCGCGTACCTAATGAAAACAGACGCTCAACACAGCACTAGCCAATCAACTCATCAATATAGTTTCTTAATGCTTGGGTAGGGTGCTAATGACAGCATTTCTGATGAGTTATCTTCAAGATATCTTTCTACTTCAGCAGAACTTTTACTATTAAGCCAGTTCTGCCGCTGTGCAGTAAAACTGAACAGATGACTGTATTGAAAAAGTATCTGCGATACTGTATTGGCCGATACCGATACTTCGATACTAACAACCCTGCGTAACGATCATTGTTATACTAATATTATGATAATTATGCTTTTCAAATTTGGTGGATAAATAAAAACTGAATGAATTTGAATACGTTGACTTTTATTTCTTGAGTAAAACGGAAAAAATCGTCAGGTGTTTATCAGCTGTTGATCCGCAAAAATGTGTTTTTTTTTTTTAAAAAAAATGTGTTTTTTTTTTTTAAAAAAAAAAAAACGATTTTTAGAGCATTTTCTAAAAAAAATGCTCTATTGTCCCCGTTTTGTCTGTCTGTCTGTCCGTCCGTCATCACCCTAGATCTCAACAACCATAAATCCTAGACTCATGATGTATATATCATTTTGTAGGTCTTGGCCTGCCAAGAAATGCCTTTTTTCCATTTCGCGATCTGACCTCTCAGGGCCGTAAAAGGGGCCTTATAAAGTACCGTTTTTTTTACTATATAAAGTATATTAATAATGGACCGCCCTATATCTCAGCAACCATAAGTCCTAGACCCATGATGTATATATCATTGTGTAGGTCTTGGCCTGCCAAGTGTACATCAAAAGTCCATTTCGCGATTTGACCTCTCAGGGCCAAAATATAAGAGTTTTTTATGTACCGTTTTGCTTATATTTTAAATATAAATAATAAAAGTTAATCAAAGGGGCGTAATCGTTATTTATTTTTGTAACAGTTATTCAACATGACTTACTTCCCGTACTTTATATAAAACAACAATTGACGGAGTTTTCGGACGATTAAATGACTACAATTTAGAATGTTTCAATTATGAGTCCTATTTCAGTGACCACAAACCACTTGTAGTTAGATTTAAGAGAAAATAATTTTGTTTTCAAATATAAAGAAACGTCCTTTTAATATCTTTTTTCAGATATATGCATTACACAATTGAATTTATAAACATTTCCAAAATTTACAAATATTTACTGAAAGATAACAAACGTACTGATACATAACATGAAAATGCGCTAACACGTCCTGTGTCCAGAATGGAACAGGCTTAATTGCTTGTTTTAAATTTCTGTAACAAAATATCCTGACCTGATTGAACAAAACCAAAGTCATTTTCGGACTGAGGGCATCAAAATTAGTCTAATTCAACTGGAAAACCCAGGACGATTTAAAAAAAAGTATTTTTTTGTTGCCCAGTGTTACCTTCTAATACATGTTCAAGTATATTATGTTTTCTAATGATTTACTTGCTTCAGCCAAGGACTAGGGGAATCGGTCTTGAAAGTATAACTTTTTTTTTAAAAAAGTCAGACTCAAATTATTATTAGGCTGGGTGGGAAAAGTTTGGTTTCTCTATCATTTTTTTTAAATAATGTTATCAGAAATATGAGTTTACAGTAAATTTGATATTTCTTTGTGCTGTGCTCACAAATGTCAACTAACTGGTAAATTAATAAAACCCCTTCATAATGTCCTGTTCCAACAGAGAAAAACTCACCTATACACTCACAACTTTTATGTGTTGCACAGTGAAATAATCAGGGCTGTTAGTATCGAAGTATCGGACAATACAGTATCGGCGATACTTTTTTAGTATTGGTTGCTGTATTGCGGATCCTTTTTATATCAAGTATTGATTTTTGTATCGCCGATACATTTTAAACGAAAAATTTTCGATACTCGATACCAATACTTTTCTATTGGTATTTTAAGAATGTATTGTAACAAACTTTAACAAAAAAATTACTTTGTATCTTAAAATATTCAAAATGAAAAAAAAATATAAATTCATAAATCCAATAGTATACATGTAATGCCATTATATGTTTGTTTATCAGTTATGTTCATACAATTCAGAAAAAAAAATTGCAGAAAAACAAAAACTATTTTAATACCTTATTTAAAAGCAATCTTCATAAATCCAATCACTACTAGTAATCATAGCCATCAACCCCAACAATAATAACACCACCCACCCAAGCCCGTAGTGTGCGGGGGGCCAGTCCCCCTGCGTTTTGTCTGGCCCCCCTTGCTTATTTGTTCTACTTAGTAAAATGTATTACCTGCCCCACCCCCTGCTATTGCCTGGCCCCTGCTGTAGAATGCCTGGCCCCTCCTGTAGAATTTCCACGCTACAGGGCTGCACCCACCTCCCTATAAATACAACCACGGTTGGCAAGTTGAAGGAGAAATTATAATTTTAATTTTATTTTGAAGTTTTTTGCTTTGCGCGCCGATATCTATATATGTTATTCTTATATTCTTTCGTTCATTTACTTTCTTCCTATCAACTATATGTTCAATGTTTCAATGAACGACAGAAAACTTTATTTCATTTTTTTTAATCAATCTGTCAGTTATATAAAAACTTGCACGCTTTATATTTTCAATAATAATATTTTATGTTCTCAAAAGTATTGGTGTTATATTGGTATCGATTTTGGCAATACATTTTTACTTGAGTATTTGTATTGGTATTGTCGATACTCTTTTCATGAAGTATTGGTATTGACAATACAATTTAAGAGTATTGTTAACAACCCTGGCGTTAAGTGAAACAAGAGTTCAGAGTTCAAGGCATAAATCAGCATTTCTTCGATTACCGTGTGTGAGCAGCTGCTGGGTTGTCTCTCTTCAGCGACCAGAAGTAGTCCGCCAGTACGACTCCGTCCCACCTCCCCTGGTACCTTTCCTCCATTTGGCGGATGTCCTGATGGAACCTTTCTCCCTGCTCATCGCCCCAAGGTTTTCAGGACACTTCTCCAGGAAGTGCATCTTTATACTCATCAAACACCCGAGTTTTTGGAAGTCCTCTATCATGCTGCTGATGAGTCTGGCGTGGTTTGCTGCCTTCATGTTACCAAGGAAGTTGTTCACCACCTGCACTAACGATTTCCAGGCGGCACACTCAAGCGTGTTCATGGAGTTTTGGAACTATGTGTACTTTATGAGCTGCCGTATCTATGGGCCTCGAACATGACCTGACCGAGCAAAATCAATGTGATATTTGGACTCAGAACACCTAAATTAGTCTAAATCAGTTGAAAAACCCCTGACGATTTTTTGGCTGTTGCCCAGTGTAATGACAATGGTGGTCAAAAATTGGTTTAAAGAAGATGTAAACAGCTGGTTTGAGTCACCTGATGTTACAATGAAGTAAACTGAATAAGTCATGAGATGTGCTGATTGAGTTACAATGAGGTGTGCTGATTGAGTCATAATGAGGTGTGCCGATTGAGTCATAATGAGGTGTGCTGATTGAGTCATAATGAGGTGTGCTGATTGAGTTACAATGAGGTGTGCTGATTGAGTCACAATGAGGTGTGCTGAATGAGTTACGATGAGGTGTGCTGATTGAGTTACAATGAGATGTGCTGATTGAGTCACAATGAGGTGTGATGATTGAGTCACAATGAGGTGTGCTGATTGAGTCACAATGAGGTGTGCTGATTGAGTTACAATGAGGTGTGCTGATTGAGTTACAATGAGGTGTGATGATTGAGTCTCAATGAGATGTGATGATTGAGTCACAATGAGGTGTGCTGATTGAGTTACAATGAGGTGTGATGATTGAGTCACAATGAGGTGTGCTGATTGAGTCACAACATTGAGGTGTGCTGACTGGATTACAATAAAGTCAGCCGAGATACAATGAATTCAGGTTTTGATAAATGTAGCTTAGTTTAGAAGAAAATTTTGGAAGAGTGCATTTTTATCAAACACGAATGTATAAATGTATCAAATACATCAAAGATCAGCAAACATCAACTTAGGAATACAATATTTCTCCTCATTTGTTGCTACTTTAACCAGCGTTGTCTTGTTATCAGGACACTGGAAACAGTCTGCTTGCTGAACAGAAGACACATTCTTGTATGTGCCCACAGGACACTTTATGCATGAATCATACAGACTGCTTGGTCTGTAGTGGCCTTTGTCGCAGATACCTCAGTCGAGAATAAAAAGGTTAAATTTATCTTACATTTTTTTTAATTAGATGATTGTTTACATAAGTACAATGTACTAACTTATGCTTTATCAATAGTTTAATTATATCACATTATTAAATAAATTTTAGTTATGGCAGATATCAGAATCACTATAATTCTGTAAAATGTTAACTTTTATATTTAAGTGTTAACTATTGAGAATAAAGAACACCTTCTGTTTACATGATAGTGTTTTCTATTCTTTTAATTAAAAAAATTCTAATTGAGAAAATAGTTTCATTCAGCATGTCACTATTTGTTACTCAATGTGTTGTACATATGTGGTGATGAACCTTCAGCCATAATAATAAAAAGACTTACTGAACCGACAGTCATTGCTGTTGTTTGCAGCAATGGATCCGGTGGTTAAGTTGGCTGGGCATTTATTGCAGGTTTCACTGAGATCTGTAGTATTTTATATGTCCCATATGGACAAGATAAACATGATCTTTCTGTTCGGTTCAAGAAAAACCTGCTTGACAGATTGCTGAAATGTAAATAAATGTATATATAACGTGCACTGAACAAAACGTGCCTCAACTAAATAAGTTAATTTTAGTTTTTTTGTATTTGAGTTTATGACTTTCCACGTCTCAGAGACATAGAAAATAAAAATGCCAAAATTTGTTTTATGCAGAAACAGATTCTTGAAGTTTTTGCAGTTTTTATATTGTGCTGCTGCCCCATCACTGAAGTAGTTGGCCATGCTACGTAACCCAAGGTCATGGTCAAGTCAAGCTCCCAACTTACTTTGTTGCCCGTAATGAGATAAATAAATCATTCAACTCAGGATAAAACAATGAGTATATTCTGAAAATTTCAGCCTGATACCTCTTTTAGTTTTTGAAACATTCACGTTCAAATTTCGCAAAAATGTAAATGTCAAGTGAACTCGCGACTACCCTTAAAAATTTTAAAAATCATATCTCAGGAAGTTTTTGACCAAATGGCCTGAAATTTTCAGGAATCACTCAACTTTGAATGTACCACAAGCCCTGAAAATTTCAGGAAGATCTGAGAGGGTGGGGTGAACAATTGTCAAAAACCAGGTTGAGTTGACATGGATTGACCCTATTGGATAGTCATTGTCAAATGTTTGAGTGCATTGTGTTACTTATTATTTGAGAAAAAAGACATATTATTATAATACATATGTTTGCTGGCGTCTAGATGGGAATTATAAAATGAATATTTCAGCTGGAACACCAGATTTAAAAGATTATATCTCAAAAGATGTTGAATGTAAGCTGCATGTTATGGGTGGTTGTTTGAGCTTTGCACTCCTTGGAGATATTTTGCAACACTTTAAAGATCTGAACACACATTCTCAAAGCAACCAAAGAGGTGGTGTACTATAAATGTTTTCATGCAAAAACTGAAACAGTCTAAAGTTTGGAAAAAATTGACCAGTTGCCACTTTTGCTTAACCAATATTTAGAGCATTTTCGAAAAAAAAAATGCTCTATTGTCCCCGTTTTGTCTGTCTGTTCATCATCACCCTAGATCTCAACAACCATAAGTCCTAGACTCATGATGTATATATCATTTTGTAGGTCTTGGCCTGCCAAGAAAACACTTTGGTCTATTTGGCGATCTGACCTCTGAGGGCCGAAAAAGGGGGCGTTTTAAGTACCGTTTTTTACTATAAAAGCTATATTAACAAAGGAGCGCCCTATATCTCAGCAACCATAAGTCCTAGACCCATGATGTATATATCATTTTGTAGGTCTGGGCCTGCCAAGTGTACAAAAGTCCATTTCGCGATCTGACCTCTGAAGGCCGAAAAAGGGGGCGTTTTAAGTACCGTTTTTGCTTATATTTTAAATATAAATAATAAAAGCTAATCAAAGGGGCGTAATCATTATTTATTTTTGTAACAGTTATTCAACATGATTACTTCCCTCTCTATTTATCAAAAGCTATACGCGTGGAGCAAAATCTATGGCTGTAATCCGGGAAAAAAATACGGATTTCGTCCGGCGTAGCCGTAGCCACTGCGTACACGAAAATGCTCTAAAATGTCCTTTGTCCGAAACGGAAAAGACTTAATTTGCTTGTTTTGTTTTTAATACCTAAACGTTTGTAATGTTCTGAATTTTTTTTTTAGTTTGTCCAATGGATTTTGGCTTTCAACATACGAATTTTACAGTCTGCCTGAGAGTCATGACCCACATCTACAGTAGTAAAATTAGCAGGGCATCTGGTACACTGATCTTGTTGGCTGCCAACTTGATAACTTCCTCAAGGACAAGGCTCACACTCATTACTGCTATTTAACTGAGTGCCTGGCGGGCAAAATTCTTGGGGAGAAAAAATAATAATGGATAAAAAAGACAAATAAAAGATTTTTTTAAATGATCGTAAGACTACAGATTTTCTTTGAATCTGGCATTAATTTTTTTTTTAGACTATTCATTTTAGTTTATCTTTATACTTGTATAATGGTCATAAAATTAAAAAACATTAAAGTATATAAAATTAAATATTTACTAAAACATTTTTAATTTGATTACTGACAATGTGTTTTTGAAAAGCTTAAGACAATAAATGAAGTATTTAATTTAACAACTCTCCCAAGCAGATTTTTTAAATTATCTCTGCTGTGTTGTTTATCTAAGCTAAAAAAATATAATGTAAAATTTATAAACTATTTTAATTAGCATTATAATTCAAATAATTCATATGTTTGTACCAAAAATTTTACAAATGTAGCTTGATAACATGAGAGTACCATTATTTTTAAAAAAGAATCTTAATATTTGATGAAACATTCTTTTTTTCATTAGTCACATATATTTTACCTATCAATGATTACTACTTATCTGGGATAGATTTTGATAACAGTGATTATTTTTTTCATTGTTAAAATCAAAACGGTAATTTCATAAAAAAAATTATGAACTTATATTTGTGTCTGCTATTGAGAATGATGGCCAGGGTTGAATTCTGAACCAATTAGGGGCCAGGAAAAAAATTAATTAAGTTGCCTTAACCCTAAAGGGTCATAGGGGCAGAAGAAGTGTAGAATTCTTCTGTTTATGTAACCACTGCATATAAATGGATTATGTGGTTAGCACAACACCCAGCTGCCTTTACTTCCCCACCAATGTCAGGTACCCATTTTAAGTAGGTTGGACTCATGGGACTTAACACAAAATTTCACATTGAAAAATTCCCTTGATGATTGAACCCAGGACTTACAGGTTGACAGTCAAACACTTGACACCACTTTACCATCCATCCATTCTTGGTGGCCAGAATAGCTACCTAAAATCACAGTCCAGTGTATCAAATAAATACTATTTGTTTGAGTGGAATTATCATCTTGAGAGTGTGATAAGAAATGTGGGTATTTTTATGCCAGGTAAGGATATTTATTATTAAGTGGAGTGAAATTGTTTCTTTACCTATTTTTTTTCAAATAACATAAAAAAAAACAGCTAATTTATATACAGACAGAAACCATTTGGTTGAAGAAAAATGTGCTTAGCTGTGACCATCAAGTTTTATCTTTTATAAAAATTAAAAGTTGTCAAAATAAAAATCCCTGCAATCTTCACAAATTTAACATATCAGTTTATTTTAATTCTTTTCTCTCCATTTAATGGAGATCTACTCAAACATTTGTTGATTTCTTCATTAATCTAAAAAAGTAAAAAATTATGTTCAAAAAGAGGTTTGTAGTTATGTAAACTTAAATGTGACAACTTATTAAAATATATAAATGTGCACTAGACAAAAATTATGTAGTTTAAATATATTTCATTATTTTTATAAGCCCAGAATTCCTACTTCACTTTCAGGTTGCTTAATACATGCAGCAGGTTGCTAGATATGTCGAAGTATTATAGAACTATAGAAAATATTGAGCCATATTCTTCAATTTAACACTATAACAAAATTCAGAACCCCTTCTCTAATTATTACACTATAACAAAATTCAGAGTGCGTCTCAAATAGCCTCTGACAACCAAGTCATACTCCTGGCCTTCTCGTGTGGCTTAGCTACTAAGACCGCAGAAACTGTTTCCACTGACAGGAGAAGGGACGAAGGCGGTTCACTGGAGCCTCACAACCAGCCGTTTCGGGCAGATGGGGCTCATCATCCTTGGTTGGTAGCTCATCTAGGAGAAGGAAAACTCTGTTTTCAAACCCCCGCTGCCTAGCGGCATACCTCCTATGAGTCAGCTATGAGAATAGGCTAAGGGAGTAAAAGCAATTACCAAAATTCAGAGGCCCCCTAATGTACATCCATCCCTCTAACTATTTGGGGGGTTACACAATGCTTATGTTGCCCTACTAAGTCAGGGCATTAGTTTTCTTAAGATACCATTTTTTCCTATATATTAAAAATAAGAATAGAACCTGAGTCATTTGAGCAAAAAGGCTGTTGCTTGGCTATGCGTAGAATAGTTGGGCAACATACTTATGATTTAATTGCCTAAATACAAGAAGCAATCAACAGAGAATTTGAAATTTAGTGACAAAATTTCTTTCACTATAACAGACAGAGGATCAAATTTTTTTAAAGCATTGCGCAGTTTTGTAAAGATGAAATGATGAACTAAAGTGTAAATGATGTAGATTTAAATGAAGATCAGAGGCAGGAGTAACAGGATGATGAAGATTTGGATATGGAATTTGAACAAATTGATGATTTACTGAATCCATCATGTGATAATAATGACAGGAAGAGATTATTTACCAGCTACTGCCACATCATAAATGTGCATGCCACTAGTTAAATCTTGTTGTTACATGAGATGCTAAAGTACTACAAATATTAACCAAACATTTGTCATTGCAAACATCTGCAAAGTAAGTGGCCAAAGGCATGTATCTCGTTACTCTATTTGACACTCAGTGGAATTGCACTTACGATTTTGTTGCAAAAATACATTGTTTAATGTTTACTATCCAATCCAGAATTAAAAGTTAAACTTGATATGGTGTTTGATGACCTTAACATCAAGATTCAAGTGACTGATTCCGCAGCAGAAAATATTCATAGCAGAAATACATTGAAGTATTTGCTCCATTGCAAAGAGAAAATAACATTGGATTTGTCTATTTGCTGCCCACACTAACCATTATAAAAGGTCAACTAGAGGAAATGATTGTGCGACATAAACACCCTCTCACGGTGTGTGAACCACTTGCTAGAGCTGCTATTGATGGAATTAATGCAAGATTCGAATTTTATTTTCTGACCCAGAGGCAAAAATGGCAGAAGTGACCAATCCAAAATTTAATACCGACTGGACAGACAACTTGGATCCCAAGGCTGAAGTTGTACACACATTAAAGCGTGCCTGCAGTACTCTGAGTGCAGTTTCAACTCAACTTACTTGGGTCTTGGCAGGGTGGTGCAGCTTCAATAGTCAGCAGTTCAGATATCTGAATCTACATCTTTTTTTTACTTCTTTTACTGCTACAGAACAAGTACGAATTGCTTAATAGTAACAGTTCTGCTGAAGTAGACAGATATCTTGAAGATAACTCATCAGAAATGCTGTCATTATCAACCTATCCAAGCACTATCTTATGTCATGAAACTATACCTGCAATTGAACACTGGACTGCCAATTCAGGAATCGTGAGTAAAATTTCCCGACTGAAATTTGCTCTACTTGTTGTTTCTTTGTTCACAGATAATTGATAATCGAAGATTTTTACAAAAAATATTTGTTATTTTAACTACACAACTGGTAAAACATAGACCTTGCCTAGCCGTTACTACGGTCATAAAGAATTATCGATAGAAATCGTGGGGGAGCACAGCGTCGTTTTGAAACGCAGAAGAGTTCTCTGATAATAAGGCTAATTGGACTTTTGTTTCAGACACTTTCATCAACATTTGTGCTAAGTTGTTTTATGATATCTACAATAGATTTTTAAAAATTGGTTCTTTGAAAAAAATATGTCTTAAAATTACACTTTTTACCCAAAAAAGTCACAAAATAATTTTAATACATTTTTTATATTTTTGTATTTCTTTGTTTTAACAATTTGTTTAATAATTGGTCTGTTGTATTCAAGTGCCAAAAAAGCTAATGTTGCTGTAAAAAAATTTTAAAAATATTAAAAAACATTGCACCTTAAACGCAGAGAAACCCCAATTAAAAAGTTGTTATTTTCTACCCCCTTATTTCACTAATTAATTACACAATATTTGGAGGGTGTTTTCATTCTTTTTAACTAATTCTCTGGCAGCTTTATCATTTCAGCAGTTGTAGTGAAAATTATCTGGCAAGTAGGCACCATTTATAAAAGGAAGAATCATGTGTTAAGTTGTTAACGCACTCACTTTGTCATAAAAATGTTGCGACAGGCGCTTCTTAGAGCAACTAAACAGTTTTTTGTGAAAGTTTCCTCTACAACCCGTAATATCTCAACACGTAAGAAGATGAATTCGCTGCTGATCTGCAAAGAGCTTGAAAAAATGGGTACATACGTTTTGTTTCATTTAACAATTGCGATCAAGATTTTGTCTGTTGCTTATCCCTAATATGTGGGTCAATAATTAATTGCTTTCATGAAAAGTTAGACCTTTATGAAAATTAATGTTTTTTTTCTTCTCTACTTCCTATTTCAAGATATTTTTATTCAATGTTACCATGTTTCTTAACAAAGATTATATAAAGACGAACTATGATTACTAAGTCCAACGCACCTGAAAAAATCTAATACATTCATACTTTTATACTATCTAAAAATGTGATTTATTTTTGCAAAACCCCCCTCTCTGATTCAAGATATTTTAAAGTTAGCATGCTGCTATATTTTCAGTCTATTTTTTTTTTTAGAAATATGACCGTTATGGGAAGTAAACATTGCACTATTTTAAAGATTAATGTCCAATTTCGATTTAAATTCTTGTCCTATCTTATGAAATAAATAAAGATTAATTTTAAAGTAAAGTCATATTTTTGTTTTAATAGGGGATGATAGCACTTGCACATATAAACTGACAAAATACCTACTACAAAACTTACTTTTGATCGTAATTCTAATTCTTATTAATCAACATAAAAAATATATATCACATGAATCACAAATCAGTGGTAAAAATCTGAATCTTCTATCTTTAAAGAAATACAAGATGTGCAAGTTTGTCATTTTACTTCTGATTTGAGACC
This sequence comes from Bulinus truncatus, assembly GCA_021962125.1. Classification (NCBI taxonomy): domain Eukaryota; kingdom Metazoa; phylum Mollusca; class Gastropoda; family Planorbidae; genus Bulinus; species Bulinus truncatus. The sequence continues at coordinate 4,065,773 of JAGDYQ010000067.1, read as the reverse complement.
ATGTTTTTTTACATTTTAGTATTATTTTTTATAATTAATGCATTAAAGTTATTTTTTAAGATCTCTATATTGAATATATACATCCTTTTATATTTCTACAAAATTCAGTGCTTCTAGCGGGAATAGTTTTCAAGTTATAAGGAATAATATCAATTTTGGGGAATTATCATGATAGCTGAAGTAAACTTTTTTTTTCAATAAAAATATACAAATATATATATATATATATATATATTTGAAATATCATTGACATATAATCACAAATGGGTGGTGAAAACTTGAACCTTCTAGATATACAGTTTTTAAGTAAAAATTTTTTTTTAAATTGGTCACTTGTTTTTTTTTATATAGCCTGTAGTAAAAAAAAAGTCACTACTAAATCATAACTTCGCTTATAATCACAAATGTGGTGTTTTTGGAATGTTCTCTGCAAGATCTACTCATCTATACTAGTTTTAGTTTGATAAAACAATTTTGAATTGTTTATCAAAGTACCTAGATATACAGTGAAATGTCGTTATAACGAACGTCAGTGTAACGAATTATTCAGTACAGCGAATTTTTTTTTCTCCCCTTCCCCTTGGCTTATTTAACATCTGTTAAAAAGTGTCGTTGTAACGAATTTCGTGTTTTCAGTATTGCGAAAAAATAGCCGTTTTGCAGATATTTAATTTTATCTCCTTACCAAAAAAAATTTTTAATTCGGCAAATTTCTATAACTCAAGTCAACTTAAACTCAAACTCTACTGACAGGAGAAGGGGCAAAGGCGGCCACTGGCGCCTCAAAACCAGCCGCTTCGGGCAGTTGGGGCTCGTCAGCCTGGGAGGGCAACCCATCTAGGGGAAGGAAAACCCTGATTTCAAACCGCTGCTGCCTTGCAGGCTAACCCAACCATGGGAAAGGCTTCGGGAGTCAACCCCGAGGAAAAATCAGGAGCCGGGGTCCCTAAGACGGATGTACACCATTCATGATGTCCTTCCGGCAACTTCTGCAGCCAAGTCGTCTCCAAGCGTGGTGCTTTGCACCCCCTTGGGCCCGTCAGAATGAAGAAAGCCGAGAGGGGAGGCCCTGTTGTCTGGGCAGCGCAAGGCCTCCACAAACCTTCGCCCAGGCCTGCGGCTCTGGAGGCGTTACTCCAGTCTCAGCCTCGGCGGCAGAGCACAAGCAAGACAGCAGTCTACGGGTTATAAGTCCTTGCTCAATTGGCGTAGAGCTGGACGCCACGGGCTGTCTTCAATGGTGGGAGGGTCCTCGTAGTCCACTGGTCACTCCACGCCGCCTTAAGCTGGGCAGCCCCGGCCAATAAGGTGTTGACCCGCCCACGGCCTGCCTGCTCCAGTGGGTGCCTGGAGCTTAGAGTGCAGCTCAGCAGGCAGGATCGTTACCACATGCACCAGGAAGACATTCAAAGATAAAAGCCGGAGTCTCCAGCTCTCCGCATTGCTGGCTGGACGTGCGCACTATGCGCACTGGACTGACAGATGACTTTCAGAAAATCGATGACTTCCGCAAGACCGCAGTCATTGATCTTGAGCTGCACAGACTAAACACTCGATGTGGCAAAGCCTTACAAGAAACGCCTCCCAGAGACTGGATCTTTGAGGGAAGCACACTATACGTTTATTTGGCAGGGGAAAGACGTCGAGGAATCTAGAGAACACGAAGTCGGCTTCGCCATAAAGAACACCCTGCTCCAAATGATTGAACCTCCTTCCCACAGAGAGAATCCTTACACTACGTCTATTCAGCATCTCTGGTACCGCCAACCTCCTCTGCATCTATGCACTCAACCATGCAAGCCAGCACGGAGACTAAAGATCAGTTCTATGAGTTGTTAAACAGCGCAATTGCCGCAGTCCCTGCTTCGGAACACCTCTCTACCTTCTGGGAGATTTTAACGCTGCGTGTTGGTTCTGACCATGACCTCTTGGTCAAGTGTGCTGTCAGTCACCATGGCATAGGAAAATGAACCAAGAAGCGGCCAGGAGATTGCTCCGAACTCTGCTGCTATCACGGCCTATGCGTGACAAACACCTGAGCACTTTCAGAACAAGACATGTCACAAGGTCTGGAGACATCCAGACTTCAAATCACTGGCACCAGTTGGACCTGATCATCACCAGGCGCGACTCTCTGAATAACGTTCGTAACACCAGAGCCTACCATAGCGCCGATTGCGATACAGACCACTCCCTCATTGCCTCCAAGATAAAGCTGCGCCCCAAGAGACTCCATCACTCCAAAAAGAAATGCCAGCCAAAAATCAACACTAGTCAAACCACCAACCAAGCCAAAAACCAGGAGTTCATAGCAAGGCTGGGGGAACTGCAAAGCTGCAACCAAGAGTCGAATGCAGAAGATATGTGGAATCCGCTCCAGAACACTATCTACAGAGCTGCTTTGCCTCTGACGTATAGTACAAAGGAACACAAGAATACCGACTGGTTTGGAGGCAACGCTGTTGAACTAGGAGCCGTCATTGATGCCAAGAGAAAAGCACTGATAAGCTACAAACGCGACCCAAGTAAGCACAATCTTCTGGAGCTGAAGGCTGCTCAGAGAAAGGCCATCAGACTGCCCAGTAGCTGCACAAATGACTACTGGCTTCAACTGGCATATAGCATCAAGCAAGCAACTGGCAAATCATCAAAGAAGACTGCACCCTTGAAATCCAAATCAGGGGATATCATCACTGACAAAAGCAAGCAAATGGGCAGGTGGGTGGAACACTATCTAGAGTTGTACTCCAGTGAAAACTCTGTCACACAGAGAGCATTGGACGATACAGAAGACTTGACCGTCCTGAAGGAGCTGGATGCTGAACCTACCATGGATGAACTCAGTAAAGCCATTGATGCCCTGAACAGTGGTAAATGCGCCGGGTGAGGTAGGCATCCCTACCTAGAAATCATCAAAATCGGATGAAACCTGCCCTAATAGAGCCACTCCAAGAGCTCCTCTGCCTATGTTGGAAGGAAAGGCAGAGTTCCGCAAAGGACATGCGCAACGCCAAGATAGTCACCTTGTACAAGAATAAGGGGGATCGCAGTGACTGTAACAACTACAGGGGTATTTCATTGCTGAGCATTGTAGGCAAAGCCTTTGCACGCGTGGTCCTCAACCGTCTTCAGGTTCTACGCAAACCGCGTGTACCCCGAATCACAATGCGGCTTCCGACAAGAGATCCACTGTCAGACATGATATTCTCAGTGCGTCAGCTCCAGGAGAAGTGCAGAGACAGCAGATGTACGCTGTACATCGCCTTCATCGACTAACCAAGGCGTTTGACTTAGTGCAAGCAGAGGCCTGTTCCAGTTACTGAAGAAGATCGGATGTCCACCTCAGTTGCTCAACATTATAACCTCCTTTCATGATAATATGCAGGGAGTCGTCAGCTACGATGAGGACACTTCAGAACCCTTGCAATCAAAAGCGAGTCAAACAGGGCTGTGTTCTAGCGCCTACACTATTCGGCATATTTTTCTCCATGATGCTGAATTTTGCATTTTAAAGACTCTACAGAAGGTGTCTACCTACATACCGAGGAAGTGATGGGAAGAGCTGCTGAACATGGCCCGCCTAAGAACAAAAACCAAGATCCGCACTATCCTTATCAGAGACATGCTGTTCGCTGATGACGCAGCCCTGACAGCGCACACAGAGGAAAGCACCTACAGCTCCTGATGGAATCGCTCAGCTCATGCCACGCATAGAATTCGGACTGACCATCAGTATCAAAACCAACATCATGGGTCAAGGCATCCCAGCTCCACCCTCAATCACCATCGACAACGAAGTTCTGGAGGTCACCGACAAATTCACATATTTGGGCTCCACCATCACCAGCAGTCTGTCCCTGGATGACGAGATCGACAAAAGGCTTGCCAAAGCAACCAGTGTCATGGCCAGACTAAGCAAACGAGTATGGACCCCAACAAACATTTGACACTGAACACCAAGCTCAAGGTATACCAAGCATGTATTCTCAGCACTCTTTTATATGGCAGCGAAACCTGGACTACCTATACCAAACAGGAAAATCGACTCGAGAGCTTCCACCTCCGCTGTCTCCGTCGCATCCTTGGCATCAGATGGCAGGACAAAATCACCAACACTGCCGTACTCAAACAAGCCAGCTCACTGAGCATGCATCTCCTTCTGTGCCAAAGACGTCTACGCTGGCTGGGTCATGTGCATCGAATGCAAGATGGACGCATACCAAAGGACATCCTATATTGGAGAGCTCGCCACCGGGCATCGCCCCGCTGGTCGCCCGCAACTGCGATTCAAGGATGTCTGCAAACGCGACCTCAAACTGACCGGCATCAGCCTCGACAATTGGGAACAGCTCGCCGACGACCGGAGTGGGTGGCGTCAGGCTGTCCACAAAGGCATCCTTAATGGTGAACAAGTAAGGAACCAACAGCAGGAGTCCAAAAGACAGAGAAGGAAGACCGCACGACAGAAACAGGCCCTCGGTCCCCCACCCAGCTTCACTTGTGGCCACTGCGGAAGAGTCTGCCAGTCCAGGATCGGTCTGCTGAGTCACTCAAGAACCTGCTATCAAAAAACAAAAAACAAAAAAAAAAACGACTAGATGACTAACCAGAGCGCTACCATCATCTTTCGAGATGGACGGTTTGCCTACTATAATTTTATCCCCTTACCAAAAAAAATTTTTAATTCGGCAAATTTCTATAACTCAAGTCAACTTGAACTCAAACGACATTCACATTTACTAAATAATGGGAGGGGGGAGTGTGAGAGGAGTAAGATGTTATGGTAACCTTTAACCTCTACTGATGAGGATAGTAAACATAAATTCCACCAGGTGCAGTACTGAGACAAGTATCGTCTTGGGACGGCGCGGGGGGGGGGGGGAGAGTGAGTGGCGGTGTCACAATTACGTAACAAACGGAGGGGGGGGGGTAGATGAGAGTTTTAGCAAGGTCGGGAAGGGGAGAGGAGTTAAGACGTCACGAGACCGCCAAGCGACGGCGAGCACAATTACGTAACAACGAACTGGGGGAGTGGAGCGGCGGAGGCTGTTACAACGGGGATGGGTGAGAGGAGAAGCATTTTAGCAATGGTAGAAAGGGGAGGGGGTGGAGAGAGGTAAGATGTCAGCCACCTGCATGTAGAGAACGTCACAAGTAGTGACGTACGTAGGATTAATTAAAAAATCAATAAACCAGTGTTATGTTTGTGTGCGGGGGAGGGTGCAGTAATGAGAAAGAAGCAAGACACTTTTTTGGGATTTGATGTGTATGGTGGTTATAAGCAAGTAATTAAGGGTAGCATTTCCCAACTACCCAGCCAGGCAATGTTCTTTCGAACATCAACCAGACTGCAGTTGACAAAATGATTAAAAAGTAACTTGACAGTTTTAGTAAAAAGCAATGTCATTGTTTTGGGTAGGGGTTTGATTAATGCTTAGGCTCGCATTTTGCGAATAGGGCTATTAACAATATTGTTTAGAATAATGGCAACGTATAGTTTGGGGTAAAGACTTGATGGACAGAAGACTGCATTCTGGTTGTTGGGGAATATTTAGAACAGTCTTTTATGCTTGGGAGTGTTCAGAAGAAAATTACAGACTTTTTCAGGTGACTTCTGTGTGTTTGTATTATTTGACATTTTCTTATTATAATTAAATTGAATCCAGTTAAAAAATATTTAATTATTTAATAAATGAGACAATATGAGTAAGAGAGCCGTAATGGGCTCATTGCATAGGTTTCTTATAAATCAAGGGAAGTAAGTCATGTTGAATAACTGTTGCACAAATAAATGAGTTATGTCCCTTAGTTCAATGCCGTTGGCGGTATGTATTAAAAACAGAAAATGTCATGGGGGACCCCTCCCCCCCATTTCAGTGTAACAAATTTTCAGTATTACGAACGAATTTTGAGTCCCCGTGAATTTCGTTATAGCGACATTTCACTGTATGATGTGACATTTTTCATAATTTAAAAATTGTCTCATTTATCAAGGCCATACTAGAGAGCAAGCTGAGGGACTGACTCAAATTTTGGAAGGAGTGAGTGACTGTATAGAGTCCAATACCCAGGTAAGAATATAACTTAAAAAAAAATGAGATGTAAATTCTAAGTATTTTAATTGAAGGCTATTGCCAATTGTATAAATTGTCACCTTAGCATCTAAGCTTTACTTACCTCCCCAGCTGCCTTTTTTGTTTGCAAGCAGTGAAACAGTGTTTCCATTAAAATATCCCTTAATATTAAGTAGATAATCTGATTGATATCACTTTCATGCTTTTTTTCATTACAGGAGTCATTGGAACTGCACTAGTTACTTGGTGGATAAGCGCCATCTATGAGAAACCTAAACCCAATCCAAAAGTAGCCAGTGGCGCATCCTTTGACGATTAAAATATGTTTTATTTGAAGTTTTTGTTACATATTTTTTTTTTATTTTAAGGTGTAATTTTTAGTAATTGTTATTTTAGAATTATTTTTTTTATAGTTATTTAAAGATTTTTATGTGAATTTTTTTTATAGTTATTTTAAGATTTTTATGTGAATTTTTTTTTATGGTTATTTTAAGATTTTTATGTGAATTTTTTTTTATAGTTATTTTAAGATTTTTATGTGAATTTTTTTTTAGTTATTTTAAGATTTTTATGTGAATTTTTTTTTTATAGTTATTTTAAGATTTTTATGTGAATTTTTTTTTTATAGTTATTTTAAGATTTTTATGTGAATTTTTTTTTAATAGTTATTTTAAGATTTTTACTATCATTTTACCTTTATTTTAAAAATTATATTTATTAAAAAAAACTTAATTTTGTATCTATTTGGCTGTTTTGCATTAAGTAAAAAAAAATCCATCATGAACTTTGTTCAATTTCAGACATCAAATATTTAAAGTGTCTATATACAAGTATAGTCATAAAAAAATTAATTATGAAAATAATTATCTACTCAATACTGACTCCTTATGCCTTCAATCAATCAATATCAGCCTGTTATCTAACAAATCAAGATCATTATTATGTGTCAACAAATTGGTGTCTTTTCAGGTACTAAGTGGAGGTTTAATAAGTTTAAAACTAATTTGTTCAATTTTAAACTGTCACTAGTTATACTGTTCGCAAATAGATTATATATACAAGCTCTCCAGCCAATCAAAATGTTCATGATCAAACACATCAATGCAATTATAATGGTCTTCCTGATTGTCTTCATTTCTTGTATAATGAAACTAATTGTCATCTTCTGTCCTATTTTGACTATTAGCTATTTGCTGTATTCTAAGTAAATTCTCATTTCAAGCATTCAAATAGTATGATGAACCTTCATCCACTATGAACAAAAAAATTTAATATCTGACAGATGGCATCTTTTCCTTCTTTATAAATCACATAGGTAGTTTTTCCTTTTATTTTTTTATCACTATATGGACCTCTCCACTGAACTTTCTTTCTAAAGAAGGTAGAATATTATTTTTGAAAATTTTTAGAGGACTCCTTGGGTTTGCCCCAAACATAAACTCAAATCCAGTGGATTCATGAGGAATCACAGTATGCAAAGAGTATAAGGGGCAAAAATTTATCACAATTAATTTCTGGGTCAATAATCTACATTTTAAGCATACATTTTATGGTTTGGTCTGCTCTTTATATAGCACCATTAGTTTGAGGACTGCATAGAGGTGTAAATACCTGCGTAATTTCCAGGGTTGTTGATATCGATGTTAAATATTTATTTCAATGGTGAGTTTCGTGTGGCTCCCAATGATACTATATTCTATAACATTATTATTATATTAAGTTAATGCTTAATCAGTGATTAAGTTAAAAAGTTTAGTCAAGTGTAGTTTATGAATTTTATGGACACTTTTGTGAAAAGGCTATGTCAACGAACATTTTTGAAGATGTGCTTATATATAAATGCAACTAAAGTATAGATTTATTAACATGTAAAGTTGAATTTTAGTCAAAATTAATAGTTAATTAATATTACTAATTGTGAAAAAAATAGTCATGTAGTCAAAATGACATTGCTTTCATCTTATAGCATTTATTTTTATTGTTTACAATCCTGTGCAGGTGTTGATAATTAGATATCATTAATAGTATTGTGATAAAAATGAAAAGTCACACACATTTTACCTTTTTTATAAAAATTATATTTATTAAAAATTTTTTTTAATTTTTTTTTTCATTCAACTGCTTGATATAGTAATTATAAATCCAAGCAATGTCTACAGACTACAATTAGCATTGTATTCTAAAAAAAGCAAGGCCATATGTTCATTAAAAAAAGTTTTTAATCACTTTAGTAACATATCGGATCCATAAAGGGACATAGCGATCACGTCGCTGAAATGTGGATGCAGTCACTGGCTGAGACGAAGCAAACATTCTTACATGTTCCTGAAAGTAGATAAAGTGGAAATTTATCTTTTCTTTCACAAACAACCTTTATCATTAAAACTAAATAACTAAAATGATGTATTACCTCTCGTAACTGTTCTTGCAAATGTTTATTTTCTGTAACCAAAGCAACCTGGCATTCTAAATCTCTATAGACAGATCTATAACCTGAATAAATATACATATGTACTTTAAAAACAGTTTTACCTCTATAATCTTTTTTTCTAGTCATCACAGAATAATTAATGAATAGAATTTATGTAATCCTACACACAAAGTCAACAAATTAAACTGAACTCAAAATACAATGTGTAATAAGTATTTCTGAAAATAACCATTATAGAAAAAAAAATGTTTCTATATACAGTTGTCCTATCCCTTGTAAAAGCTTGCAGGGTCAGGCATGCATGATGCAATCACCAGTGATGCAATCAATGATGCAATCACCCAAGTGACGCAATCCATGATGCAATCAGTGATGCAATATATATCCTATAAATAGGGAAGTTACCACGGTTGTTGGGGAGGGACGGAGACACACACACAAGAGAGAGAGACTAGAGACCCATGAAGGGGATACTAGATATAACACGTGGACTAAGTGGACAGTGCAGTCGAGAGTTATAATAGTTATAGACTCGTGTACTGGTTTATAGTAATAGCAGTTACATGTGATTTATTGCCACATCTCTCATCCAATATTGATCTTAGTATTTATCGTGTGTGTTGAATTATAGAATTATACATGTGATTTATCGATTCATCTTCTCAAGTGTTTATATTGGTTTATCATATTCTCATCTGTATATATCACGCATTAAAAAGTTCAGTTAATTCTTTTACAATACAAGGAGTTGTGTCGTCTGATTTAATTAGAGTACAAGTGGGATACGACAACAGTGATATTTAAAGTATACAACAGACTTGCGTTCTGGTTAGAGAAATAATTTTCAGTTTTTGTCCAAAGAAAATAACTGAAACCCTTACTGCAAGACAGAAATATGTCTTTTATCAGCGGTAAATTCAACACTGTCATGAAACCTCACCAAAATTTGGCGATCCTACAAGGGTCAGAGATGGCAAGGGTTGACTTGGGAGGTAGTACCAAAGTCCTTTCCCATGAAATGTCCAATTATCACGAACATACTCCATCATGTGAATTCTTCTGGTCTGATTTCTCTCTCTCACTCTTTTGTAAAATTCATGGGCGAGGTAAATGTAAGAATAAGGCACTGCCCCAGCAATACCTTTAGCACCCAAAAATCCATTGGCCTGAACGAAAAAAAAAAAAGTATGGTAAATTATGTGAAGACATATTTTCTTAAAATATACTCATTTATTTTATTTAAATGATCCTAAACTAAGTCCCAAATAGTGTTAAGTTAGATACGCTAGATGAAGTTAACCATGAACTAACCTGAGGTGAAGCCATTAGAATACTAAACTTTCCAAGTGACTGATCCAGTATAACAGACATGTAGTGATCTGTCAGATTAAAATAGCCTGAGGCTAAGAGGATATTATCTTGAGGTTCCGATGACCTAAGCAAACCTAACAAGGCCTGCTCATCATTGGTGACTCTGAAAGGCCCCATCTGAACCAAAGGGTACACTACAGTATCAGTGGGGCCAATCTTTGTGTTGTGGTCTACTTCTGGACTGTCTGGTCTTAATTTATCTCTCAAGTTGGTGTTTTCAATTTTCAAACAAGAATTAATTTTCTCTCTAGCAGATATTTTAAACTGAAGCCCACAGCTCTCTGAACCTAAATCGACAAACAAACAAAAAAAATGTGACTTATGAGAAAAAATTATTCTGTTGAGCTATAATTATCCAGCTTTTACTACCAGTCTTTGGAGCTAATCTATATCTAAAGGGCTCTTAACTTTATGTTATGTTGTCTACCTTTATATGGATGTATGTCCCAGTCAGATGATAGATTTAGTGAGTTGTCAGGTGAAAGGCTTAAGGAAAAGGTCATCACAGTTTTCACCAGGTTGTTGAAAAAATTAGCCAGCTCTGGGCAGTCGTTGAACAGAATGTATCTGTCTTGTCTATTAGTGAAATAGTCATGGCTAAGGTTGGCCCTGGAAGGTCAGTTTATAACTAGTACATTAATATTGAATTTTTTGGGGGGAAGAATAAATACAAAGAAAAAAAAATAATATTCAAAATTCATTATAAAAGACATAGAGTATATAGAAACAATATTTGTTTCTAAACTTATTACGTTAATAAACAACACCTTATTTCTAAACATTTCTTTTGTTTTATATGTAGTGGTTTGTTTTATGACAATCATACACATAGAGAGGTGGTTCTCTGAGTGTGGATCTCAGGTGGGTTGAGACAAAATTTAACTTTATAATTAAAGGGTTGAGAATCTAAATCATAACTCCACTTCTCTCTATCACAAAACTAAAAGTTTGTAATGCTGCAAAATTTAAGGGGAAATCCATATATATATATATATATACAATTTAAAAGTTGCACTCTATTTCTTTTATTGTAGTTTTTCAGTGCCGGTGTTCATAAAGCGTAAATGTGACAGAGTATAATCTGGCACATCATTAATCTGTGGTGACACATAATAACCTTTGATTATATAGGTATGGTCAAAGAGAGTTAACTATAAATAAAAGAATCAAAAAAAGAAAGAAAAAAGCTTACTGCATTAAAATTTATTTTTTTAAAGTACGTTTATCAATGTACATTTCATTACAAAATGTATACTGCGACTACAAACTTACCCACTGATAATAAAACTGTCATCAAATAAATATATTTTAATGTGAGTCAGCCCAACAGTTTCATTGAAGCGCTCTGGGAGTATCTTTTTCAAAAAACTTCTTAAATCTGGTGAGTGATACAAAGAAACATTCACACTGCTGAACTCTGCCATTAATGGACGCAGCATAGAACAAGAATTACATTTTCCTCTTGAGCCTCTCGTATAATCCAGCAAAACATTCACCTCAAACTGGGAGTTCCCTGATTGAACTGCATTTAGACAAGCTTCCCTAATGCTTGAAACCTGTTGTCACAAATCAAATGCAATGTGATTCTTGACAAATTTGTAAAAAATATCTCTCAAACATGATTTCTAAACAAAATTAATACGTATTTTGCAATTAAATTGAACAGAATATTTAACATACTGGGTTAACCAAATAAATCTTATTTATAGATCTGCAAAATTATGTTAGTAATTTAAAAAAAACATTTCAGTCTTAATGTAAGATTTATTTTTTAAACTAAATATGTTCACACATAGAAAAACCTACCAAATCTTTTTCTAGTGCTCCTGTGCCAAGATACAGAGATGCATATGTGATTCTGTGTTTTGCTCTCCTTGTCTTTAGCTAAAAAAAACACCCCATTTATTAAAACGTGCTTCAATAACGTTTATTCAATAAACATTTATAATGGGTTTGAAATGTAAAATCTATCTCACATTTTTATAATGGCTGAAAGTAAACAATTGGAATAAAAAAATGTTCAATTATTTTGACTAATCAGAAGTGGGTGGGGTGTAAGTCCCATATAAAGAAAACATATATAAGAAATAATTTCCCAGATGAAGGTATCCAGATCTGACTTTTTTGCACTTAAGACATTCTGTATTAACTAGACTTATCACATAGTATGATTAAAAAAAAGTGTAAATATAAATGTAATTTTTTTTTTCAATATAGCAGTTGATTTACTAAAAATAGGTCAAAAAAAAAAAAAAGCTTACTTTTAAAACCTCGTAGAACTGAGCTGGTTCTGAGATCACTTGAACTTTTTCTCCATGTATATAAAACTGGGGTCCATACTGGGATAACCAACTAAACCTATCTAATTTCTCACCAGGTCCAGCCAAATACTGACTGTCAACATTAACTTTGATGACTCCTGTCTTTGGCAGAGCATCCTGAGCTGGTGGTTTGGTGCACAAAAATCTGGAAATATTAAAATTTAAAATACCACTGCTGATTCTGCTCATTTGGTCAAGCAGATTAAATATACTGTAACACTGGTAAACACAGATGTTTTGTGACTAAAAGAATTTGTTTTGATATTATGATAAGCATCAGAAAAAAAAAGTTAAAAACTGTAAGTTGTGCTGTTCTTGGATTAAATTTTATTATTAACTTCTATAACTATTGTTATGTGTATACCAAAGTCAGCAAAGTAAACAATTTTCTTCCAAGGTAGATTAAGAGTGGACGACTCTGCTTTATATAGTGGGTTAGGCTAAAAAGTCACATTAACAAAATAAATAGGTGTGACTATTTGTCAACTTTCTGCTACTCTCTTCTGAGTCTTTACATTTTCCTGTGCAATATACCTAGAGACACTCTACTAGAGTAATGTGACTGTAAGCGTAGTAAGTACTAGAAAAAAAATTTTTAATTCAAAATAGATACTTAAAAATTATAATTCTTTACTTAAATTGAATTTCATTCATTTCTGCATTATGTGCTGATCTCTTTTAGCAAAGAAGAACAAAGTATAATCATGGAATCATGCCCCCCCCCCTTTTTTTTTTAACTAGTGATTTAAAAACTAGTCTAAGACCAGACTGAGTATTCAGCATGGCTGCGGCTATTCAGGTTTCTGGGGGTAAAGATACCGCTTTAGCGAACATATTTTATTTTTGTTTTTTATGTTTGTTATTTGAATGAAATTGTTTAATCCGAATATGTTAGGCTTAGACGGACCCATATATATCTATGGACGGACCCGAACACAAACAAATTGTGATTGTTGCGCATGCGCACATCTATAGACTGTAAGCAGGAATCCGAATAAATAAAAATACAGAGCACGTTTAGTCGGAACCCTAGCCACTGCATAACGATTAAATCATACAATTCAAACAAACAATTATCATAAAATAAAAAAATAATAATGTTTATATATAGCTAAGCTAAGTGCATATTTCCCACGGGTCCGAATAACAATCTGACTTTATTGGGATCGGGTCTGAATAACAATGGCACTTAATTGAGACCCGGGTCCGAATAACAATCAGAGTTTATTGGGACCCGGGTCAGAATAGCCACTTCAATTCAGCAACCAGTGAAATTTAAGGAGCAGTAAGACTATCAAACTATAATTTTTTAAATGCCATGGTGAAGAAGAAGAACCATGTCATGTCATAAGTCAAGATAATAAGTTAGAAGCATAATAATAAGCCTTATTGAATTATAACTTAAATGACTTAATATAAAATTGGTTGAACGCAGGAAAATTCTTCTAGCCTTTCGTATTTCTCATCGATTTCCAATAAAACAATCAAGGACTGAAATAATTAATAATAATATTCCATAGCAAATTCTAGAGACGTTTATGCTTACTTTAGATTCTTAAAATACAACTTATTACTTCACTTAATCGAGCCATCGGATTTCACGTAACTAATGGCACTTTAAAGTCCTCTAACTAATGTTGACTGTATTTAACGAAATATAACTAGTTATATGTTTGTTTTACCTGTTTCTTCTTAAGTTATTACGCTTAGCAAGTAACCTTGATATTGATCTTCTTGTAGTGATTGCAGTAGCAGTAGCCATCTTTCAGTCGAGTAACAGATTTATTTAGAATAGTCTCTTTCAAAAGTGCTGCCAATTTATCTGTTTTTATTGATCGATTCAGCATTGTTGTTTGCGATGTAGAATTTGTATTTAATAATTTAATCATTGTCTTGTTCAAGCTACTATTAAATTACTTAGGGAATAAAGTTACCTTACGTAGTAAACAGTTCACACCCCTGTGTTGGTTAGTGTCCTACTATAGTTCAGTCCTGTAAATGGGATGTATTCGACGTATTTTTATTGTCGAACTGCAGTATTGACTTTATGTTGTAAAATGGTAACGTATTCAATCTTGCCAATTGCACCAATTAAGCATTATAAGATAAATTGTTATACAGAAGTATGAATATCGGGGAAAATAAAATGAGAAACAAAATACCATCAACAATTCTTATGACCAGGGCTCGATTTACCACCGGCTCTGCTTTAGCTAATATATCCCTGCCGGTGATGAAACCATAGAAATTTATCCCCGGCTCTGCAGAAATTTGGTTTCAACCCCGGCACTGGTTTTTTCTTAAATCAAGCACTCCTTATGTGGCTAATTAAGCATAAAAAGCAATAAAATGTTTCAATTTTCTAAAGAAATATTAGGGAAAATTGAAGCTACTTTTTTAAAAAAATTCTACAGAGTGTGTGCAGTTTGGCATATTTCCTCATGGTGACATATGTAATAGTATCGAATTAATTAAACATAATTGATAATGTGGCATTTTTAGCCATATACATTTTTTTAAAAGCATTTCCTAGCATTTACTATAAAAAAAAATCTGGCAATTAAAGCAGATTTACATTTGTCAACACTGTCTTGGGTGTCAACTTAAAAAAAAGAAAACGAAGATAATCATAAATGTGTCTTTTCTCAATGCACAGTCTGCCATAGTACAACCCTAATAAATCGGAATGTTTTAAACGATTTTATCTTTTTTTTAAACATATTTTGTCTAACTAACCATCTGTATCCGTATCGGAATATCTTTTCGTCTATTGTCGAGGGGAGTGGGGGGGGCATAACTTGTACTTATTATGTAATGCGTTTATTCAATTCTAGATTTTCTTTTTGCAACCCCCATCTCCGGGTAACGCTTTTTACAATTCTTTACACTTAATCATTACAAGTCACACTTCGCCCATTCCCCGAGGCGTTATGTAATAAGCAAACGCCAACGGTCCCATACTTCTTGCGATATTAGAAAAAATCTGAGAAGATAATTTTTAAATCGTCGAATGATTTAACTTTGTGTGCGAAATTAAAATGTAGACAAGCTCATGATTCCCTAACAACGATCCATGGTAACGCGACCAAGAAAACGCACTGGGCTGAAGAAGACGTCGGTTTGTTGAAGTGATATGTGCATGAGCTGTCAAATTTCGTTCTAAATGACAGCCCACACACTTTTAATAACTTACATTTTTAATATGATTTGAAATTCACTCAACAGACGAATTGAAACACATTTAGGTACTCATGTTTAATAATTAATCAGAAAAAAAGCAAAATGGCGAGTGAACTGGAGCTAGGAGATGTTCGTGTTGAATTTATCGCCGACTATACGCTGAAAACTCTGAAGCAAAAGGCAGACAAATGGACAAAAATGTACAGCTTGGATGAAACCAAACAGTTGTTCATGGACTTTTTCGAAAAGCCTGATTTAAATACACTTGTGATTATAGCCACTGCATCTGGCAATCTTCAAGTACAGTATGAGTGGCCTACTAACCCCAAAGCTAAAGCCTGCTATTTTGTTAAACGCTCACGAGATCCAATTTTAAAGGATGCAGTGATGAGAAATGCTTTGCTTTATGGAGATCTGTCAACATCCCCATTAGATCAGCTATCTGCTTTTGTTGATGAGGTAAATGTTCTAACGATATTTGCTTGATGCTCCATGAAATGACAGCGCTCAACAGAGCAATATTATTATTTAAGTAATGGAGATTAATTAAATAGTTTAGAAGACAATTATATATATTTAAATAAAGAACTTATGAACATTAAAAATATGTAAGTCATTAATAAATTATATTGTCATTATTGATGTCAAAAGCTCATGTTTGTGGAAACATTTTCGCATATTTTCACACTGACCAGTGATGTTAGATTTTAACAAATAACATTGATTAGCAGTGATGGATTAACCTCATTTGATGCACAATGCATCAAATCCAATGATACAAAACTTACCTGCAAATAGAAAAACTATATTTATTTCTAAATGTATGCTTTAATTTTTATTTTCAATCACAACAGTATTTTGCCAGTCACATAACCCTTCTCATATGACAAAATGTGAGAAATTTTTAGGAGCAAACATTTTACAAACAATGGTGAATACAGTTAATATCCTCTCTTGTATTTTCTCACCATTGGCTTTTGTCTCATTAAAAAAAATATTTATCTGATAAGCCACATCACTATCACAAAAATCAAGTCCCAACCCAAGATCATGAGCTAAATTTTGATTTTCTTCATCTTTTACAGAAAAAAATTACATCAAAGTCATCTCGACTATCCACTAAGCTTTTATTCCCCAACTAGATCCCACCTAGATCTACTAAGTATCCATGAAAAAAAAAGACCTGTTAATCATTACTGCAAAAGTCAAATTAGGTTTTTATTGTCAAGATATTTTTTCTTGCATTATTTCATCAATAATTAACATTTGATAATCTTCAAGAATTACCTTAAATTTTAATTAATGAAAAAATCTCTTCCAATACCAGACTTGATTATAAGTCAAATCAAAATACAATCACAGGTAACAGCTTTTTGAAAGATGCAAGGCAATGTTCAAAAGCACTGGCAAAAATGTGCATTCATTTAGCTAAGAGCAGCAGTATATGGTCTTAACTAGGGCTAATTTTTAGTGTAAGGCTTATATTGCAACAATCTTGACAAATTTGTTCTTATTTTTCCTTTTATTTTTTTCATTTGTTATAGTTGTCTAGACTATCTCAAAATGTGTATACAAGTTTATTCCAATCAGCTAGCTGGTACTTTTTTGGCAAGATAAACATGATGCCCGAGAGAATGCTTTATAAACAGTTTTTCATTTTACAATAATTGTTGAACATTTTATAAATCAAATTAATTCTATAATTCAAATGATAAATTTGGATTTGAAAACTTTCTGTTGTGCTCCTCTTCCCTTGATACCCTATGCATGTGCTTATATTGCTATTGTTTATTCCAGTAGTACTGATTATACCTTTATATGTCTGTTGAGTTATAAAAATTAAAGCTTCGATATTTAAATTAAAAATGAAATAAAGCTTGGGGGGTTACTCTGTTAAAGCGGAACTTTGTTAAACAAAAAAGCATTAAGTGAGACATGCCTAATCTTATCCCATTTTTTTTTAAATATCAACAGATATACTTATCTTAATTTCAGGTACTTGTCCCATTATTGTCAAATGAAAGAAATCATGAACAGTGGCCAAAAGTTGTATCACAAGATATTACACGCCATGTCCATAACCTAAAAAGCAATGTATATGTTGTTTCTGGCCAAGCAAAAGGGAAAACACTTCTACCATTACCTGTTGGTGCTGAAAGAGTTGAAGATGCTGGAGATGGAGAAAAGTAATTATAACAAGCATCTGCCTTTAAATGTAGTTTTAATGTTATTTAAACACATAATGTCGTTCATTAATGATTTTATTTTGCAGAGAAACGTATGACAGAAGTCTTGTTCATGCCATTGAATCTGTTATTATTGAGTGGACACACCAGATTAGAGATGTACTTAAAAGAGACTCAATTCAGCCATTGTTAGAGGGCTTAAATCCTTCTCCGTTTGTTGAAATTAAATTTTGGGAAAACAAAGCACAGAATCTAGAATGTATTTATGAACAAGTCAGTTTTCTAGCTTAAATTTAGACTATGATAAGAAATTATTAATTAATAAATTTTCTTTTTATTTGAAATATGTTTATAGATATTTTCAACTATTGCTTAAATTTAAACAAAAATGTTCTTTTAAAGCTAAGAGATCCAAAAGTGAGAAAAATGGCAGAGCTGCTGGAGAGAGCCAACAGTAGCTATTTTCCATCTTTCAAAAACATATTTAGAGATGTAGTAGCAGGTAAATTTTCTGATATAAGAGCTTTAAACAATTTACCATAATTTAATAAAAACTTAATAAAGACATGTTCTTAATAATCATAGATAGACTAATAGGCTCATTTTGAAGATGAATTTCAATCATAATATAAAATTATTCATCAAAACTTTGTTATCAATGGTAAATAATTCCATCTGGAGATAATACATGTATTGAGAATTACATTTGACAAGTAATTTTTATTCATTCTATGATAGATTAAAAAAATAATTTTGAATGTAACTTCATAAAAGTTTTAAATGAGAAATAAATTATTTCATACTGACTTAATTTACTTGTATATTTTTAGCATTAACAGAAGCTCAGGATATTAACCTGCATTTAAGGCCCCTTCGACTTCAGCTAGAAGACTTTGAACAAGCTGAATTTGATGAGTCTGGAAAATTTCTGGCACCTTTATTAAATACTGTTTGTCTGATTTGGTCACACTCAGCCTACTACAACACTCCAGCCCGCATAATAGTGCTACTGCAAGAAATGTGTAACATGATTATTGATATGGTAAGTTTTTCACCTTTTCAAAATGAAATTTCATAAAGAAGAAAAATTAGACTGTATCAGTGCAGTATCTGTGGAAAGTATGTTAAAATTTTTTTTTTTTTATTTGCTATATACATTATGGAAATTATGTTTTTTTAATCTATAGGCCAGAAATTATTTGTCTCCTGAGGAAATTTTTAAGGGTGAAGTTGAAGAAATCTATGGCAAAGTTGTCAAAGCCAATGAAGTTCTTTGCAAATTTTATTCATCTTATGAAGAGCACAAGGTCAAACTGTCATCTTACTTCAAGGATGGTAAACAGCCAATTCAGTGGGAGTTTGCTCCTGAACTTGTGTTTGCTAGGTTCACAAAGTTTCAGCAACGTGTCAACACAGTCAAAGTAAGATATAATTTGCATAATTATTTGCACTATTTTTAATATAGCTGTTTTATGATAGATAAAAAGTACATTCTATAGAAATGATTCATAGTCGTATTTTTTCAATCTAAAAAAATGTTTGTTTAGGAACTTATGGAAACTGCTTTGGAGTTTTTCAAACTGGAAAAGATCGAACTTGGTGGAATTCAAGGAAAACAGCTGAGCACTCAAGTTATTGCAGTATACACAGAGTTCAATGAGCAGTACAAAGTCTTCTCAGAGAGAACTTATGATTGTCTTGATACTAAAAGTGATGTAAGCTATGAAACATCTTTTATACATGAACATTTCCTTTAAAAAAATATTTAAACCCCTTTTTTTACATTTCACAATTAATTTTTCTCACCAGGAGTTTGTTGTTGACTATAAAAACTTCCTCGATAAAGTAGCTGACTTTGACAGACGTATTGCCACCATCATATGCCAAGGTTTTGATGACTGTTGTAGTCTTGAGTCGACCTTTAAGGTTAGTGATAATTTTGCACCCCAGTTTAGCTACGAAACACCACATTGTTTGTTTATATGGGCTTATTTGTTAGTTTTTTTATGAAAAGTTGTTACATTTATTTGCATTACATATTTACTATTTATGATGTTTTCAGTTAATAGATATAATGGGTTCACTTCTGGACAGACCGATGATAAAGAAAGACTTTGATGAAAAATATCCAATTGTTGTAAACATGATGCATCAGATGTTAGATGAAGCTAAAGCCATGTATGACCAGCAGGTACTATAACTTTTTCCACATTGACCTAAAAATATATTTCATACATAAAAAGTTCTAATTTTTTTTACTATTATTGATGTTCTTTTTTTCTGCAGGTGGCCATCAAAGCTGCAACAGGTAAAGCACCTATTCACAAAAATATGCCAGATATGACTGGTTCTTTGAAATGGTCAAAAGAAATGGCAGATCGTATCTCAGCTCCATTAGTCAACTATAAAAGAATGGAACATCCGTAAGAATGGTTATTTCTCTTGCAAACTTAGGATAGACAGTTTTCTTAGGCCAAAACTTAAAATGAGCAAATAGACCATAAAATTAATGAATTTGTAATATTAGTCAATTTTGTGCTTTTATCCAGAGTTATGCAGAGTGAGCATGCTCAACAAGTTTTTAAAAAGTATGAAGAAATGATGTCTTTACTTGGACAGTAAGTAAACTTTAAAGTATGAATAAAAATATATTCAGATTCCTAAAAAAAAATATCATGTTATTTGATTCATTGATTTAAATTTTGTTGACTGATTTGCCTTTTATAAAAATAAAGACTGCATAAAAAATCATGCAACTTTTAATGTATTTGTGTTGATTAAATTCTATTCCTGTAATATGAGTTACATGCTGATCACATGTGCTCACTGGATGTTTATTTTTGTCTCTTATAGATGGGATCAAGAGGTCTACAATAGCTGGACTAGAGGTGTGGATGAAGCTTGTAATTTCAATTTGAAACAACCTCTCTTAACCAGGAATGAAGAAACAAAACTCATAGCTGTGAACTTTGACCCTCAGGTACAGTTGAATTATCACTTACATTCAGGTGTTGCAAGAAAAAAGTTGTTTTTGTTTTGTTTGTTTTTTTTTTGTTTTGATTTTTTATAATAAAAATATTCTGACTAAATTTTTATTCTTAAATATTTCAGCTGGTTGCTGTTTTGCGTGAAGTGAAATATTTGGAAATTAGATCCAAGGAGGAAGTACCTAACAGTGCAGGAAGTATGTATTCCAAGAATGACACTTTTAGGAAGTATGTAGCCAACCTGGACCTCACAGTGCAGTGGTACAATAAGGTAACATCCTCATTTTCAATACATATACATGTATATCTTTTTCATAATCCATTGCTATAAGATATATTAGAAAGAAGTTGCCAAAATTCCAAAAAAAAACAATTCTAATGTAGTGCAAAAATAAGTTTGAAGAAACTTAACAAAAGTGTATTTGTATACACGTATAGATTTATGACAGATTAAAAAAATATAAAAGTAATTGATTCTTAATTTATTCCTACTCCTTTCAATTTATTTCTTAATTAGATAAGACGAACTATTTTGGAAGTGGAATATCCTCTGATAGAGAATCAGTTGGCAGATATTGATCAGCAGTTAGAGCAAGCAGAAAAGTCACTTAGCTGGGAAAATGAAAGTGAGAAATTATACCTTATTCTTTCAGCCAGAATAATAATTAGTGTACACTAATTAAAGCCTAGACTTTAATTTTTTTCTTGTTTGTTTAAAAAAAAGGTGTTTGGGAATACATTGAAAAAACTAGAGACAAAGTTCATGACCTGGAAACTCGAATCCAGAAATCTAAAGATAATGTTGAAGAGCTTAAGAAGATAATGACAACCTGGTCCAAGACACCACTTTTTGAACGCAAGGAGGACAAACATGACTCACTGCTTCAGCAGGATGATCGAGAAGAAAGACTTGCTAAAAGATATGGTGAAATCAAAGCAGCTGGAGAAAACATTCATGCTCTTCTAAAGGTTCAAATTATGACTTTATGTATTAGTCTGGATGCATATTAAATATTTTTATACTTGGTAAAACTAACAGAAAAAGAAAGCATAAACCCTTTTTTTATTTTAATATGTCATTAATTCTGTAATGTATACATAATGTTTTTTTCAGCAAAACCTTGATTATTTTAAAGCCGATGTAAATACAGATATATGGAAGGCTTACGTAGACTATCTAGATGAAATGGTGGTGGATGGTTTCTTTAACACCATTCGTTGCAGCTTACAATTTATGCTTAGCAACACAGGTACATTAATTGTTCAACTTAATGAAAATATCAGTTAATCTCTCTATCTTAAAATATGAAATAAATATTTAGTTAGCCCGTTTCAATTAAAATTCATATTTTTTTTAACAGATCCTAAACAGAATCCGGATCCCTTGTTTGAGGCTAAACTAGAATTGCGGGTTCCAGAAATGGTATTTATTCCATCTCTTGACTTTGGAGTGGCTGATGGATTCTATGATGGTATTGATGGATTAGTTTGTGACATATACAAACAAGCATCTCTCATTCCACGTTTGGCAGAACACTCCGGGCAACAGCATTACCAGGTAATGATTTAAATTTTGTGGAAAATTTTGTAAGTGAAAACAATTTTGCTTAAATTCAATATCAAAATGATTTGGAAGGTCTATAATCACCAAAACACATTATTTGTTATTATCTTCAATTATAACCATTTGATTTATATGTATTTCTTTTTATTTTAAGTGTTGTATTTGTGATCAATTTTTTTTTTCCATTTTCAAAAAATGA
Source organism: Bulinus truncatus (assembly GCA_021962125.1). Taxonomy (NCBI): domain Eukaryota; kingdom Metazoa; phylum Mollusca; class Gastropoda; family Planorbidae; genus Bulinus; species Bulinus truncatus. The sequence continues at coordinate 4,043,460 of JAGDYQ010000067.1, read as the reverse complement.
ATTATTGTTTACACATTTTAAAAATAATACTATGATGTTTTCTGATGAACTATCTTGTTTGTTACTATTAATTATGTCATACTTTTATATTTCTTGCTATCAGCCTGATTTGGAAGACATGGAAGAACTAAATGAAATGAGACAAGATTTGATGGACAGAGTGCAGAACATCATGAACAAGGCCATGGAATACAGAAACAGTTTTGACAACTATGCCTACCTCTGGGTGGATGACCGCAATGAGTTCATGAGGCAATTCTTACTCTATAACCATGTCTTAACTACTGAAGAGATTGAAGCTCATGCTGATGAAGGTGTACCAGAGAGTCCACCAACCCTGGCTCAATTTAAAGAGCAGGTGATTGAAAAAAACAGTGTTTTAAAGTATAAAAATTAGTTTTTATTTTTAAACTAACGCATTTTAGTACTGATGTTCTTTTATCACAGTAAATTACTTTGAGTGGTGCAATAAAATTAGTTTTAAATTTAAATTCCCCAGATTGACACTTATGAAAAAATATATGAAGATGTTGTTCGTATTGAAGATACTCAGTTATTTGAACACTGGTTCCGTGTTGATGCTAAACCTTTTAAATTGAATCTTATTAACATCATCAAGCGCTGGAGCTTTATGTTCAAGCAGCATCTCATTGATCATGTGACTAATAGGTATGGCTTATCTTAAGTAAAATTATTTATTTAAATTATGACTCATTTATTTATAAGGTAGCTTCTTTAAAAAATATGTGTAAAAATAATACTTTTTTTCTCAAATTAAAACAAATTATTAAATGATGAATAATTTATAATAAACAAATTTTCATTCTAAAATTGTATTAATTTTCTATGAATGTTGTTAAATATTTTAGCTTGAAGAATTTAGCTCAGTTTATCAAAACAACCGATGCTGGTCTCCAAAAGCCTGTAGCTGAAGGTGACTATGCTGGATTGGTTGAAGTCATGGGCCACCTTTTTGCTGTTCGTGAAAGACAGCAGGCCACAGATGAGATGTTTGAGCCTCTAAAACAGACCATTGAACTTTTGAAAACATATGATCAAGAGATGCCTGACGAGGTCCATGTCCAATTACAGGTAATAATTAAAATTAATTTTCTTTAACTTTACTAATGGACATATCTATAATCTATTAATCCTTTCACAAAAACATGATGAAAAAAGTTCCTCAGATATTTGTGGATGAAATATTTCTTTATGAAAAAAAGCTACATTACAATGAAAAGTCACTTATCATAATTTAAAAAAAAAGACTTGCCAAAAAAAAAAAATATAGCATTTTCTTCTATAGAAGCACAATTCAACTTCATAACTTATCTGTCTCTATGAACCTCAATATCGACAAATCAACTTCTCTTACACTCTGAAAAGGATATGACATTTAAAAAAAAAATAACTATAAAAACATCTGATACATGCGTTGTGTATTGTTTATGGTTGACTGGCGTGTTTGAATGGGATTGCATGGGTTGCGGCGATAAAGGTTGGAATATGCAGGATAAGTATAGACTGAGTGTTGAGTGACAGGTGAGACCATGAGAGCATGGCAGTGATGGGTGAAAGGTCATTGTAGGTAAAAGTTTTACAGAGGAAGTTGACCATGTGAAAAGACAGGAGGTCATTCATTGATAACACATATGTGTTAGAATAGGAACATTGGTGACTTTATTATATGTCAAGGATTTATTATTATTATTTGATCGTTCTATTGTGGCTTGAATAAAGTAAACTATACTATTGTGTTTCATGAATAATTGGTTGATATGTTCATATTATTGATTGAGGTGTGTATAAGGAGTATGACTTTTTGAACAATGTACAAACTCTGTACACAACAATTTATTTCATTTTCTTCTTTTTATTCTAACTATCAATTTTCTGTGCTAAACTTTAGGAATTGCCAGAACAGTGGAACAACACCAAGAAAATTGCCATCACAGTTAAGCAACAGGTGGCACCACTGCAGGCCAATGAAGTGACAAACATAAGAAAGAAAAGTGCTACCTTTGACATCAACCAGCACAAATTTAGAGAAAGGTTCAGAGTTATCCCACCATTTAGATATGAATGTGACAAACCATATGAGCATCTCGACAAAGTAAGTTGAGGAAAAAATTCGTTCTTTTCTTTTTATCTACTACTTTTCTCATAATTGTTGTTAAAATTATCATTTTTATCTGAGGACTTTGAATTTTTTAATTTGTATAAACTTTTTATTTATTAAAAATTACCTTTTTTTTATTTTTCTTAACAATAACTATATATAAATTTTCAAATCAACAGTATCATGAGGAGATCAGAGGAATGGAACAAGACATGGCAACTCTCATGGACTCTGCTGGATTATTTGAGGTGAGCATTCCTGACTTCAAGCAGCTGAAACAGTGCCGCAAAGAGATCAGGCTTCTAAAGACCCTGTGGGACTACATCACAATTGTCCGCAGCAGCATCGATGACTGGAAGACGACATTATGGAAAGACATCAACGTTGAGCAGATGGATCTGGACTGCAAGAAGTTTGCCAAAGACATCAGGGCACTGGACAAGGAAATGAGAGCTTGGGACGCCTACACCGGACTTGAAAATGTAGTTAAGAACATGTTGACCTCATTGAGGGCTGTCAGTGAACTCCAGAATCCAGCCATCAGGGACAGACATTGGCAGCAGCTTATGACTGCAACTAAGGTTTGATTATTCTTCTATTTAAGCTAATTACATTTATATAAATAAAAGTATTTAAAAAAAAAACTGACTGGAGATTGTTCAGTCTTTTGTTTTATAGCATATTCAACATAAAAATGAAATCAGAATTTATACCAGATATGCAGAAACTGCCCATGTATAATGATAAGATAGAAAAAAAAAAACTTTGAATGCACTAAAGACATGCAAGGCATGAGTCATAAAATCAATGATAACCAATGGGATAACTTTTTTCATCCCAAAATATATTTATTTTCATAGGCATTACCCATTTTGCATGCTTTTCATGTCATTTTATTAACTTGCATATAGTTCTGTTATTTATTAACAATGTTTAAAATACTTGGGTTCTACCTTCCTCAAGAGTGGAATGTACACAACTGAGATATGCATTAAAATTGCAACAGCTAAGGCCTGGGCCCTATGTTGGGAAACAATTAGCTAAGACTTGTCCAGATTTTAACCTATTGCAATGTTAGTTTTTTTATTTATAAATTGTTTTCCTTTTTAATCGACCACATTTTCAGGTGAAGTTTGTCATGGATGAAAATACAAACCTGGCTGATCTTTTAAATCTTAACCTCCACAACTATGAAGATGAGGTCCGAAATATTGTGGACAAGGCAGTGAAGGAAATGAGCATGGAGAAAGTTCTGAAAGAGCTAGACACCACTTGGTCAACCATGGAATTTGAGCATGATAAGCATCCTCGCACTGGCATCACCATCATCAAAACATCAGAAGAACTGATTGAAACTCTGGAAGACAACCAAGTCCAGCTTCAAAACATGATGACTTCCAAGTACATTGCTCACTTCCTTCAAGAGGTTTCAATGTGGCAGAAAAAGCTGTCCACTGCAGACCAGGTGATTTCTATTTATATGGAAGTGCAAAGGACATGGTCCCATCTTGAGTCCATTTTCATTGGTTCAGAAGATATCAGGAAGCAATTACCAGAAGATTCAAAAAGGTTTGATGGAATTGATACAGATTTCAAGGTATTTATCTTTCATCCTTATGAATACATTTTTTCATTCCATTTTCTAAAAAACCATAACTAATTTGTAATGGTATGCCATATCCAAATATAATTACTCTCCTCTCTAGATAACTTAAAAGACTTAATCTTTAAAATGTTAAGCATTGTTTTTTTGTTTTTTTTAATTCTAACCAGGAACTAGTTAATAAAGTTGAGAAAACCAAAAATGTTGTGGACTCAACCAATCAGCCAAATCTGTATGAAAAATTAGAGAGTCTGCAGGGTCAATTGTCACTTTGTGAAAAGGCTTTGGCAGAGTACCTTGAAACTAAAAGACTTGCCTTCCCAAGATTCTACTTCGTTTCTTCTGCTGATCTCTTGGACATTTTATCCAATGGTAATGACCCAGTGACAGTGGCCCGCCACCTTACAAAGCTCTTTGACTCTATGGCGAAACTCAAGTTTGAGTTGGATTCTGCCAATAACCCAATAAAGAATGCGCTTGGAATGTTTAGTAAAGATGGAGAGTTTGTTGACCTGAACAGCCCTTGTGATCTTAATGGTCAAGTTGAGCTTTGGCTCAATCGCTTGCTGGAAGCAATGAAAGCAACAGTGCGTCATGAGATGACTGAGGCAGTGTCAGGGTATGAAGAAAAACCAAGAGATCAATGGCTTTTTGATTATCCCGCTCAAGTTAGTTTTTTTTTTTTCATTACATGTGATTTGATATAATATTTATATAAAACATAGATGGAATAATAAATCAGAAGTAATATTATTTTTTTAATTCAAATAAATATAATTAATATAATACATAAATTTTCCTTATGGAAACATATAACACAATTTGTCTCACCAAATGTCAGTGACTCACCATATCTGGGTGCATGTAATATAATGTTTATATAAAAAACAAAATTTATCTTTTTTTTTTAACGAAAGATAAGTTCAAAAAAATTTTAACGAGTAAAAAGTTTGGACTTGTAATTTTGTTTTTCAAGGTTGCACTTTGCGGCACCCAGATCTGGTGGACCACTGAGGTCAACATAGCATTTGGTCGACTGGAGGAAGGCTATGAGAATGCCCTAAAGGATTACAACAAGAAGCAGATCTCACAGCTGAATGCTCTAATCACTATGCTGCTAGGCGACCTCTCAAGTGGTGACCGCCAGAAAATCATGACAATTTGTACCATTGATGTACATGCTCGAGATGTTGTGTCTAAAATGATCACACAGAAGGTAATGAAAAGACAAAGTCATTACTAGTTTGTTAACTTGTAAAACTTTTTCATCTTTAGCTCAGATACTTTGATATTGGTGTAATCTGCCTACTTCAGAACAATAAATCAACTTATTTTCGTTATGATAATCAATATTTTTTCAACCAGAAAGCCCAACTGTTTTTTATTTTAAATATTTTAGATCTGATAATTAGAAATCAAAATGCATTTTCCATTGCAGGTTGACAACTCACAGGCATTTGTTTGGTTATCACAACTCAGACACAGATGGGATGACCATGAGCGAGACTGTTTTGCAAATATTTGTGATGCCCAGTTCCGCTACTCCCATGAGTACCTGGGAAACACTCCACGTCTTGTCATCACCCCTCTCACTGATCGCTGTTACATCACACTGACGCAGTCACTTCATCTTATCATGTCTGGAGCCCCGGCTGGTCCAGCTGGTACAGGTAAAACAGAAACAACCAAAGACTTGGGCAGAGCTTTGGGGATCATGGTGTATGTTTTCAACTGCTCTGAGCAGATGGACTACAAGTCCATTGGCAACATTTACAAAGGTCTAGCCCAGTCTGGGTCATGGGGCTGTTTTGATGAGTTCAACCGCATAGCTGTGGAAGTCTTGTCTGTTGTGGCCGTTCAGGTCAAAACAATCCAGGATGCCATCAAGGACAAGAAAAAGCGTTTCAACTTTCTGGGTGAGGAGATCTCCCTCCTGCCATCTGTTGGCATTTTCATCACCATGAACCCAGGTTATGCCGGCCGCACAGAGCTTCCTGAAAATCTGAAAGCTCTCTTCAGGCCTTGCGCCATGGTGGTGCCAGACTTTGAACTGATCTGTGAAATCATGTTGGTTGCTGAGGGTTTCATTGATGCTCGCCTCCTGGCTAGGAAGTTCATCACACTATACAGTCTCTGCAAGGAGCTCCTTTCCAAACAGGACCATTATGATTGGGGTCTCAGAGCAATTAAGTCTGTCCTTGTGGTGGCTGGTCACCTCAAGAGGAGTGATCGTGGACGACCTGAGGATCAGGTTTTGATGAGAGCATTGAGAGATTTCAACATCCCCAAAATTGTTGTGGATGACATGCCTGTCTTCATGGGTCTCATCGGTGATCTCTTCCCCGCCCTGGATGTTCCTAGGAAGAGAAATATGGAATTTGAAAAACAGATACGTCAGGCAACGCATGATCAGAAGCTACAACCTGAAGAGAACTTCATTCTTAAGGTATGATGATCATATATATAGAAATTATATAGACAGCAAAGTAACATAAGAAAACCGTTTGTTGGGGAAGAGGCATTATAGCGTTTCAGTTTGGTTAATTTTTTGTTTCTCAATTAGAGATTAAAAAATTCCGATTCCAGATAATTTTATCCAAGTAAATGTAAAATTATTCACACTGTTGGTGTCAGCTTCTTATAAAAGGTACATAGAGTTTATTTATAACTAGCTGTACCCTGCAAAATCTTTGCATAGAGTTATGTCCCCTTTGGCTTGACCTGTAGGCTAGGTTATTTTTGGTTTCGGGCAGATCCAATTTTTCATGATTGTATTTTAAACTGGAACACTGTTGTATTAATTCTTTACTTTCGATTTAACGCAGAACCCAAATCGCTATTATTCTATTATAGGTCAAAATATTTTGCCTAGAAACTTGAAGCTTACTAATCCATTTGAGTACTTCATGCTCTGGAAATGGCTTTGTTTGATTAGTTTGTGGGGAATTCTTAGAAAATGAAAATATTGGTGTTTATTTATTACTAACAATACAGTAATTCTCATGAAGATAATTTAATTTCAAATGTTGAAAATATTAATGCTTGGCTATATTTGTAAATAAATCAATAGTTGATTATTTTGTAATAAGTATTAATTGAATTGAACAAAATATTTTCTGATCATAATTTACATTTTTTCTCAGATTGTACAACTAGAAGAACTCTTTGAGGTCCGCCACTCTGTCTTCCTTCTGGGAAATGCTGGCACTGGGAAAAGCAAAGTCTGGAACACTTTACAAAGAACATACAAAAATATGGGCCGCAAGCCCACTGCCATTGACCTTGATCCAAAGGCTGTGACCAACGATGAACTGTTTGGTGTTATCAACCCCTCAACCAGAGAGTGGAAAGATGGACTCTTCTCTGTCATCATGAGAGATCTGGCCAACGTGTCTGGCGATGGCCCAAAATGGATTGTGCTGGATGGAGATATTGACCCCATGTGGATTGAGTCACTCAACACTGTGATGGATGACAACAAAGTTTTGACTTTGGCCAGTAATGAACGTATTCCTCTGACACCATCCATGAGACTTTTATTTGAGATTAGTCACCTGAGAACAGCGACACCTGCCACAGTCTCCAGGGCAGGTATTTTGTATGTCAACCCACAGGATCTTGGCTGGAATCCTTATGTACAGAGCTGGATTGACACCAGAGAAGTCCAGTCAGAGCGTGCCAACCTGACCATTCTCTTTGACAAGTATGTCCCCATGTGTCTGGAGCAGCTGAGAACTCGCTTCAAGAAGATTACACCCATTGCAGAAATAGCCCATGTTCAAATGCTTTGTTACTTACTGGAAGTGTCACTGACTTTAGAAAATACACCCCCAGACTGTCCCAAAGAACTGTACGAGCTTTACTTTGTCTTTGCATGTGTCTGGGCTTTTGGTGGAGCTCTTTTCCAGGATCAGGTAAAATCAAAGATTTTTTTTTTTTAGCATTTAAGCTTATTTATGTTTGTTTCTTAAACTTACATATATACAGTGAGTATTTATTTTTAGCAGTTATATTAAGATTATTAAAAAATAAACTTTTAATAGTACATGTATAGTCTACAATATTCTGATAATTAAAAAAAATGTACATCTAAGCAGAAACAAAAATATTAAATAAAAATATTATTTATTGTATATATATATAACCTCGAGATGACATTTACACTTCATCTGCCCCGATGGCCCATTAGGGATAAGGGAGTTTTACTTTTTTATATATATATTTTGGTGGGATTTTCTTTGTCATATTGCACATGTACTATTGTAGATATCAAGAATACAAACACATTTCATTTTAAGATAACGTTTAATATTTTCATTCAGATCAATTTTACTTTATTTAATTGAGCCTTTCAATTTTTTTCCTACATGATTATGATTAGCTTGTAGACCACAGAGTAGAGTTCACCAAATGGTGGGTGACTGACTTCAAGACCATTAAGTTCCCATCAGCTGGAACTGTATTTGATTACTACATTGACCCAGAAACCAAGAAGTTTGAGCCATGGACAAAAAAAGTCCCCAAATTTGAATATGATCCAGACATACCTTTACAGGTATATTTTTTTTGTAACTTGAACTCAATTCTAAATACTTGTTACATATTTTCTTTTAATCCGTATGATCATATAGAGGTTTCTACCTATGTTGCTGTTTAACTTATTACTTTTTTTAAATAATGTGAAGTGCATTCTTTTAGTGGAAGTATTTTATAGGACTAGTTGTATATTTTTTATTTCTTTTAATTCTCTAGTTTAATAAAATGGAAATCATTCTTACTCGGCAATTAAAGAACAAATTATTTAATGGTGATTTGTACCCAACGATGAAAAAAAAATGCATCTGTTTTATAATCACTTATACCCAGCAATGAAAGAATACATTTATTTCATGATCAGTATTGGCCAGTGATGTAAGAATACAAATTTATTTTTGTGTAGGCAACACTGGTGCACACAGCTGAAACCATCAGAGTCAAATATTTCCTGGATCTTTTGGTTGAGACACGTCGACCTGTCATGTTAGTTGGCACTGCTGGCACTGGTAAAACTGTCTTGATGCAAGACAAAATCAACAACCTGAATGAGGATTACATGATTACCAATGTACCATTCAACTTCTACACCACCAGTGAAATGTTACAGGTAGGCCTATTTATCTAGGCTGTAGATTAGTCATTGTATTTTCACTTATTTTTCTAAATTTATTTTTGCTAAATATTTCAAATACTTTATCATAAATTTTCTCTCCTTCATCTAAATTTTAATCTATAAGATTCCACTGTTTATGAAATAAAAAAATAGATAAAAATTCCTTTAAAAAACAACTTTTAATTTTGTAACATTAATTTTTTTCTTTTGTCAATTTTATTCAGAGAATTCTTGAAAAACCTCTGGAGAAAAAGGCTGGGCGTAACTTTGGGCCACCTGGTGCACGTCGTTTAATCTACTTTGTTGATGATATGAACATGCCAGAGGTGTGATAAAATTTTATCATTTTTTATAAAGTGTATCAAGGTCAATTTTCTTATGGTTAATCTTTTTTTTTATCAAAATTTAGAAAGAAAATAATTTATAAAGTACCGGTACTGTCTTTCAGCCATATTTATCTTTACATTTTTCCATGTAAAATTATCCAGGTTGACAAGTATTACACAGTCCAACCCCATACCTTGATCAGGCAGCACATTGACCATGGGCATTGGTATGACCGTGCCAAATTGACATTAAAAGATGTCCACAACACACAATATGTTTCCTGCATGAACCCTACTGCTGGAAGTTTCACAATTGACTCAAGGCTGCAGGTAAATAAGATTTATACATGCAGTGTCGGCTTCACAATAGACTACAGTTAAATAGATGTATAGTGTCAACTTCAAAATAGACTACAGGTATATAGATAAATAGTGTCAGCTTCACAATAGACTCCAGACTACAGGTAACAGAAATCTGGACAATAATTGGACATTATACTGTATTAAAAAAAATGATTTTCAAAGTAGCCTTAAATTGTCTTTTAACATAAATTATCATTGGTTTTTTATTTATGCAACATTATTTTTCCCCAGCGTCACTTCTGTGTTTTTGCCTTGAGTTTCCCCAACCAGGATGCCTTGTTCACCATCTACACCAGCATTCTTTCCCAGCATCTGGCTACATGCAACTTTGTTGGACCTGTTCAGAAATTTGCCACAAATCTAGTCAATGGTGCACTGGCCATGCAGGCCAAAATGTCTACCACTTTCCTGCCCACAGCAATAAAGTTCCACTATGTCTTTAACCTTAGAGACTTGTCCAACATATTCCAGGTAACTAAGAACTTCAGTTCCATAAAAAAAATGTAATATTTATAATAATAATGAAAATTAATTTTCACAAATATACGTTACAACCTTAAAGATAACTTTGCCTGTTAATTAATGTAAGCTTTATAATTTTCAGTATAAAATCATTAAGATAAATTTATCTGTTGAGTAATGTTCTTTTTTTTGTTGAACATCACCATGACCACTACAGGGACTTCTGTTTGCCCAAAGTGAATGTTGCAAAGTTCCAACAGACTTGGTTCGTCTATGGCTTCATGAATCAGACCGTGTTTACAAGGACAAACTAATTGATGAAAAAGATCTGGAGGCTTTTGATAAATTAAAACGAGAAGTGGTCAAAAAATCTTTTGAGGTAAACAGATTTCATCTGATAAACATTTTTTTCTGATTTCACTAGCAATAAACGGTTGGTTTAATAAGCTCACATATAATAAGAGGAGGGGCGGATGGTCGTGTGGTAAAGCACTCGACTGTCGACCTGAGGGTCCCTGGTTTGATCTCAGGTGAGGACCAATGGATATTTCAGGTCATGGCTAAAGTCCTCGCTATATCTCCCATGGTGCTTCCATGGCCATTACACTATCCACTATGGTGGGGAAGAAAGAAGGGCACCATAAAAACCGTCCCATTAGTGCTTTATAGGATCTAAGAGATTTCATCTCATCCTTACAGGGACTTCACACACACATAATAAGTAGCTGTTTAAAAAACAATACTCAATTTAAAGTTCTTTTTAAAAGTGGATTCATTTTAATTTCATAATAGATGTTTTTTCTACATAAAACTGAACAGGAAATGCCAGATGATGTGATCTTTAAGCAGCCACTGATTTACAGCCACTTTGCCCTAGGTGTTGGAGATCCAAAATATATGCCAGTTGAAAGCTGGAAAGATGTCAATAAAGTTTTGGTGGAAGCTTTGGACAACTACAATGAGCTGAATGCAGCCATGAACCTTGTGCTGTTTGAAGATGCCATGGCACATATCTGCCGCATCAATCGCATTTTGGAGTCCCCAAGAGGCAATGCACTTCTCATTGGTGTTGGTGGTAGTGGTAAACAGTCACTGTCACGTCTTGCTGCTTCTATCAGTGGACTTGAGGTCTTCCAGGTAATGCATGAACTTTGATAAATATACACTATATTTCCTGTATAAATTGAAATTAAATTGATTATTTACTTACATTTTATGCTCATCAACAGATAACATTGAGAAAAGGCTATGCCATTCCAGATCTAAAACTTGACTTAGCTGGACTTTATCGTAAGGCTGGTGTTAAAGGTTAGTGCTGAATATAAAGTTTGCATGTTCTGCTGAGATTCAAAAACTTTTGTTATTTAAAGAAAAAAATTTAGAAAACTCCTCAAAGAGATTTTGAGAATCATCAGTATGGTTGAATAAGAGCTCATTAATTTTAAATTTCCATTTTTAAACAGGATGGACTTAAGGTTATCAGTCATAACAGAATATATTCCAAGCACTTTCTGAGGCAATAACCATGTATTATTATTCCAAATAAATTTTATTTGGATTAGCTATTCTTTCCCTTCATTTCTCCATTTGTAAATATGATTTTATTTGTATGACTTTTAAACATTTCCACTGGTTCTCACAATATTTTCACCCTGTATTAAAATAATTTAGCCATGTTATATATTAATAAACAAACTTAGATCAGTACATTTTTTTCAGACTTGCATTTCGTGAAGGAAATTTTGTTTATTTCTCGTTCATGGGCTCCTAAACTCACTTGGTTATAAGACAACTCTCAGTATATGAAAGATAAAAGTAATACATTCTAATGGTGTATTGTGGATTTTAAAATTATCTGCCCCTAGCATATTTGCAATTTGGTCCCATAAAAAAGGAAAGCCTGTTGTTGTTTTTTTAAAACCTGGCAAATTTATTAATTAAAAATAATAAGCTATTAGCATTAATATAAACATAAGGTTTTTTTTTTTTCAAACAGGAATAGGCATCATGTTCCTGATGACTGATGCCCAAGTGGCAGAAGAAAGGTTCCTGGTTTTGATAAATGACTTGCTAGCTTCTGGTGAGATTCCTGACTTGTTTGCTGATGATGAAGTTGAAGAGGTTATTGCTGGTGTAAGAAATGAAGTGAAAGGTCTTGGCATGGAGGACACAAGAGAAAACTGTTGGAGATTTTTCATTGACAGAGTCAGACGTGTGTTGAAGGTAATGGTCTAGACAAAAAAATCCATTTACCTCTATTCTTTTGATTTTGTAACTAAAAAAAGTCAGGAAAGTTGATGATGAAGAGACATTTTTTTCCTGTAGGTTGTTCTTTGTTTCTCCCCTGTGGGCTCCACACTTCGTGTCCGAAGCAGAAAGTTCCCAGCTGTGACCAACTGCACTTCCATTGACTGGTTCCATGAATGGCCTGAGGAAGCTCTTAAATCTGTCAGTGCAAGATTCCTAGAGGATGTTGAGCTACTCCAGGTGCCATGTTGTTTTTTTTTTTACTTTTTTCAGTACCAGTTTAATTTGGATAACTACTTTTAACTCATTTTCATTTTACTGGATAGTCTAACGGCAGTTACTTATTTTTTGTAAAACATTTTTAAATAATTGCAGCCTGACATGCGAGAGTCTATTTCTCACTTCATGTCCTTTGTGCACAAATCTGTCAATGAGGTGTCTCACCAGTTCCTTGTCAATGAACGTCGATACAATTACACAACACCCAAATCATTCCTTGAGCAAATTACTCTCTATCAGAATTTACTGACCCGGAAAAACCTTGACCTACAGGCTAGCATCATTCGTCTGGAAAATGGTCTTGAGAAACTCCGCAGTACTGCCTCTCAGGTGAGCATACACTGCATTTAGTTTCTTTTTATGCTTATTTTTTTAAAGAAAAGATTTAAGAAATGAATCTGTGCATTAAATACACATGCCAAACTGTTGGAGTAAAAATCTTATCATACTTGCTGTACCCTGCAGAGCGTTATATCCCCTTAGGTTTGATTATTAGGCTAAGTTATTTTGGTTTTGGGCAGATCCGATCTTTTCATGATTTTATCACAATTTAAAGATGCAACATGTAGAAATACAAAAAACAAACAAATAATTATTTAAATGTAACCATTTCACATTTTGGTCTTTGGGTTTCATGTTAAAAAAAAACAACATTTATCGAATCAAGACATGGACAGGTCGCCATTTTGAATTATTGTTTTCCATTTTCGATTTAACGCAGAACCCACACCGCTATTATTTATATAGATTACTTGCTGAAATTTTTGCGTCTTATGTACATGCTCTATAGGTAGGTCAATGACTATTTAATTTTGGATGTTTGATGTATAAATATTTGATACACATACAGGTAGATGACCTTAAAGCCAAATTAGCGTCACAGGAAGTTGAGCTGGCTATCAAGAATGAGGACGCCAACAAACTCATTCAGATTGTGGGTGCAGAGACAGAAAAAGTCACCAAAGAAAAGACAATTGCAGATGAAGAAGAGAAGAAGGTCACAGTCATCACAGCTGAAGTAGAAGTCAAAGCTCGAGATTGTGAAAATGACCTGGCCAAGGCTGAGCCAGCCCTTGTTGCCGCTAAAGAAGCCTTGAACACTCTGAACAAGGTTAATAGTACAATTATTTTTACTAGTTCATGATATTGGGAGTATCCTTGACCTTTGAGCCCTGATGAGCAGCAATGTTTTTGCTTGGGTCTAGGTTCCATTTCACTTAGTTTATAATAGGTACCTGACATTAGTAGAAAAAGTACATGTGGTTAGGCATTGTGCTAGCCATTTTTTTTTTTATTTTTGCTCAAGATGGGTCAACAGGCTGGTAACAATTAATAATTTTTTTTCCTTCAGTCATAATGATAATCAATGTTTTTATCTTATATAGAATAACTTGACAGAGCTGAAGTCTTTTGGTAGTCCTCCTGCTGCTGTCACTAATGTTACTGCAGCAGTCATGTGTTTGCTAGCCCCTGGTGGCAAAGTTCCAAAAGACAAATCTTGGAAGGCAGCAAAAGCCACTATCATGAATAAGGCAAGATTTTGTAACTGAACTTAGATTTTTTTTTTCTCTTTCATGATGATTCACTAGAAAAGAATCTTTACAGATTTTAACATCTTCTTAAAACAGGTGGATCAATTCTTGGATAATTTGATCAACTATGACAAGGATAATATTCATGAGAACTGTCTCAAAGCTATTCAGCCTTATATGGCAGACCCAGAGTTTGAACCTGAGTTCATTAGAGCCAAATCAGTTGCTGCAGCAGGTTAAAAAGAATTTACTGTTAAAATGCTTTAAATGAAGTTAACCCACTCCTTGTTTTGTTTACCCAGACTCTGGATTATCCTGCCTAAATATAATTTTTACTTGATAAATAAAATTTTGGAATTAAAAAGGCATTTTTAACGGAATTTTTTGACGTAGATATTGCTTTGATCTATTTGGATTTTCCAGCAAGACTAGGGCAATATATTTGAGAGTTTTAAGTAATATGTATTCAATGTAATTTTCAGTAATATGTATTCAATGTAATTTTCAGTAATATGTATTCAATGTAATTTTCAAAATAACATGGTAGGATTAATTTCATATTTGATTATTTTCAGGATTATGTTCCTGGGCTGTAAATATTGTCAGGTATTATGAAGTCTACTGCACTGTGGAACCCAAACGTATTGCACTGAACCAGGCCAATTCAGAGCTGTCTGCTGCCAGAGAGAAACTGAGAGTAATAAAAAATAAAGTGGCAGAACTTGAAGAGACATTAGCCAGGTGCCAGGCTGAATTTGAAAAGGCCACAGCTGAGAAACTGAGATGTCAACAGGAAGCTGAGCAGACAGCAAAAACAATTGAGCTGGCTAACAGGCTTGTGGGTGGGTTGGCTTCAGAAAATGTTCGTTGGGCTGAATCTATTGCCAACTTCAGAAAGAATGAGGAGACTCTACCTGGTGATGTTCTTATGATTACGGCATTTATCTCTTATGTGGGATCTTTTACCAAGGTTATTACTTGTAAACAATTTTAGCTATATTTATTTCATGTTTTGTTTTAAAGATTGTCTTATAATATAATTCTGTAAAATAGGTTTTTGCTCCTCTTGACGTTTCTTCCCATCTTGAAGATGCACTGATTTTTATCCTACTAGCTTTACAGAACTGACCTTATGGATAACCACTGGATACCATTCCTGAAAGGACTCAAGAATCCCATTCCTGTCTCAGAAGGCCTTGACCCATTGACATTACTGATTGATGATGCCTTGGTTGCATCTTGGAACAATGAAGGATTGCCAGGAGACCGTATGTCCACTGAGAATGCAACGATTCTGACCACATGTGAAAGATGGCCACTGATGATTGATCCTCAGCTGCAGGGTGTCAAGTGGATTAAAAATAGATATGGTGCTGACCTAAAGGTTTGGAATAACTAAATAAAAACTATGTCTGCATTCAGTTTTTCTTTTAGTTGGATAAGCAAATACGTCCTGATTTGTTTTTCTTTTTATGGGATTTATTCCTTAATTTACAAAATTCCAGGTCATAAGACTGGGTTCTAAAGGGTACTTAGAGGCCATCGAGAGAGCTGTCCAATCTGGTGATGTTGTGCTGCTCGAAAACATTGAAGAAAATGTTGATCCTGTGCTTGATCCTCTGTTGGGTCGCAACACCATCAAGAAAGGGCGTTATATCAAGGTGAAATGTATTTCTCTCATTTTGACAAATAAATAAAATTTACAATGAAGTTTTTAATGAAAAACAATATGTAAAACATTATTTGAATTATTGTGTGAATTAAGCTGTGGAGCTTAACATCGTTTAATTGTTTTTGGTTTAACCTGCAAAGTGACTCAGGCTAAGAAAAAGAATTGTTTTACTTTAACTAAATTTTGTTTTGAAAAAAGAAACACTTTTTAATCTTAATTTTTTTTTCCTTCTCACCATCAGATGGGAGACAAAGAAGTTGAGTACCACAAAGATTTTAAATTGATACTGCAAACTAAGTTAGCTAACCCTCACTACAAACCTGAAATGCAAGCACAGACAACTCTGATCAACTTTACTGTAACAAGGTGTGACATTTTTTTTTCGCATAGCAAATGTCTTCCTTCCTTGGCTCTACAGCCCATTTAGGGTCCTAACCTGCATAACGAATATGCACAAAAATAATCCTTATTCACCCTGTATTTTAATTTCTTTTTAATATTGCTGTTTCTTTTTAAAGAGATGGTCTTGAAGATCAATTGCTAGGAGCTGTTGTATCAAAAGAAAGACCTGATCTTGAAAAACTAAAGTCTGACCTCACACGCCAGCAGAACGAGTTCAAAATTACTTTGAAAGGTAAGAAATATTATTTCCATATACTATTACCTAAATGAATTTCTTTGAACAAGTACTGATATGAATTAATCTCTTTCATTTCCCAGGTCTTGAGGACAATTTGCTTGCTCGTCTATCAGCTGCTGAAGGAAATTTCCTCGGTGACTATGCCTTAGTAGAAAACTTAGAGACCACCAAGAGAACAGCAGCTGAGATTGAAGTTAAAGCTGCAGAGGCTAAAATTACAGAAGTTGAGATTAATAATGCCCGTGAGAACTACAGATCTGCTGCTGCTAGGGCATCATTGCTTTACTTTATTATGAATGATCTTCACAAGATCAATCCCATGTATCAGTTCTCACTTAAAGTAAGCTGCCAAATAGCATTAATGAAAATTACTTTTTTTAAGATCTTTTTCCAAAAAAAAATCATTAAAATTTTACAAATTATGTACAAAAATATTGTCAAAGTAAAGTTCCCCTTAAGCCCCAAAGGGCTCATTGGAGCAAATGAAGTGTAGAATTCATCTGTTTCAGTAACCTCGCATATGAAGGGATTGTGTGGTTAGCACAATGCCCAACTGCCTTTACTCCCCCAACTTAAAGTCAGGTACCCATTTAAAGCTGGGTGGACTTGGGGACTTTCACCAGGACCTGAAAAAGTTCCAAGGTTCTCACTGAGATTCGAACCCGGGACCCTCCGGTCAAAACTCAAGCACTCTACACCACTCGACCACCCGTCCCCAAAATTATCGTACTAGACACAATTCAAGTCTAATTTTTTTATTTTCTTTGTTTCTATTATTTTCTAATGACTAAGAACATATCACTTATATATATATATTTTTTGTTTTGCTGTTCTATGTTAATGTTTCTAAACATTTATTGTTTTCAGGCTTTTAGTGTTGTTTTTGACAAAGCTATCGACAGAGCTGAGCCAGCTGAGGATCTGAAGCACCGTGTAACAAACTTGATAGACTGCATCACATACTCAGTATATGTCTACACCACAAGAGGTCTCTTTGAAAAAGACAAATTGATATTTAGCACTCAGATGACTTTCTTGGTAAGTCAGCCACTTGCTTGGAAATTTATTTTACCTTGTATTTCAGGAATGAATGTATCTTTCATTATCAGAGCAAGGGGAAAATGTGGTTAGACACAGAGCAGTTTTTGAAATTAAACACTAGATAGAAGAGAAAAATGATGTTTGCGAAATTGCATTTTGATAAGTGTATATTTTCACTATAACATCATAGATTAAAATCCACTTAACTTCTTTATCTTTTGAAAATTTTTTTTTTATATACATTATCAGTTGCTCTAAAAACAAAAAAAAAACTCTGAATTGTTTACATAGAAATCACCCATTTTAAAAAAAAACATATAATTTTCAGATACTCATGAAAGGAAAGCAACTGAACCCAGTAGAGTTGGACTTCTTGTTGAGATTTCCATTTGTTCCAAATCTGACATCTCCAGTGGATTTCTTGAACAACAACTGTTGGGGTGGCATCAAGGTAAATTATGTATTTAAATATAATGTTTGACATCATAAGGTAAATTATGTATTTAAATATAATATTTTACATTGTTATTTTAGGAGAAAAATTCAATATGCCTGGTAATTACTAACAAAAATCACTGTTATTGAATCAATCTTTCAGGCACTGGCAGCTATGGAAGAATTCCGTAATCTTGACCGTGATATTGAAGGCTCAGCAAAACGATGGAAAAAGTTTGTTGAGAGTGAATGCCCTGAAAAAGAAAAATTCCCTCAAGAATGGAAGAACAAGACTTCTCTACAAAAACTGTGCATGATGAGAGCACTGAGGCCTGACAGAATGACTTATGCTATGACGTATGTTGTTGTTTTGTTTTTTTGTTTTTTCATTTTTTTTTTTTACAAAACTTGTAGGTATTTTTTATATTTAACTCTTAAGTATACCCATCTCAGCTGTTGGTTACTATTCAAACGCCCCCACATATGTCACTTTCAAACTTCAGAAGTTGAACAAAAAAGAAGTAATGTCAGCCACTGACACACAAGTAGAACAACAATAACTGAAATGTTTCATTAAATAATCCGACTAGTTCTTTAATTACCAAAACTCAATCTGTGTACATAGATCTTTAATACAACACATAGCATATGTAGTTCACAATAACCCTACCATTAAATGTACAGTACACAATATACCCTAGCCCAGTGAGGGTTATCAAATGACTGTTCCCTTGCACATCCCATGTCAATATTTTTAACTACACATGCAGACAAACACATCTACGCACTTGTTCCTCAATACCATCCTGTCACCAATCACAATTGTTCCTCAATATCATCCTTTCACCAATCAAAATTGTTCCTCAATATCATCCTGTCACCAATCAGCTAGTAATGACCATGCATACCATTATGTAGCTATGCATGCCAACACACAAACATAGTAACTATGGGAAATTCACCCCTCCTTCACAAAAAAAAACAACAACCATGAAATCTTTTTTTAAAAGAAAACCCACAGTTAAAAAAAATCCTGTTTGGATTTCACAATATCAATTAATATAGTACTCAATATTAATTGTGTACATAATTTCAGACAAGTCATCAATCATCTTCTAAAATAAAATAGTTCATTTCTTATAACAAAACAATTAAAAGTACCACCTCTTCTGTATTTTTTAAAACAATAAACAAATTATGACACATTTTACCTATTTTCTTTTTTTTAACAGTAACTTCATTGAAGAAATGCTTGGAACAAAATACGTAGAAGGACGAGCAATGGAATTCTCCAAATCTTTTGAAGAGTCAGGACCTGCAACTCCCATCTTTTTCATTCTGTCACCAGGTGTTGATCCCTTAAAGGATGTGGAGAGTCTGGGTAGAAAACTAGGCTTCGCTACAGATAATAATAATTTCCACAATATTTCATTAGGCCAAGGTCAGGAAATTGTAGCTGAGCACGCCATGGATCTGGCAGCAAAAGAAGGTCACTGGGTTGTGCTTCAGGTTAGTTTCATTGAAAGCAGAAACATGTGATTTGTCGGGCCTAATATGCTGTGGTCCAACCTAATATGCTGTGATCCGACCTAATATGCTGTGGTCCGGCCTAATATGCTGTGGCCCGATCTAATATGCTGTGGTCCGACCTAATATGCTGTGGTCCGGCCTAATATGCTGTGACCCGATCTAATATGCTGTGACCCAACCTAATATGCTGTGGTACTGCCTAATATGCTGTGGCCCAACCTAATATGCTGTGGGTTAGGGGATCAACTCCCAGTGTTTCTAGTCACCTACCTACATCTCCTATGAAGCCTTAATGGCCATTGTACTATTGTCTATGGTGGGGATAAAAAGAAGGGCATTACAACTAAACATCCCATTAGTGATTTATAAGATGTGCAAGATAAACATCTCATCCTTTCAGGGACTTAATAAAAGAAAATTCTATTTTGTATTATTTTGTTATCCTTACATTTTGATTGATGGGTAATACTTTTTTCAAATATCTGTATGTTAAAATGATATGAATATTAATCTTCCAGAATGTTCACTTGGTAGCTAAATGGCTACCCCAACTTGAGAAGAAGATTGAAGAGTTCTCCTTAGACAGTCATGAGAAGTATCGACTGTTTATCAGTGCTGAACCAGCTGGAAGCCCAGATGCACATATAATTCCCCAAGGTATTTTGGAGTCAGCCATTAAAATCACCAATGAACCTCCAACCGGAATGTATGCCAATTTACACAAAGCTCTGGACAACTTCAATCAGGTAACTTTTTTATCTTTGAAAGCTAAATTCTTTTTTCATCTTCTCTAATGTCATGCGAAGAATAGATTTTTATATATAACTAAACAGCTGAATATAGAAAGCCTTTCTGTAATTTAATGCAATGCTTAATTTATTTCTGACCATTGCATGCTAATCTTTTTATCTGAAGTTTTTTTTTAATTTATTATTTTCTTACTTCATTAATTTTTATCTATTTAGCTTTCATAGATCTCATACAGTATCTTAAATATCTGAAGGTGTCAAACAGTTTTCACAAGTCATTTTATAAAAAGGCATTCCATTACAGATGCTCATAATAATAATTTATATAATGATATATCATGAATTATTGGCCATAGAAATATTCTTTACCTAGGATACATTGGAAATGTGTGCTCGTGAGACAGAGTTCAAGGCCATTCTATTTGCATTGTGCTATTTCCATGCTGTTGTCTGTGAGAGACGAAAATTTGGGCCTCAGGGTTGGAACAGAGTGTATCCTTACAATACTGGCGATTTGACCATTAGTGTGAATGTACTCTACAATTATCTGGAAGCTAATGTCAAGGTAATGTTAATGATATTAAAGTTATTAAATATTAAAAATTTATTGTTTTTTAATGTTCTTGATAAGCCACACAAAATTTGTATCAAAATTTTCCTAATTATTTTTTAGTCTATTTTTTCAAATATAACTATTTATATTTATGTAACTTTCTTATTTTACAAATCACCAAGTTAGGTCAGAAATGTTTCAATAGCTTGTACATGAATATTATAGAGAAATTTCTTGGCAATGGTATTTTTTAGAATGTTAGGTTGTTATGAATATTCTTCGGGTTATTGATGTATATTTTATTTTGGGGCTGTGATCTCTGAATGCCTAATACATTTTTTATTCATAAGTAATCTGATTTAGGGAATCTAATTTTCTTATCGCTAGGTGCCCTGGGAAGATCTTCGTTATCTGTTTGGTGAGATTATGTATGGCGGCCACATCACTGATGACTGGGACAGAAGGCTGTGCCGAACATACCTGGAGGTGTACATGCACCCAGATATGGTGAGTCACTGACATTTGGTGAGACAAATTGTGTTATGTTTCCATAAGGAAAATTTATGAATTATATTATTATATTTATTTGAATAAAAAAATAATATTACTTCTGATTTATTATTCCATCTATGTTTTTGTTTAAATTATCTTTTGAAAGGAACATATATTTATTTCTGAAAAGGCCAAAATAAATGTATTTATTGTTAATTCCATTGACTAACTGTTTTTCAGTTGGATGCAGAACTTTTCTTGGCACCAAACTTCCCCATTCCTCCAAACTCAGATTACAAAGGTTACCACACCTACATTGATGAAAACCTGCCTCCAGAGAGCCCATATTTATATGGTCTTCACCCCAATGCTGAAATTGAGTTCTTGACAAAAACATCTGAAAATGCCTTCCGGACAGTTTTTGAAATGCAACCTCGTGATGCAGGTGCTGGTTCTGGTGGAGGAGTCAGTCGGGAAGAGAAGGTAATGATAAGCAAATTAAAATGTAAACTAAAATATAAACTAAAATGTAAATTAAAATGTAAACTAAAATGTAAACTAGGCAACTTGTCATTCAAACAATGTTCAAGCTTTATACCATGTAATATATCATATTTTTCTGTATATTCCGAGCTGTACTTTTATAAGGTTTAGATTTGACTATTTCTCTGTCGTCTGTAATCTTGTACATCTTTATGTTGCCAAATCATGAGATGAACAATGCTTTATAAAATGGCCTCAACAAGTTTTTTTTGCTAGTGTAATTTATTTTTGTCTTTTGTGTTCTTGTACGAATGTCTGATTTCTTTTCTGAAATAAATGCTTACCCTAGTCAGAACTTAACTTTTCTAAATAATTACATGTACTAATTAATTATTTTCAATATTTTATTGTGCAGGTTAAATCCATTCTAGATGAAATTGTAGAGAAACTCCCGGATGATTTCAATATGCAAGAAATTATGGCCAAAGTTCCACTGGAAGACAGAACACCTTATGTGGTTGTTGCCTTCCAAGAATGTGAGCGTATGAATATGCTGTTGAGTGAAATGAGGAGATCACTTAAAGAGCTGGACCTAGGTTTGAAGGTAAATCAATAGGCTACATTTTTATACCTCTATTTGGGATGCAATATATGCAGGGTATAGACTACTGTAATACATATACTACTAACATACTGTGATTAGTTAGAACCTGGTCACGCTCATGTGTTAAGCTAAGACTATGACATTTTTTGCATGATTATCTGTTATGAAGAACCATCTAATTTCTTTGTCTCGTCATTTATAGCCAATAATAATCAAATTCACTTCAGGTAAAACACATTTGGACAAAATGCCATGTAATAAAAATGTTTTTTTTTTTATTCTGTTAGGGTGAGCTGACAATCACTGCTGATATGGAAGATCTGAGCAACAGTTTATTTTTGGATAATGTTCCTGCAAACTGGGTCAAGAGAGCTTACCCATCGCTTTATAATCTTGCTGCTTGGTATGCAGACCTTTTGCAAAGAATCAAAGAATTGGAGACATGGACTTCAGATTTTCAACTTCCAGCAGCAGTTTGGCTTGGAGGTTTCTTCAATCCACAGAGTTTCTTGACAGCTATTATGCAGCAAATGGCTCGAAAGGTTAGAAATTACAAATAATTTAAAATCCACAATGATATGAATAGAGATAAAAATATCATTCAATAATTTCCTTTTATATCTTTCACTAAGTAATCAAATTATTTCAGAATGAGTGGCCACTGGATCGCATGTGTTTACAATGTGATGTCACAAAGAAAACTCGTGAGGACATGGCTGGACCACCAAGAGAAGGTGCCTATGTCCATGGCTTGTTCATGGAAGGAGCACGCTGGGACATGCAGACAGGCATGATTGGAGAGGCTCGTCTTAAAGAGCTGGCACCTCCAATGCCAGTCATTTTCATCAAGGCCATCCCCGTTGACAGACAAGATTTGAGGACAGTGTATGAATGCCCAGTCTATAAAACCAAAGCCAGAGGTCCGACTTTTGTTTGGACTTTTAATCTGAAGTCTAAAGAGAAGCCAAGTAAGTGGGTTTTGGGTGGCGTGGCTCTATTGCTGCAGGTGTAAAAATAAATTTTTTGTTCTTGGGACCATTTAGTCCGGCCAAAAACAAATAATATGAATAATATGAACAATATTTTTATGATAATTAAACCATTACACCTATAACATGTTTATTTAAAATAAATGTCAGCTCAAATTTATTTTTATGAAAAATTAATTCCTTCCGTCCAATTAAAATATCTATTCCACTGAACACTGTGATAAAAAGTAATGTCTTTGAATACAAGTACAATTTTGTTTAAAACTGTTCTTGGTCATTGTGAATTAATTTATTATGTATAGTCTAAAAGAATTTACACTTTAAAACTATGATTTTTTTTATGTTATAACTAATCTGTGTAATTTATTTAGGAATGTTTTAATTGTATGCAATGTTTACATGTAAATGATTTATTTCATCCTGCTCATATTTTAAAGTAGGTGTTGTTTATGTACAGTGTTGTTTTTTTAAATGTTCCAGCTATTACTATTTTCTAAGAATGTTTTTATTGATGTATAATTTTTACTGCTGGATTTAGAGTTTAAAAATATACTAAGGAATTGAACTGTATAGTTTTTTTTTAAAAAAAAGTGAATTTTACAACTATTCATTGTTCATTCTAATGATTTAAATGACTGACTTAAAAATATACTTTAAACCATAAATGTCTAGTATATTATTTTATATAAATGAAATGTATGTATTAATATAATTTTTTCTGTCTTTGCCAATGAACTGAGAAATGTGTAAAAAAATAAAAAAGTTTTGCCAATAAAAAAATGTAATATGCTGTATCAGTAATTAAAATGTGAATTTTTTTATATATATATATTTTTGTATTCACTTATAATATTTGATGACCATCACTTATATATTTATTTTTAAATGTGTAATATTTGAGAAGTGAACAGGGTGAAAATCATTAGGAATACAATTACATTAAGAAATATCTCTTATTCTTCAATGAAACTCGGCTTACTCAACTCAAATTCCATGTTTATTAAACCATTTAAAAATAAATATAAAAATAACTCTGAAATTAATTTCTATTGATCTTTATTATAAAAATGTTTCATCATGTACAGTAAATAGGTGCTCAGGTAAATCTGGTGAACTCTGACCTTCATTTCACACCACAAGTCTTTTACTTAACAGCATATACAGCTAACCATCACCTGATACAATTCTGTTACATAAAAATTGTTTAACAAATTTTTAACATCATTGCTCAAAAAAATCTGGTCTATGTTCAAGTGAAAAATAAACATTAAAAAATACATATTAGTAATAAATAAATAGACTGAGTATTTAGTATAATACCTAAAAATATTTTTTTTGGTCAGATCTTGACATTCTCACCATCTAGTAAAAAAAAAAAAAGATAAGAATGCAATGAGATTCATATTTTAAGATTAATATTCTTAACACACAAACAGATAGGAAAACTTATAAACTAATTTTAAATAGCAATAGAACTTGTTTTAAACAAATTCTTTAAAATTTATATATATATAAAAATTCCCATTAAGTTATACTTTTTAAAAAATATCTTGATTATAGATTTCAAAAGTAATGATGTGAAAAATTACTAGAATAAAGTAACAATAATGTTGGAAGAGTTGGTCTAAAAACTGTAAAAAAATGTTTGTGCTTAATTAAAAAAAAAAAAAACTAATTTAGCTGAGTCACACTTAGTTTGTAAAAAAAAGTAAAAGTTGAACTGAAGTGTTACACTCTATATATTTGGTATATTTCAATACCGTAGTTACAAATAAATAAGTTTAAATACACAAGATTGGTTCTTAAACTGAAGTATTTTAGTTGTATTTTTATTCAAACAAAAACTGGGAGTCAAAGTAAAACTAATTTTAATCTATGCATCTATTTAATGTTTTAAAGTAATAAAAATTAGCAGTGTAGCACTTACACTAAAAAAATTACTGCAGTGCTGTTTAAATAAAAAAAAAAAGAATTTACATGTAACTGTAAATTACATGCAATGTGTAACAATGTAATTTCTAATAAATTACACTTATGTCCTGGATCACAACTTTTGTTTGTAATACTGAACATTTAAAAAAATAGTTTATCATTCACTTTTAAATACAATATTAAAAAACACATTTGCAGAAAAAGATGAAAAAAAATATTGCTTTCTAATTTTTAGAATGTTATATAGATATGTACCACTGACACTGATATGCAATCTAAGAATTTAACCATAGATGATGACACCTAATGTATTTATTTCCACTTCATCCAAGATTTTATAAAGAACCTATTCAATGATATCTTTTAGCTATTAGGAATTTACATACCAAGAAAGAATTCATGTTTACCTATAGATATATATATTACCAAGTTAGATAAAATATTTCATATTTCAAAGACCATTTTTTAATTTTACTTATCTAATATATTGACATAAAAAGAAAATTTTATAATCACACAAAAAATAGGTGCAAAATGATACCATTAAAGAGACAACAAATGAACAATAAAATAAAACGCTGGAAATCAAAATGTCAATAGTAAATCTAGCCTAAGGAAAAAAATATATAAACATTCATTGGGTGGGAGGTTCAACCCTATCACTTATAAGGGCTCCTGCCCTGAAGGATCCTATTGGGTGGGTGTGATCAAAGTGTGTACTAAAAATAATGACAAAGTTAAAAAACTTTATTAAGCATCATTGCGGAAAGATTCTAGAACGTTATCAAGAAGAAATTTATTATAAATTACTTTTACTAAGAGCTAAGTGGCATTTTCATAGTGGGACTATTTACATTGCTGAAAATATTACTCTGATACCTCTGATGAAAAGGCTACTTTTACTACTTGAATAAAAAAATTTATATCGGCAATCAAGCCAACTAATTGGCGATAGAAATAAAATTCTTTTACTTGTATTTATGCTTTGAGAATTAGATTTTAGATTAATAAGTTTTTAACATGCAATAAACATTATCAATGCAAAATGACTAGGGAATAAAATATGCACAACAGCTTAACATATTTCTAATCAGTTGGATTAAATTCTTACTACTTCATTACTTCTGATATGTACACTGTCATTTTAAACACAATTTTTGAATGAAATCAAATTCAACCAACATACAGAAGTTGATATTTTGAAAAAAACTGAAGAAAAAAATGTTTTATATGTATAACATGAGTGTAGAAGGAATTTGATTCATGCTCGAATTAATTATTCCAGTTAATGCTTAACATAATTTTTAAAACAATCTTGCATTAATTCAACTGAAAATTCAATAAACTTCATAAGTCTAATTTTACACTAAACAGAATAATGTGTGACCCATAATTTTATCTCAGCAGAGTAATCAATTGATCAGTTAAATGTGTAATGAATTCATAAGACAAACTGGCATCGAAAATAAAAATTTGGTATATACAAAGAATAAAAAAAAAATGACCAGATTAATTAGAAAACAGTCCCAATGAGCAAGAGTCGCTTAATCATGACAACAGTGCTTAAATTATTTGTACAAAAAACTATTGCCATCACAAAGAGTCATGCATTAGCTAAAGTTAACAAGGTGCCATTTTATTACAGTACAAGTGGACAAAAATAAATAAAATCTACATTAATTTCCTAGACAATGCTACATTTAAAGAAACATTATTAATAAATTACTGAAAGCACCATTATTATTTGAATTAAAATGTATTAATACTCATTAGTATTCATAGATTGTTGTACTGCTTTCAATTAGTGAAATGTATTTATTTTTGTTATTATGAAGGGATAATGTATATATAGGTCAGTTTAGATACAGATGATCACTGCTTCCAATGTCCTTATATGGGAATGCATATATTTACTTTTCTAGATTAATGTTCCCATAAGCAAATATGCTCAAAATCTTGAGTATAGCCTAACCAGCAAGATGAATAGTTCATTATTAAATACAAATCCTAAATTAACTACAATTTCCCTTTTGAACAAGTTACTTTCTATCATACAGCCTTTTAATCTACTAAGAAAATTATAGTCCAATTATGTTCAGTGTTATCATATATGCAAATACATTTGAACACAATGGAAACCTGTTAAAACCAGATTCATTTTGTCATTGGCAACTAGCCAATGTGATGTAAAACTAATCACACCTAAACAATTGGTATGAAGTTGTATACGACATCAAGCTATCTGGTGCATATCGCAAGATGTCCAACACAAGTAACAAAAGAAAAAATATCTTAAAACATATAAACAAAATGGTTCCGATTATAACAGAGTGAACTGGGGTAATTTGAAGATCCTGCATAAATGATCTGTTCCACGGCTTTCTGTTTAAAATAGTTGGATTACCTTCTCTGATTTATCATCTTGGAGGAACCTTCAGTGATCTAAAATATATAAGAATAAATTTTTGTTTACATCATATTTAAGATTGAAGAGAAAAACTGTGTAAGTCGATTTTTGTTCAATATTGAGATCAGAGTACAAGTGAATTTCTGTCTTTGTTTAAATAATATGAAAAGGCTTTCAGTCAAAACTTTCCTCAAATCACAGGATACTCTACACAATTAAGGCCCTTAATTACACCATAAGTAATGAGATAATTATTTAGTTTAGATAACTCAGTACATAAAATAATTTTATTTCATAGTAAAATCATTGCATTATTTAGATCTGTTAAGAAGTTTAATTCTTTAATCTTTTAAAAAAAAATTTTCTTTTATATGTTTGGTTATCTATATTAAAAAAATATATGAATTCTTTCCATTAATTGAATTTCCCGGTAGTAAAGATATTTCAAATTGTTATTTTAAATATGTGCTTACATAACATTTACAGATAACCAATAACGCAACGGTTCTCAAACTTATTTTAGAATTTGGTGTCTTGTTCATATGACTTGCTGACCGATTCATCTACCAACATCTATTAAAGCCCACAATTTCAAGTAATCATTGACCTCAAACAGGGCCCTAGGATGAGAACGACTGCTAAAGGGTATCAGTAATATTCTAATTAAAGAACACAGACAAATTAAGCATTATTTGTTATGTTTTTTTCCGCAAAGCAATATTGTGCACATTTTTTTAACTGTATTAATTTGCTATTAAAATTTGAACAAAATAATAAAAAATATGAGATTCCGTTCCAAGATTAGTAAAGGTTACTGAGTAAACCAAATTAATATTTTTTGATAAAATATCATAGAATGAAAAGTTAAGTAACGGAAGTGAACAAAGTAAATGTTAATACATGTATCAGTTTTCTGTGCATTCAATTTAAGGCAAAGCCTCTAGGTAGAAAATGAATATTAAGTTATTCTAAGAGACTGTGGGTTAGCTGAATGAGGGATGTACGTTACAGCCCTTCAAACACATTATTATATTCAATCCTTTTTAGATTAATTTCAATCAGCTAACAAAGTCAAATATGTTTTAACCTATATGCATTGCGCTTTTTTTTTTTTGGGCGCAAAATAAAAGGTTACCAACAATAGAATAGAAGAACCAAGAACAAAGAGAATAAATAAGGAGATTTTTTTTGTTTATTCATTGTACTCATAAAATTAATTTTTTAGTCCAAACAAGAAAAAACAAAACAACAGCAACGCACACAAGCACAGTCAGATCATGTGTCAATTAGGGATGTGACGGAGCTGATGAAAATCCGCATCTGTCGGATTCGGATTTGGCAAATATAAATCCGTCAGATTCGAATGCGGATTTGGTCAACACTTGGCTAAAAGGTAAAATACGTTCATGACCAAATAGGACGTCTGATCTATGGACAGCTGAGTAAGGGTCCAGGAGTTTAGTTTTATCTGTTTTCTTCATTTCGGGTTTTCGAAAGTCTCTAGGTTTTTTAATTTTAGTTCCGATTTCTACGGTCGTGTTTGAAAACGGTAATTTTTCTAATTCGAATCCGATGGAATTTTTTTAAAAAATCCGTCGGATTCGACTTTGCTCAGAAAACGTCGAAGTTCAAATGTCGTCGGATTCGAATTCGAACTTCGTCACATCCCTAGTGTCAATAACATTTAAACAACAAATATGTATTAAATCTGAGTTAGGAAGAACAAAATGGCTTGAAAATATTGTTACTTTTTTTATTAATACTATGCACTGATGCAGTGACCCCAGTGTCTCAATAAAACACTACTGCACTAAAAAATGTGCTGTGAAAATTAACGTAATACAATAATTAGTATATGACTACATATAGAAAAAAAAAGGTTACAATGAAAGAAAATTACAAATTTAAATAAATACGACATAAAACAAAATCTAAATAAAGAGTTTATGTTCCACCAGTGTTTTTCACATGAAATGAATAATTAATTAGAAAAAAAAGAATAATTTAAGGACTAGAAGTCATAATGGTTTTAAAGTTTCTACGGAGGTTTTAACAAAAAAACAACATCATAGAAGCAATAATTTGATTTATAAATCAACAGAAAATGAAGTTTTAAATGGATAGGATTATTGTAATTAATTTTATGAGAAAAATCTGTAAAACTAAATAATTTCTTACGTATATTAATTAGAGCTGCTGTTCGATTAAAAAAATTGATCGCAATTAACGCATGATTAAAATTTTTATCGCAAATTAACGCACATTTTAATCGACACAATATAATACATTTGTTTGTAGTCAAACTAGTCGTACATATCCCCCACCACTTCCCATCGAATGCATCCCATATGTGCCTTTCCTTCATAAAATAATAATATAGCAAGAAAGTATTTGCTCCCTTATTGTTAACGCGGGTTTTTTTTATACCCCCCCCTTGCCCATCCCAGTTTCATTTTAGACACAGCTGCAGAAAGATGACGTCACTTACCAACCACAAGTTACATTGTTTCAAAGCCTTGACACTTGTCAATCAAACTATAACACGTGCAGATGTTCACTAATTGTATCATTCAGGGTCATAAGTTTGAAATAAGAAATGGCAATCCTATCGTTTCAAGGTCATATCGCTGCTATGATTTTAAGCAAACGTGACAAACGGGGTCTTTTTTTTTCGTTTTTTTTTTTTAAATCTCGTCTTATCTGGTATAGAATTGTTTTATTTACTGATATTTTAATTTTTTTCTGCAACTCTGAAATAAACAGCTTTTGGGTAAAATTTAACCATTTAGGTGTTTGTGTTAAAAAATGTAATCACATTTTTATCGCATTAATTACACTTTAATTGCAATAAATCAACAGCCATATATAAAATTTAACTCAGTATCACAATAATTATGAAAAATACAACCACTGTCTCGGGTACAGATGTATTATTAGTTCAGCGCAAAAAAATTATACACAATTTCTAGATTCTCGTTATTTTGATCTAATCATAAACGGGTTCAATATACCTTCAACAATACACTATAGTACCTCCACCAATACACTACAGTATATAATGTTAACTAGTGAATAAAAGTTTTCTATTTTTACACTGACAGGGAAGGGAACAGGAGGTTTACTTGTCGAAGGGCTAAATAACCAAAACATCTTCATTATATATTACAAGTGGGGCTTCAGTCGACATACCTGGGGGTGAGGGTGTGTGCGAATTGGGGGTGGTAGATCTACTCAATAAGTGAACGGACCTTAAACTTCAAATGGTTGATTGAAATTCTGTTATTTATCGATTTGGTGAACTTTCCGCATTTGGTCAAATTAACGCATTTAAGTGTTGCGTTAAAAATTTTAATCGCAAATTTTTTTTGGCGCGTTAAACGCAAATTAACGCAGTTTAATCAGCAGCCCTAATATTAATACATATGTATTAGCCATTTTAGTAACTTAGATAAGACAGATTTGTCGGTTTGAAGATCTACTCTTAAAATGGTAAAACTATAGCAATCTGAAAAGTGTTGCATTACCTTTCATTGCTATGAAAAAGTTACATAAAAAACAAAAGCCATAATTTTTAACCATTGTACATGTATTACAAACACCATCAATTAAAAAATGAACATGACCTATATAAGAGAAACAAGGGCCACATTAAGAACCAAACTTTTAAAAAAGATAATATTTATAATATCCAGCATGCAAGCCAGTTAGTATATGTTAATAAGAAAGTTAAGATATGTTACAACTAGCATGCACATTTTCTACATAGCAAGATGTACAAAGCAACAAATAATATCAACAGCTTTAGCATTCAGTGATATTCAGCTAGAACCAGTGCTTTTTATCTGGCGGAACGCACCGGAACGGCTTTCTGGCACTTTTTTTCATATTCAAAATTTTACTGTTTACTATATTCTCAGTGTTATTTCTTCTTGACACAACGGACATAAATAGGAGTTCCTGTACCTTTTTCTTATAGAAAAAGTACACTGGCTAGAACTGATTTATCAAGACTAAGCACTTTTAAAAAAAAAACACTAATTCACAGTTGAAAATAAATAAATAAACCCTGGATAACTACTTTTAAAAATAACGTGGAAAGACTCATGAACATATACACATGTATTTATATACTGGCTATTTTGTTTTTTTCTACATAAAATATCATCTGAATATGTCAGGCAAAAATACTCAGCTGTTAATGTCAAACAAGGTTTTATTTTTTTGTAAGAAAGCAGACAACATAAAACTAGACTGTGATTGGGACATCACCTGGAGGGGCAAGAGGAGCCTGCAGTGGACTGATTACTGGCTGTACCTGCTGACAGTGAGGAGAATCCACTCTGACATGACTGTAAGCTGGACATGGATCCTCTGCAACCAAGAAAACAAGATTTAAGTTTCTCTATAAGCTTCATAGAGACATTTCAATTTCAGACCAAAAATTTAAAGTGTAAATATTTACAGCAGTTAAAAAAAAGTCCATCTATGCTATCTATTTAGGGCAGATCCGATCTTTTCATGATTTTATCACAATTTAAAGATGCAATATGTTGTAAAATACAAAAAAGAACCAAATAAATATTTAAATGGGACTATTTCACATTTCGCCCTTTAGGTTTCATGTTAAAAAAACCAGAAACTATTCAACACCGTTGATTTTTAAACAAACATTTATCGCATTGAGATGCGGGCAGGATGCCATTTTGAATTCCTGTTTTCTGCTTTCGATCTAATGCAGAACCCAGACCGCTATTATTTATAGAGATTTTTAAAACAATCTAAAATTTGGAAAGTCTCAGTCGCTGTTATAGCCCGGGGTTGACAAACTTTTTTAGTTGCATGGCCACAGTGGGTTTGTAAATTTGACTGGCAGGACGGACAAAGAGCAAACGGATGGAGTGTTGACATGAACAAATATAAATCAAATGAAAACGTAAAAAACATCAAAGGAAAGTGGTGTGATTAACTCTGAAACGGATGGCGGGCTGAAATTAAGTCCGGTGGGCCTGATTTGGCCAGCAAGCCATAGTTTGCTCAAGGCTGTGATAGCCCAAGGCTAGTTGGCAGACTTATGTGTCAAAAGTTATATTTAATAGGAACTCAATACATTACACATGTATGCAGAAAAAATTGTCATCATGGAAGTTTAAATAAGTTATAAAAATTCCTCCAGCTTGAATATTAATTTAATTTAAAAATATTGCAAACAGAAACTACTGATTTAATACTTTTTATACTGAAATTGGTTTCCTCTACTCAATAAATTTTTAGTTGAATGCTTATTTAGATTCAAATTAGCTGAATAAAATATCATTTAAAAGAAAAAAAGAATGATTAATACAGCACAAATTCATAATAATGGCACTTCCAAAATCTCATTTGACACTGCATTAGGGTAACTGCTTCAATGCCAAACATAACATTAAATTTATTTGTATATTCATTCAGCTAAAATCGTGTATGCACACAGAGGAGGTTTTCAGAAATTTTTTTTACTAATGTTATAATAGAATTTCAAACCCCCTAAATATATACTAATAAATTTGAAATTTTAAAAATGTCTATAATCATGAATGGATTAAAATTTAAGTTTTCAAAAAATTTTAGGGTATACAATACATTCATTAGGACAGCACACAATATATTTTAAGTAGTAACAAACAACTAACCTGAAAGCTGCTGAAGGAAGGAGCTGAGAGTGGTACATAACCTTGGACTTGTGAGAACTTAGTGGGAAATCAAAGGAAGGCTTAGTGCTATCAAAGTATTTCCACTGCAAAATATAGCTCCCAGGTTGTGAAGTTACATGTGACCCCTAGGAATAAAAATACATATACAACTCTCAACCGTATGGCTTGTTATTTCCTGGCCTCTGATCTGTACTATCCAGCCTAAAACATGTGGAGATTTCCCTTAAGACAATCAGGGCAGATAAAATATTAATCTAATTGAATGTTTGTAAGACTAGCATAATGCCTAGCCTCCTTTACATTTTTGAAGCTGTGTGGACTTGGTGGAATTATCCAGTCAAATAAAAAATAATTATCAGTGGTAAAATGGCAGTTTTGTTAATAATTGTGGGACGGATGACAGAGAGGTGTAGATACTTGACTGTCGACCTAAGAGACTTGAGTTTAATCCACGGTGAGAAACCTGAGAATTTTTACCAGGTGGAATTCATTTTACAGTCGTCTCACAAGTCCACCCAGCTTCAAATGGTTACCTGACTTAAGTTGAGGAAGTAAAGGCGACTGGGCGTTGTGCTAACCACACAATCCCTTCATATGCCGAGGTTATAGAAACAGATGAATTTTACACTTCATCTGCCCTGATGGCCCCTTGGGGCTAAGGGAACTTTTTTTTTTTTGTTAATAATTATTTATTTATTTATTAGTGCTACGAAGTTGCCCAAGTTTTCATAGTACAATGGGTGTTTTTAATAATACTGGTGATATAGCCGCTTGGGCAGTTTCAGGCATGATCTTCGGCCACATTCAGGCCATGTAGTTGAGAGTTATGTGTATGTATTCAGATAAATGCATCTCATCAACAACTATGGAAGAAAGTAGACTTATACATAGTGAATGACATCTTAAGTTACCTGAACACTGTCACCATCTCGACATATATTTGGTGGCTCCACTATACTTATATCTCGGCCGACAACCATACTCTTGTCAATGTACTGCACAGAGCCAACGTTACCAGATGTGCTGACCACATGATGCTGGTGCAGGGGCTGCTGGGGAACAGCCTTGCGGCAAAGAAAAACTGTGAAGGTCACATCTCCTTTGAGGATGTCAAAGTCCCATGTAACCACACCACCTTTCTCGGGTACTTCAATCAACACCTAAAAGGTATAAAAATAAAACAGTGAACTTGAAAGACACCTATAAATTTTTCAGTTTTTTTTAAAGTGAACCCTCCTCATAAATAATTATCATTTATAAAAAATTACCTCATGAGGAAACTCCTTGGCAACAGCTGCAGTTAGGTATAAACTGTCAGTACTTAAAGTCTGCTCTTCAGGTGATCTGTCCACAAGTTCTTCTTGATACAAAGACTTTGGTACAAGACCTCCTTCAGGAACATCACACTATTAAAAAAAGCGTATTTTAGAGAAATTGATAAATTAATCTTTTTGGATTTTTTTAAAATTAAATATAAACTGTTGAAAAAAATATAGCCTACATACATATGTTTTAATTTCTGTACTTTTTTTGTATTGTAAAGAACATTTTTTTAATTCCGCAATTATGTTTTTATCAAAAATTTAAAAAGAAAATACTTACATAGCAATCACCACCTAAAAAATCTGGTATGTACTGTTTATCCATAAACTCCACCAGTCCTCCTGACCCTAGATAATCTTTGCCGCCATAGAACATGAACTTATTCCGTGTGTTTTCATCTATAAAAGGACTGACCAGAGTCCATAGTACAGGAAACACTCTAGGGGCCCGTACAATCAGAAGTCTTCCCATTGTTTCTGGATAGTTGGCCTGAACTGTCTCAATGATTCTCAGTAATGCTCGAATACCAGGTCGCCATAAATGCCTCATGCTGAGACCTTCTAAGTCTACAATACAAGTACAAGCACTATAGACAGAAAAAAATGGATTAGTTATATTTTATATAGTCACATGAAGGTCAAATTAAAAAAAAATGGATGGGCTCTTTTGTCAAGTGTATTTTTTTTCTTTTTATTACAAAGACAAGAGTCTCACCTAACTGGATATCCACGTTTTTGTGTGGCTTCTTCAGCTCTTCTTAAACCTTCTTCATTTGCAGATAAGACCTGTACAAGAAGCATAGTTAAAATATAATTAAACAGTTAAATGGAAACTTTGAAATTACATTAATGCTATAAACCAATCTACTTACATGTCTAAGAATCGCTTCCTCACCCACAGACCTCATCAGTCCTTTAACATCCATCTGTCCCAATTTGATGATGTATAGTGGTCTGCCATCTGGAATAAGTTAATGAATAAATTATAAATTTAATTTTATATTAGAAAAATTATAATACAGTATGTCTTACTTTTATTTTGAGATAAATGGGACTATGAACTAATCTTTCCAATGAATTTCTAGCATAATGGGCCTACTGAAAACTTCTGATCCTGTTCACAACATTTTCTTTTTTAAGAAATCTCTGACTATTGGTTTATTGGTTATTGTTGATCATGTCTGATTTTTCTTTCATAATGCAGCATAAAGTTAATTTGTTAATAGCTATCCTTCAGAATTAATTTCCTATTTCCAACTTTTCATTCACCTTGCAACTAGGTATTTATATTCAAGTATTTTTTTCTTAAGCTTATAATTTGAAAATATACTATCCTTAAATCAATGAAGTTTCTAGATTCTTAAATATTTCAAAACTATCAAAGACTTAAGGTGGATAGATTGGTACGTCAATATCATGTAGACATTCATGTTGATTCGAGCTTTGTAGTGATATGATTTTATTTTACTGTGACATATATACTAGATACAAATATTTTTGCACAATGGTTACTAATAAAAGATTTTTTTTAATTCTAATTTTTGGTATACCACATCAAATCTGTTTATCTCCCATCAGTGACATGAGCACCAGAGAGACACACTTTGAGAATCCAATCATAAAATGATCAATGACAACACTATTTAGCTGTGACTGAGTTAATATAATGTATTCACTTTTGATGAATACATTTTAAAACTGGATATAAAACAGATTATAATGACCAGAAGAATATAAAAAAAAAACTACCTTTATCACTATAATGCCAGCCACCCGGATAATATTTCTCTAATACCTCAGGAAGTTTGTAACCTTCCAAGATTTTATCAATGTTATGTAATTTGCGCCATGCAAGAGAGTGGACTAGCATTTCTCTTGCTTTTTCTACATTGAATTCCCTAGCTCTTAAAAATCTCAAAATATGGGCATCTTTAGGGATCTGAAATAAATAACAAAACAAATTTATAGATATAATGAAATCAAATTTCTTTTTAAGGTAGCAGCCAACATCAAATTTTAAGTAATTCAGGTTTAACTAATACAAGATATATAACCATGTAATCATCCTGGTATCTATATTTTGTTTCCGATACTTAAAAGACATTTTAAAAAATCAATCTTATGTGCTGTGTGCTAGAATGTAATACTCCACATAAAAATTAGGTATTATTTAAGAAAAATAGTCATAACAGTTTTTTTAATTATTTCTCTTTTAAAAGTAACTGAAAATCTCGGAACCCTAACAAACAAGTAAAAAGTGTAACTGGATAGGTACCATGTTAACTTTGCACCAAAAAATAAATAAAACTCTAAGCTACCAGATAGAAAGATTTGTTATTTAGAAGAGTATCCTTGGAAGATTGTGGTTAGTATCTGTATCTATCAATCTCCCCCCCCCCAACACTACAACATAAAATTTTATAGCTAAAATTTTATTGAACACTATTAGTACTATAATTATTGGAGGATAACATCTGTTTTAAAAAGCAATCTTTGGGAAGAATGTATGTTCTCAAATAAACTCATTGAGGCAATATAAATCATTATATCAAGTCTTAATAAAAACCCAACCAAAACATACCAGCAGGCTGAACTTGACCATGCATCAAAAACTTTTAACACTTACTTTCCCTTTATGAGTTTTCTGTAACCATCTTCGTAGCTGTACAAGTTGGCTTTCTTCCACCATGGTGAGATGACCCAAAAATCTAGCAATGTAATCATCATCAATTTTATCTACGTTCTGGTCAGTTTTGACAAGAGGAGCTCCATCAGAAGAAAGAACCACTAAAGAAAAAAAAAAGAAAAAAATTAAACTTTAAATGACACGATGAAAGGAAAAAAAAATTTAATTCCAAACTCTGTTGATTCTACCTTCAGGGGGTGTTAGTGATTTTCTTTGAATAGATGCTGCTGTTGCACCTAACACTAAACTGTGTTGGCTGTGCTGACTCCCGACACTATCTGAGCGGCTCCTCAATCCACTGTCTTGACTAGGGTCTTCTTCTCTCTCAGATTTTTCTACTGGTGCAGGTCCACTCCATGGAGGTATACAAGTCACACCTTCATTAATCAATTCGTTGATGTAGTATTCTATAACTTCTTTACCCTATAAGAGAACCAAACAAAAAAAAATAAAGTGAAACAGAGTTTGTTAAATGCATCACTTAATTATAATTTCTCATACTATGTGTAGAATTTACTTACGTCTGATATTAAAATTAAAGTGCACTCAAAATCTAAATAAACCAAAGCCTCACCTTTTTAACACTTGAAGTGTACTGCTTCATTGCTATCTTTTCCACTGTACTTTCAAAACCAAAAAAATGTTTTATATCCAAGCTGGCATCCTGTTCAAAACAAGTCCAACTGGGATTTTCTGGATGTACCTGGAATAAAATCACAAAAATAAAAATTAAGTTTTGGAAAATAAAAAAAAGGGACTAGTTGCACAACAATACATATAACTTACTTCTAGCATAATCACAGTCAATAAAAAATATGAATGTCGAGAAAGATAAAATGATTATTTCAATTTATTTCCCCATATAAGTAAGTTTTTTGAGTATTCTAAAAAAAATGTCTTTTTTTTCATTTAGTGATCCTTCTCACAAACAACTATCATTTCAGACTGTTCTGTCTCTGATGGATTATTTTCACCATATAGACTTTCCCAGCTTATAAACCACTCCAAAGACCAATGACCCATTAATAACATAAAACCTTTGGCTTTAGAAGTAAAAAAAAAAATTGTGATTCTTTTCATCAAAAGATATCTATCAGTTTTTGCATTATCCGAGAAATGTCTGTAAACATATTGATCTTCTGCACCTAACAGACTGGATAAAATGAACGAAGCAATACAACATACACTTATGTGTTGTTTCTAGCCACAGTGAAAAGTTATTACAATTTAACATAACACATTTAGTCTTTTTTTTAATATACAGTGTACAATTTTAGTTAATAATAAATAACATTCAGTCTACATGTGTAATACAAAGACCTGATTTTCATGTAAATTTGAAAATCATAAATGGGGAGGACCACTCTAAGTGCTAGTGAATTTAAATAGATATCTACCACACTCTAACTAAATCCCATTTTGCATACTATACCGAATAATGGCAATGTTCTTTAATAGTAAGTCTTGAAGAGAAACTTTCATTCTGTGCCACAATATCCAATGTTCTATTACGACGATT
Source organism: Bulinus truncatus (assembly GCA_021962125.1). Classification (NCBI taxonomy): domain Eukaryota; kingdom Metazoa; phylum Mollusca; class Gastropoda; family Planorbidae; genus Bulinus; species Bulinus truncatus. The sequence continues at coordinate 4,004,636 of JAGDYQ010000067.1, read as the reverse complement.
CAAATGATTCTTTTGAACAAAAATGACATGATCAACACCTGCAATCTGAAAAATAATAAAATCACTCAACATTACTGACAGTTTTTACTGACAAATAATTTTTTTACAATTTATTTTCATACAATTTTTTTTTGCTCATTTGTAAATGGAAACAATTTTAAGTAAATAATGTTCAAAAGAGTATACCAATAATAAGTAAAAAATGTAATTTACCTTTTTTAAAAGATATGGAGCATCAACATTAAGTTTACATCTTCTCTCAACAATATGTTCAGCACCATCTTCAGATTTAAATTCATGAGTTATGTCACTACCCAAGAATACTGGAATCATTTTGCAGGTTGGAAACCTTTTTTCATATGCCTATATAAAAAAATATGATGGTGTAAATTATTGAAAACATAAACATTGCTAAAAATGTATGTCTAAGAAACAACCATGCACATATCTATTCAATGGCCAGCTATAGACATAGAAATATAAAAAAATATGGCAGTGAAACATGGACCATCAGCAAACAAGCAGAAAATACACTAAAAACTTGGGAAAGGAAAATATTTAGGAAAATATATGGGCCAGTAGAGGACAATAATGAGTGGAGAAGTAGAGCCAATTCTGAACTGTACGAACTATACGAAGAACCAAATATAACAGCTGAAATCAAAATGAATAGATTGAGGTGGGTAGGGCACATAGAAAGAATGGAAAACAACAGGGGTCCAAAAAGCAATATATAAGGCAACACCCAATGAGAAAAAGCCTAAGGGCAGACCAAGAAGCAGATGGTTAGAGGAAGTGGAGAAAAACCTTAAAACCATAGGAGTGAGAGAGTGGAGGAAGAAGACCATGGATCGGGAAAAGTGGAAAAGAGTAGTATGGCAGGCCAGGCCCTAAATGAGCTGTACAGCCAAAGAAAGAAAAAGACTATATAAAAAAAAATGATAGTGTAAATTATTGAAAAAAAAAACATTGCTAAAAATGTATATGTCTAAGAAACAACCATGCATATATCTATTAAATGGCCAGCTAAAGACAAAAGAAATAGACAAAAATAGTTTTTACTGATACAAGTATGTACAACATATTGTACAGTTTAGGTCAATGAATAATATGCAGCACAACTTTAAGACGGAGGAACAGGTAGCTGAGAGGTATAAAGCACTCGATTGCTGACCTGAGAGTCACTCAAGTCCAACCAGCTTTAACTGGGAACCTGAAGTAAGTTGGGGGGGGGGGGGGGGGTAAAGGCAGATAGGCGCTGTGCTAACCACACAATCCCTTAATATGCAGTGGTTATAAAAACAGAATGAATTCTAAAATTCATCTGCCCCCAAAGGCCCTTAAGAGCTAAGGGAACTTTTTTTTTAACCACTTTAAGACAATGATCTGTAAACATAGCACTCTTTCATAAAATTTTTTTATGTTTGATTGAGATGCATTTTATCAATTGACAACACCTAAACATGAAAATCTCATCTTTTAACCTGCCTGTAACATGTTTTCTAAGCTTTTAGCTCAAGAATTGTAAATTAATTACAAACATAATATCCCACTGTCAAATATGTAAATTAATTTTTAAAGTTTTAGAAACTGAGATTTACCCTCAAAATGGGCTTTGTCTCTTTTTGAAAAGACTGACTTGTCCACGCTATGCTAAATTGTAGAAAAAAGAAACTCTAACAATAGCTTTTTTTTATATATATGTTTATATGTAGACAGTGATGGGCAAAAGTTAACTAAAAAGTTACAAGCTTTATTTTTCTTTTGGGTAAAAGTAAAGTTTAACTTAGTAAAATAAATGCTTAGTTGAAAGTGTAGATTACTAAAAAATATTGAGTTATTTTGAGAAGGTTTAAAATAATACAAAATTTGACACTATGCTTTCTTTCATCATCCAAGTGAAAATTATACCAATATAGCGCAATGAAGGGGATGGACCAGAATGCCAGATGGAGTTCAACCACAAGTCTCAAGTAGGCTACATGATGAAATAGTGGGAACGCAGTTGCAATGCTACTTGTCATTGTTCATTAGAAAAGGAAATGTAAGTAGCAGAAATACTTTTCAGCTAAAATAAAACAAGATCATATGATCTGTAATAAATTTAACCTTCCCACACTAAATTATATCTTACCTTTAATACTCAGGATTATTATATTTTGCTATTTATGTTCTTTCTAAATTATTTGACAAAATTTTAACAACAATAAAAAAATGTTTTAAGGGGGGGGGGGGGGGGTTACTTATGGTGTAATGTGATGCATCAGAAACAATGTTTTTTTTAACACGCTCCTTGTCCTCAATCTTAAAAATAGGAAAATATTCCATTTAAGTGACCTTGAAAATAATGACACTTAGTAATTAATGGATGTTTAATAAGTCTTATAATAAGTCACCTATTAAAAAACAGGATTATTGATTTGTGCCAGTAAATTTTAAAAGATAAAAAATGTCAAATTTACTATAACATTTGAATTACAGTTGATACCTCCCCCCATTGTTATAACGTAATAAAAGGACAATCCTTAAGTATCTCAACTCAGCATTAAAATTTCAAATGGTGTTGCTTTTTTTTTTTTGAGACATTTATTGTTTGACACTTCAAGATCATATTGAAAGTAAAAAATCTTATAGCAGTGTTTTTAAAAATCTTGGAGGGTCGCTAGCTGTCAAATTTGTCATACATGCTTTATTAGGAATATATATAAGCCTATAAATAAATTTCAGCTTTTCTCACTTTTACTCATTTTCTTTCATTATAAAGGGGAGGGTCACGGATTACCAATCAGGTTTCAAAGTGGGTCTTGAATCACAAAAAGTACAGAACCTTTCTATTATTGTATTTAAATTTAATCTTATGGGATTGAACAGGTGTGTTATGTGTCATTTTTTTTTGGGATGGGGGGGGGGGAGGAAGGGCCAACATTTACACATTAAATTCTTATGAATACAAATTGTGCTTTCTTACATGCAGGTTTTTATTTGTCCCATGATAAACACAACTTTGAGTGATTTTGTCTACTGATCTAATAAATGTTCTGTAATTTTTGTTTTTCAAAAATGTGTTTATGCAAAAAAAAAAAAGGTTTAAGTGTAACAAAGAAAAACTATTGCTCATTACTGTGTGTGATATCCCTTTAATGATCAGATGAAATCTTTTACATCCTATAAACCACTAATGAGATGGTTTTTATGGTACCTTCTTTCACCCCCGCCACAGCCAACAGTCCAATGGCCATGGAGGCACCACAGAAAAAAAGGGGGGGAGGCTTTAACCATGACCTGTAATATCCATTGGTCCTCATTTAAGATCGAACCAAGGACCCTCAGGTCAACAGTCAAGCGCTTTACCACATGACTATCCGCCCCCTTTTTACTGTATGTAGACACCTTCATTTTAAAGAACTTTAATTACTTTTTTTAAAGTTTATGAATTACTAACCAACTGCAATTTGATAATTGCTTTCATTTTAAGCCTACATAATTTCTATAAATTTGAACATGACCTGTAAAGAATATTTTTTTTACTTCATTTAAAAAAAATAATTATTGTACTTTTTTTTTAAATTTTCTAAAAAAAAATTCTAGCAAGGTCTTATTTATTATTTAAATATGTGAGAGGAATAACTTAATTTCTTTTCAATCCTTTTTTTTTTTTGGTGAACATAGGCTACTTTGAAAATTATTTTTTTTTCCATGCAACTGCATACTTACTTTAATAATCGTGATAATGGCATCAACAATGACAATTCTATTTTAAAGTTTGTATATAATGATTTATTTTAGAAAATATAATTTGCTACTTCAGTGGATTATGACAACTGGTGGGTGGGTTATAAGCTGATCACCAAAAAATGTTATAACTAATCACTCAAGAATATGTATGCATGTAATTTTTTTCTATTCTACTTTTTTCTTTCTTTGCAGGTGGGTCACACAAAAAAAGTTTTCTAATTGGTCATTAATCGCAAAATTTTGAGAACTACCTAACTAATCATATCTATTTCATTCCAACATATTTTAATGATAATGAAACTATAGATGTTAATTAGTAGGTGTCGCCAAATGTATTTATTAGAGCCACAAGCTCTTTTAGTCTTTAATGAATTTAGTGAAGCTCCCAATTAGCCAGTTTCTTCCCATTATTAAGTTAGTGTTATATAGTCTACCATAGTTCACTAATTTCAACACCACTTAGTTTAGTACTACTAGTCTATACTGATACTGACTCTATTATCTAAATATATAAATATAGATTATAGTACACAAACTATACTGAATTCTCTGAATAAAACTACTTTTAAAATATAAAATACAGAAAAACCATAGCAAATCTACAAAATATTATTATAAAGTCGAGTTTTTTCAATTATAAATATTTATAAATAAAAGTATTAAAACTGTAAATAAAAGCCATCACTCAGATGCCAAGACTTAACGTGTAAGACGCCCAGTAATCATATGGCAATATACATAATTCTTTTGCTTGAATACAATTTTGCTAAATTCAGAGCTATTGTAGAATTTAACAATATAAAATGTAAATATTAATATTGCGATTATTGTCAATACCGATAATGTGGACTTGAATATAGGAATCTGTTAACTAAGCTAAAAAAAAAAGATGAATTTGAAAGTACTCACTGCCATTACAAGCTCGAATGGGTGTTTGTACACCCTTACGGGTGACTGATAAGTCTGGACCATTCCAGATGTTTATATTGCTCTCTGGCATGACAGGTTTAATTCCAAATCCATGCTTTAGCTAAAATAATGTAATAGAATTAATAATAAATTCAATGTGCCCTGTAGTTATCGATTTACAAGTCCATTTCCTTCCTATGTACAGTACAAGCAAGGAAGGGGAAGTAACCTATATTGTATACTTAACTATTTTGATCGATACATTAAAAAGATAATGAAACGGGATTTTATTTTTAAACACTTTACTAAAATTATTTTCTTTGAAGATAAAAATATTTTAAAGTTTTTATACGCTCTAATTTAATTTCTTTTCAATGTTTTGATTGCTATAATTTTGGTATGTGTTTCTCTGCAATGAGCAAAAATAAAAACGATACTAAAGCCGATATTTATTTGATGGTTCGATTACAAACTTTAAAAATACATAGTACGTCGTCAGAGATTACAACCATTTTACAACTCTAGCTGGTTTACAAGTAGGGAAACAATTACACAAACATAAAATAGGTCCAAACGTCATTTTTTGAATTATCCTTTTTGATAAAAACAATAAAGATACGGAAAGCTTCAAAGTAATGATTTTTTTTATTTTACAGCTGTTTAGCTTTACATGTATATATTTGCACAATAAACACTAGCCTATGTCACGTATCTAGTACATGCATTTATGAATGGATTTTTATTTTCTTGTATCATTGCTCAGTTCCCAGAGGTTCCTCCACGGCTTGCATCAGCAGCACTGAACTATATAATTATATGGAAGAACCAGCGCACCCATTCTTTCAGTAGACTTGTCGTTTGTAAGGCATTTTAACAGTAATTTCGGTAAAATTCCATTCTGTGTTGATTGTCTGACAACAGCTATATCCCTGACCCAATTGCAGCTGAACCTGGGTTTTGCAAAGTATAGGTTGATTGATTGTCAATATCATCTATCTTGAACAGAAAAAAAATCTATTGATGAGAGTATGATCGGTGGGGTAAGGCTCACACCACCCACCACGAAATGCCTATTAAAAGCATGCACGATTTGACATAAAAATAGTACTATAGGGTACCTTTGCCGTTTTAAAATATGTATGGTGTTTAAACATGGCATGTCACTGATCTAAATGTTGTTTTTTTTTTTTTTTTTTTTTGGGGGGGGGGGGTCAGATTTACAACAACAACAAAAAATAATTATTTTGTTAAAACTCTGCCCCAAAAATATTTGCAGTCTCTCTCTCTCTCTCTCTCTCTTTGAACTCTCTATTGCCTCCTGGCCCGCCCTCCTTCTCCCCCTTCTCTCCCTAAATTTAGGAATCTGATTTGCTGATTTTTTCCTCCCCCTCCTTTCTCTTCTCTGGAGTTTTTTCTAGGGTTTTCCCCTCTCTCCCTCAGCCCCCCCCAGTACACTCCCCCCTTTGGGACTGCGCGGTTTGGGCCCTCGCCTCTCCCGCCCCCTCCCCCCCCCCCCCCCCTTTTTTTTCTTTTCCTCTTCCTAACTTTTCGCCCTTAAACTTTTTCCTCTTTCCCCCCCCCCGCCCTTCTCTTTTCCCATAGATTAATTTTTGGAACTTTTTCCCATGCTCTTCTTTCTCTTCTTTTCTCTTTTTGTTCTTTGTGTTTGTCTTCTGTTGTTTCTTTGCCTTTTTTTTTGGCCCCTCCTTCCCGGGCCCTTGAGGGGGGGACATTTGAGGGGGGCAAGTCTCTAGATCCACCCATAACTTGTTCGGTTGGCTGACATGCATTTTTGGGGGCCACTTAAAGTTTGTTCAGTTGGCAATGTAATCCCTGTGACAGCGAAAAATACATTAAAGAATAAAGTATACATTGAAATAAACATGATCGTACGTCAATGGATCACAGCAAATGTTTCCAAAAAATCAACCAGCATTCTACAGTTATAATTCAATGTAATAATATTTAATGATCACGCCGACATTAATAACAGAAAAACCACAACCATGATCAAACTTAAAAAAAAATGCTACGACAGTTATATTTCACTTTAAAAGCTTTTCTTAGATCGGCAAAATATTCAAAACTTTTTGAAAAAAATAATGATATGGAGAAGGGGTGTGAAAATCAAGTTTTTTTTTGTTCACACTGTGGAGACAGTTCTCATAATAGACAGCTCAAACCAGTGGCGTAGCTAGAGTAAACGTCACCCGGGGCAGTCCGTTCAAATGTCACCCCAGTGACCCCACACGACCCTATACTGAATAGTTAGGTGTAGCTAAATTTTCATAAATACTCTACCTCTAGGCAGGCCCGTAGCGTGCGGGGGGGCAGGGGGGGCCCTTTGTTTGGTTGCAACCATGTCCACAGTAATACCTGGTGTTTTCATGTACTTCTGTGCTAAGTCGACTTCTTGTAAAATATCACCTCAGAAAAACAAGAACGAAATGAAAGAAAAGTCGCATATAAGCTGGCAACAGATTGTGCGCAGCGCCTCTTGTCTCGACGCTTTCTTCGACATCACACAGAGCTTCAATGGCTTCCTCAAACTGGTTAAACTTTTGTATCACTTTCTTCACTGCATCAGCATGTGCACTCCAGCGAGTTGTGGACAGTTTCTTCACTGTTAGACCTGTTTATTTCTCTTAGTGCATCCCAACGATCGGTCGACAGAGCAAAAAATGTGTACAGCGCCTCAAGACTTGCCAAAAACGTTACACGAGACGGATTGCTAGCAAACGAATGTTTGCCACAAAGGTTCAAAGAATGATTCGAACAAGGTACAAAATAAAAAAAAATTGCCTTCGGATTAGTGTCTTTGATCTTTTGTTGCACACCACCGTGGATTCCAGCCATGCTTGCTGCATTATCGTACCCTGGACCGCGACATAACTGAATATCCAGTCCTTCGTTTTCTAGTTTCTCGAGGATATCGCCAGTCAATGCGTTTTACCTTTCAGATGAAAAAAATCCAAGGAATGACTTCAACTGTACCACCGCTGATGTGTACATATCTAATTACGGTTGACATGTGATCTGTATGCGAAACATCCGGTCACATTTCCAGTGTTGGTTGGGTTTTTATAACAATTCTATTTTCAGACTATTTTCGCACCTTAGCCTGGCTGAAAAATTTTGTTGTAGGTGGACATAGTGTCACCCTCCATATGCTGTCACCCGGGGCGGTCCGCCGCCCTCGCCCCCCTTAGCTACGCCACTGGCTCCCAGGCGTGTAATGAGAGTAGGGGGGGGGTAGCCTTTGTGAAGTACTAGCAGAACAAAATGAACAAATTAGGAGATTTTTGTTTGTTTATTCATAAAATAAATTTTATAGTCCAAAAAAAAAATACAACACTACTGCACTTAAAAATGTGCTGTGAAAATTAACGTAATACAATAATTAGTATATGACTACATATAGAAAAAAAAGGTTACAACGAAAGAAAATTACAAATTGAAATAAATATGATATAAAACAAAAACTAAATAAAGAGTCTATGTCCCACCAATGTTTTTCACTTGAAATGAATAAAATTATTAGAAAAAAAAATGAATAATTCAAGGACTAGAAGTCATAATGGTTTTAAAGTTTCTATAGTGATTTTAACACACACACACACACACACAAAAACAACTTAGAGGCAATAATTTGATTCATAAATGAACAGAAAATGTTTTAGATTGGCGGGGGTTGTTGTCAATACAGTGTAAGCAGTCATAGGCAGGACTATATGAGACTAACGTGTGGACGACATAGATTCTACTTTGCGGATCCTTGATTTAAGTAAGTACCACTAAAATACAAAAAAAAAAAATGGGCACAATGAGCTCAACCAATACAAGAATTATATTACAAGCCCGTTGTTAAATTCGCCACTGAATGGACTTGCTTGTGATCCTCGCCCTAAGCTAAGTACCGCGACCTGCCCCCCCCCCACACACACAATAAGTCCGCTGTTGACTTTATTTTATTTCTGCCTTTGGGATGACTTCATTTTCTACCAGTGTGAAATATAATCATATACTTAGGATCAGTGGCGCAATCGAGGGGAGGGGGGGCAAATCATCAATACATAATTTACGTTATAAAGTTACAAAAAAGACTATCAAACTGTCTTGTCAAACTATGAGCCCCCCCCCCCCCCCAGCACTTTTTGCTGGTTGCGCCACTGCTTAGGATTAGTCACGTCCTGTGATTCTTAATACCGTAGACTGGGCGTACTAGAATATAAGAGGGTTTCTTCGGTGACTGTCGCTAATTAAAATTATGTCACAAGTTGGGCGTGGTAGTAAAGTGTTAAATTCACAAGTTCACCGTGGGCATTTGTCGTTTTGTTCAGATTGAAGCGCACTTTTTTTTTGGCTTAAGCTAAGATGACAAAAAATAACATCAAAGTTTATTGAAAATATTCGTGTGGCAAAAAAATACCTTATAATACCTTATCATCACTAGTTATCATTAATTGTAACAGGGGTATGCAAACTTTTTGAACCGTGGGCCACTATGGGTTCTTACATTTGAAAGAAACGCCGGACCAAGAGTGTTTACTGTTTAGATGTCATAAGAACTATAAAAAAAAATTGATTGTGTCGTAGAATGTGGACAAGATAAAAGTAACAGGAGCAAAACGCGGGAAAAAATCAAACAGCTTTGCGGATCATGGTTTGCTCGTGTCTGAATCGTGATGAATCTTTCTCTGTCAATAACAAATTCTTTCTCACACAAACACATACATACACACATATATAGACGTTCTTAATTAAAAAGAAAATAGGCGACTGTCTAGAGTCCCAACCCTTAAAGGAGCCACTTCAAATATTTTGTTGTTGTATTTAGTGCCGAACATAGGGATTTGGGGGCCCGGGGGGCTTAGCCTTTTTTGGGGGCCGCTGCATTTTAACATTCGACATCATGACATTAGATAATGTACTTAATATTTAATGTAAAAAAATGTTTGGGGCCCCCCTCAAGCTGGAGCCCCGGGCATGGGCGTATTCAATTTGAAAAAATTTCCTGAAAGTTTATTACATTGATGAACATGTGCATATATCAAACATAAAAAAGAATTACATCCGCAAGTATAACTTATTACATTATTGTAATTTTCAAAAGAATGGTTTCAGTATCAAACAGTTACTATACTAAGAATAGAGTATAAAATTATAAATTGCACTGACACAGCAATAATATTGTAATTTTAAAATATTTATTCTGGAACAAACATTTTAAATTTCTTGGTATTTGTCCTAATCGATTGATAACATTTTCTTTAATATTTTCCTTGTTTTGAGATATTCTTTTTCTGTGGATAGCCTACTCGTCATGCAAAGACCAGATAAACAATCATCACCAGTTGTTGAGCGTAGCCACGTTTTTACTGGTCTTACCATGCTAAATTATCTCTCGATTGTGCATGTTGTTACTGGAAAAGTCAATGGTGTCAAAAAAGCCATTTTAATCATGGGGAAAAAATTGGTTTTACCTAAAACCTCACAAAGAGTCATTGTTTTTCCTCTTTACTAGTTTTACATTTCCATATATCATACAAGGTTTCAATCTCCTCGATTAAATTGTCAAATGTGTAATATTCAGCAATAGCCCCGGCTTGATCCATAAATGCGAGTCTTTCTAGTTTTGTCATCAAAAAGGGATGCAAAACTAAAAGGGAAAATGTTGGTTTATTTTCTGCACAAAAACGAGTTTCCAGTTAATAGAATCTATGTAAGGTGTAAAAACAGTTATTCTACAAAAATCCTCAGGCAAATCAACTTTTGCTTTTTTTCCTGTTCATTTGTCTTCCAGCTTGTCGTGGAGGTTGAATGTCGACACCAATGTCATCTACATTCTACAACACCTTTTGTAACTAAAAATTTCCGTATACCTCTCATCACAATTCTGTCGATCAACAGCCAATATAGTCAACAATTCTTCAATGTATTTTTGTACTGCCAGTAAATCTAAATGCACTGACTGTAATTTTTGGGTCACAGCTTCTAGCTTTGATGAATATTTTTGTATAATAACTAAACAAACAACAATTGTACCCCAACCCTAACCTCTAACAGCACAAAGTAACTAATGTGCAACTTGCTTTTTCCAGATTGTTCTAAATATTCCAGTTGTTTAACAATTTCTGTCACATTTTCAGCGAAAATCGGCAAGCTTTTATATCTATGTGCCCATCTAGTTTCACATAGCAAAGGAACATCTGGAATTGGTTTTCTTCGCTGATTAATTTCTCAGAAAAACACTATAATTGACTTAATTTTTCCTATTGTGTTTCGTACAGCATTCACATTATTTAAATCGTTCACGACAAGATTTAGTTTATGTTAACTGCAATGTACAAATGCTGCTTTTGTGTCTTTTTTTTTTCGAATTATTGCTTGGACTCCTCCTTCTTTACCTGCCATTGTAGAACATCCGTCTTATCCTTGACTAACAAGCTATGTCATATCTAATGTCAGTTCTAATGAATTTGTAATGATGGTGTTCTTTGACAAATCTAACACCAAGTGACATCTGCTCAATGCCTGAAATTATGTTGTCTCGTCGGCACTTAAGTATAGAAATTGCAACTGAATTATTTGCTTTACGAAAAATGTCTTTACACAAGAGAGACCCACAAATTTCGATCATAGTGTTTTGTGTAGTTGCCGAGATGCACTTAGCACTACAAGAACCAATTGACAAATGATTACCTAGAACTTCATCTCCAGATTCAACACGAAACTCTAACAGGTCGTACAAATTACCAGAATGCGATTCTTTTCCACGAAGTGCCAAATCATGCATGCCGCAAAAAAAAAAAAAGGATTGAGAAACGGTGGGACCCAGTTTGTTGCAATTTTCTTGAATGTGTCTTTTAAATGATGAGTTCAACAGCTCATCTATAGAAACTGCTTTGGCTTCCAATAATGCAACAAAATAGCTTGCATCCTTAATAAAAGCCTTTGTGATATGTGCTTTGCATGTGGCTATGTGCATCTTCGATGAAATCTTTAAATTGTGTGCATGGTCTGATGTCAAATGCCCCCTGAACTCCTGGAATTAATTTTTGTGGAAACAACACGTAAATTTTGCAAAAGGCACCTTTTAACATTTGCGAGTGTACAACCCACGATGAATAGCCTGATAACCAAGAATATCTAAAACCTCTGTTTCTACCACTATCAGCTTTAAAAATCATACTTTTTATCAGGGGTCCAACAATCAAGGATAAGCAGCAATTTCAACTCATTTGAAAGGTCGTATGTCAAGACATACCTTCCTATATCCAATTTAGGAAATGAAGAAGTGACAGCGACAATGAAATAAGAAATAGTTTCTTCAGTTGTGTCTGGCTGTTGAACTTGCACTGTTGTCCTCAATGCGTATGATAATTCAGATGCTGCAGACGCCCTAAAATCTTCTAATAACGACTTTTCGGAATCCCGCGATTGCTCTACTTTTCGTTTTATTGAGCCTGTACAACAATTTCTGATATCCAACTTTTCATATTAATTTAGGATAAATTTAAATACTCACTCAGTGGCAGACGATTATAAACTAACAAGAGTTGCCAGATTAAAAAAAAACCTGAATGCAAAAAAACATTTTCGAAGGACAAATCAAGCTACAGAATGCAAGCAAAAAAAATTAAAAATTAAAATCGGAACATGCTTGAATTTTCTAATACATTTATTTATGTCAATATAAATAATTAATGTTATACTTAACTTGGATTTAATTAAAAACGTGTTTTGCCCCCCTCTGGAAAAATTCTTAGCGACGCCCATGGCCCCGGGGGACTTTCGAATTTGGACCGCCCTTGTTATGCCTCTGGTTGTATTCAGATCTGATGAGTAGTCGTAGAGGACCCCGACTGCTATTTGCCCCTTCCTCTCATCATCTTAGGAAGTAATACACATGGATTATGTGCATTCATGGCCTGCTCGTCCACAGAAACATCATGTAAAGCAAATGTAAAGTAGAATTTAAAAAAAAACAAACAAATTCTCCCATACTCCTTATTTTGGGGACTAGTGGGCCGAGTGGTGTAGATACCAGACTGCCGACCTGAGAGGTTGTCTAGTTTGCTTATGCCAATGAATGGCTCTGCCATCAAATGATCATACCACATAATATGCACCATTAGGGAACTTGTCATGTACATAAACCTGTTGTAAAAAGACTTTTGTCATTGGTGGGTTAACGGGGTTTGACCAGAGAGACAGCCGGAGGCCCCAGTTGGTCAAGAAGGTCACGGGCCCAAGATTTACTGGCGGCAACACTGTCTAATGGGATATGAAAAATGTATTGTCGATAGGTGCCAGTTCAAATAATTATGAATTATGCAATATATAATGTAGCATACTCTCTAAGCTCTAAACCTGGGTGTTGGGAAGAGCCTTTTTTGGGCACTGGGCTAAGTTATATTTGGGGGCCCGAGGCGAAAACGCTGTCGATGATGCTACTTATACACACATATTTATATAGTGCCCATGAATATCTTTGATAACAGGAACCACTCAAACTATTTTAGGTAATGGCAAAATTAAAGTCTCAACATGTAGTGTGGGCCCTAAGCAGCCGCCTAGTTTTCTTGGGAAATGATGGGGGGAGGGGGTGATGATGCATACTGAATACCATTTTACAACGGGTGGGGTAGCCATTTCGACTGCAAACTAAACAAACTTTGGAACTCCTGGTTATTTTTTTTTTATTTTAAATCTTTTAAGACGTTTTTTTAAAAAGGATAACGTGTTTAAACAGGGTTACCGCCCTTAAGTACCATACATAAAGATCCATACAGATACCCCAGTACCACTGGTCTTGAAAATACTGCTGGCCACGTACACTATCAAAATGTGAGATTGTGATGACGGTTATTGCACTCAACATCTTTCCCACAACTCTTGTATTGTGAAACACGTGTTCCTTTGTTGTTGGTGCCAGGACATCAATATTTTGAAATCACATATTTCAATCAACAAGCATGCATAAGTCTAGAAGTCGGTTGAATATATTAAAGTCTGTTCTAGAAGCTTCTAGCGACTATATCATTATCATCTAGAGGTAAGAGGATTATTCAAGACGTCCGCCTGTTTACTATTAGTAAACATAAAAACGGTGTAATGTGTAGCTACAAGAGACAAGAGGCTTGTAAACATTTTGATGATTCGTTTTGCTACAAATGTGAATTCATCAAGACATGAGCAAGGCATTTTCAATGGGATCATCAGTCGGGATGAAATTAGCTTTTCCAAGAATTTGGTGACCACCACTCCACCAACTGCTACACTGCATGGTCAAGTCTCATTAGTCAATGTGGCAAGAAAGCCCCTCATGAGGCATTTCCTTATACCCCTTCATCAATAGCCCCAGCACCCTACAACACTGAGCTCCCCAGACCTGCACCTTCTGACATCCCCAAAAGACAGTGGCACATCAGATTTTGAACAAGAAAATGTATGATCCAGTCTACAGTGCCAGTAGGGGGTAAATGGGAAGATACTACCCCAATCCGAAGAATCTCAACGATTTCATAAGAGATGTGGGGTGAAGTCCAATGTTGAGCTCCTCACATCTAGACTAAAGCAGTGGAATCTTCTGGACGAAAGTTTTGGACCAGCAGAAACAACATTTTCTTGAAGTGTTTTAAGGGTTTCCTTGGTAACCACCAGTCAGACATTTTTTTAGAACTGGCCTGAACTCATGAGTGCAAGTTCCACAAATGGGGTGACAGATGTCTTTTAAGGTTCCAATGCTTAATGCCCACCTTGACAAGTTTAGGAGAATATGGGGTAAACCTGAGGCGCAAGGGGAATGCTTTCAATCTCCGGGTCATAAAAGCAAAGATGGAAAAAATTAAAACATATTTTCTCTAATGCCAGCCTATGCACTGTTTGTAAATAACATTTGAAGGACAATGACAAAAATTCTCTTACATTGTGTTATGATACACTATGTGAGTCTCATAAAAAAAACAATGTACAGTAGTTTCCAATAATTAAAGTGAATGATGATTCAGACAACAGTCTCTCACAGTTGTGGTCACAAATTCCAGGAAACTAACATCACATTATTTAAGCACTACAATGAGCATAAAAAAAAAGTAAAGTTCACTTAGCACTAAAGGGCCATTGGGGTAATGAAGTGTAGAATTCATCTGTTTATTTAACCACAGCATTTAAAGGGATTGTGTGGTTAACATAATACCCAGCCGCCTTTACTTCCCCGTTTAAAGCTGGGAGTTTTTAATAAACTTTCACCAGGACCAGAAAAATTCTAACCATGGGTCAAACCCAGGTCTTTCAGGTCGACAGTTTGAGCACACTACATCACACAGTAACCCGTTCCTCAATGAGTATAAACTGATTTAAAATACAAGGTGAATACAACAGCCAAGTTATTTATTTAAGTGATATAATAAACTGATTTAATGTTTTTATATTGTACACCAAATTAAATAAATAATAATTTCACTTTAAGTCTGAGTTCACAAAAGTTAATGTTTTTATTGCCTATTTTCAGAGTCTAAATTTTTCTGATATGATCTAAGATAAACTGGGGTAGCTTGATGAAATATTTTTTGGTCCTTCTTAGAATTCAGAGTTCTGTTTGGTGCCAACGTGTTTTGTGGGATATTCATCTGTGGAAAAAGAAATACTGCATGAAAAAAGAATAACAGAAATTCTAAACATCAGATTGTTTGTTTTCTTTTTTTTGGGTTATATCTTTTTTTTTTTTTTTTTCCTCCTTCCCTTACTAGCGGGGGCAAGGAAATTCAAAATTAAAATAAAATTACATGCACTATAATTTATTTACACATTAAATTCAATATAATTTTTCTTAAATTATTTTTGTTAATTCTAAGTAAAAATCACTGCATAATACATTTTAAATATCATTTGAAACATGTGTTTTTTAAATAAAATTAATTAAAACCAATAATTAATAAATTAACAAAAAAAAACAACAATTAATACAGCAAATTTTAAACTATATGTTTTAAAATAACTTACCATTCTGGGGTAGGGGTTACCATAATGCAGTGCTAAAATGTGTTTAAAAAATTTGAGTCGTTATTTTATATTTAAAAACTTTAATTTAAAGATGTCAAAGAAATTTTAAATTAAGAACTTAATGCAGCATTAATAATAGTGGCTATTTGATATTAATAAAAGAACTTAAGAGTTAGATAATCATAGCGGATGGTAATTTATCCTCTTGCTTGCCAATGGTGTTAATAAAAACAGGTATACTCCACAAGCTATAGTGGACTGAGGATTAGAAAGAGACATAACTCATTGACCATAATAATCTCAAATTACCTAATCCTATTCTAGTCTGTGCCTCTCTGATGTGTTCTTTGATCTTTTCATTTGATATTTCCTGTAAATACCAACCAGCAATTTGTTAATAAATGTTGTCAAACCTACTTACTGGACGAACAGTTTAAATTTTAAAAGAGACTTACTAATGTGTTAGGAATTTTTAATTCATCAAATAGCTTACTGATTTATATTAAGATTACAATTATGATGAGAGATTTTATATATAATGTACAAATTTAAAGCAAACAAAAAAAAATATACTTGAAAACACAAAGTATAGGACATCAGTACTATTTTTTTTCAAATATAATTTATTTCTAAGGAAGGCAGGTTTGAGTTTTTTAGGGCTTTAAAAAATATTTCACTATAATACCTATATCTCCATATTAAATTCTCTACATTATTCATTAATGAAATCATCACATACTGATTTATTTTTTCTAAAAAGTTTTGATGCTTCTTCTGCAATGTATCTTTTCTCTGCTTGGATAGCTTCTGAAACAGCTGAACTTGATTTCCAGAATTTTGACATGCGCAGAATTTGTTTATATAGTGACAGAACTTCATTTCGAAAGATGGTCATGTTTGCCTTTTTAAGCACTCAATTTAGTATAGAAAAACTCTACACTTAGTATATTTAATAGAGCAGTTTTTAATCTGAAAAAAAAACTAAGAGATATGAAGTTTTAAATGCATCTATATACATGTAATGGGTTGCAAATATCTATAGGCCACGTCTTGTTATATTATTAAAAAAATATTTAGAGAATATTAAAAGAGTTAACATGGTCATATGACAGTCAAGAGCATTCCTGATTAGAGGGGGGTAGAGCTGGGCAAATGGCCCTGAGCCAACAAACCACTGAAATTGAGCAGAAAGACAAATAATTTACATTTACTTTTTACTTCATATTTCTATATTTTATTTTTTTTAAATCATGGATAAAACTGCTGGCACAAAATATGATTATGTGCAAATGGGAAGAAAATGTATTGAAAACAAAGAGCGTAAACAAGGCAAGAATATTTGGGAAAGGGAGTTACGATGTGACTTCCATGTATGTGTGTCAGTCTCTGTCACTGGTTGTGAGTAGTTGGGCGAAAACATGCCCATTTTAGCCATTCAATCCTTGATTCCCACTGCTAACACCTTAATAGTAATAGGCTTTACCCAGCCATTCCTACCCCTACCTCCGAAATTAAAACATATGAGTAGGTGGCCAGCAGACAAAGAGGAAATACCTAGTCTCCTGGTCAGTTACTCTTAATTTTGATGCTTTCTGATGTATTCCTCCCCCATCTTAGGGCAGGAAACTACTTACTGGCCATGGATGAGAACGTGGATGGATGATTAGTCGCTGGGGAGGGGGGGGTCACATGTTGTCACATGTGTAAGTCTGGAAGCGTAGACGGAAGAGTAAGAAAGGCATTCAACTCGAGGAGAACAGTCGACAAATGAGACACAGAGAGAGAGGTAGTAACATTCTTCTTGACATTGTTTTGGATATTTTGTGCTATTGTAAGCCACCAGACCCTGTTTAAGACAGGTGACTTTGTAATAAAGTGTATATTATAAATACAAGTTGATGTTTTTTGAATTTTGTCATGTATATGAGGAACGCCTTGTATACAAGTTCGACACAGTCTTATACTTCGACTTATACTCCAACACAACAATTACAAGGATTTTCCATTGGGAAACCTTGACAGTTTCTACATTCTGTCAACGTTTCCAGACGGTAGAGTGCTCATTCATGATTCCAATGCGGGTAAAATAACTTCTCAGATGAAAAATGTCACAACATCTTATAGTGGACTTGGCAAGTCTGATCTGATCTAGCTCACCTTGGAGTGCACATTTTTATTCCTTTTATGAAAAGATCATAATGGGCTTCCGGTCGCTTTGTGTTATTGATATTTATATACTTGATTAATACTTAGCTCGATAAATTCTATTAATTATCGATTATTTTTTCTACATTTTCGTCTAATCTAAGATATAATGAGTTTAAATTTATTACCAAAATTTAATTTTTCTGACGTTGACAAGTTTTTAAAGTCACAAAATATCCCGATATCAGATTATGTAGAGACTTATGGAGGTACTTATGTAGAGACTTATGTAGGAACTTATGTAGTGACGTATGTGGAGACTTATATAGGGACTTATATAGGGACTTATGTAGGGTCATATGTAGAGACTTGTGTGGGGTCATATGTAGGGACTTATGTAGGGTTATATGTAGAGACTTATGTAGGTACTTATGTAGGGATTAATGTAGGGACTTATGTAGGGTCATATGTAGGGACTTATGTAGGGTCATATGTAGGGACTAATGTAGGGACTTATGTAGGGACTAATGCAGGGACTTATGTAGGGTCATATGTAGGGACTTATGTAGGGTCATATGTAAAACAGTATATTTTTGGTTAGCATATATTGTGCGATAGATAGTAATTAAAAATCGGTAGTAAAAGGTTTGAAACTACTACCTCATTATGATGAGGTGATGGTCAATGATATTATTTTATTAACCATTCTACTTTTTAGCTTCAACTTTTAAGATAATAATAATAGATAATCACACAGAATAATATATTAAATTTTGATTATTTGATTTTCATGATTAAAATTAAAAGAATAGCGGCAACAGAAATTATTCGCAAATTCGCGTACATTAATTGGTACCAGAAGTGTATCTTGTCCATTTAAACAAATAATTCAGTAAGGGGAATACTAATTGAGAAAGGTGTATAATACAAATTTATTGGAAAGATACAGTAGACTTTCAACCATCCGGCCTGATATTGTGGGATTTGAAACCCAATAATTGAATCTTAATTGCCTTACCTATATATTCATTTTATTACAGGTAAATACTGTTAACTAGGCCAGATAATTGCAAACCGAAAGTGTAGAGTTTTTCTGTACATGTGTAATATGCACACATACATATTGTTGTAACCCTCTTCTTCTAACACACGGCGCTGCACCATTCGTCACCTGGACAGGTGTGTAAATAAGAGATGGGGGTGGGGGTGAAACAACTGTCACTCCCCTCCCCTCCTCAACTGGCACTAGCATCAGGACGATGCGTTGAGAGACGAGTCACGTGACCTAGTTTGAAAAGGGGGGGGGGATCTACTTTGGACTTTGGATATAAGCAGTGACCAGAGAAAAAGTGGACAGTAGTTACTTAATAGTTAGGAAGTTATTTTTAGAACAACGAGTTCTTTACCTTAACGTAACACGTTCGACTCGCTTGGACAGTAGAGATTTTTCCACCTGGATCTATTAGTTTAGCTTAGTTTGTGTAGATTTAATGCTTAGTGAATTTGTAGCAATAAATAAAGTATTAGTGTAGTGATTGAACCCACATGTCCTGTGTCATTCTGTATATTAAGTTACTTCAATATGTAGAATATACATGACCCACTTGCCTACTTTGTTCCGAGTCCAAGAATTTCTCTAAGTGGTACTGGTCCCAGGTAACTATAGTTGGTTGCACTGAAAGGTGCAGGCATAATGAGCCAAAAGAAGTTAGCCAGGCAGCTCATATAAAACTTAAATCATTCTCATTGTTAGTTAATCAGCTTGAGTTGTCTGTCTTTGAAACAATGATTCAAGATTTTAAGTTTTACACTAATTACAGTATTTTGATGTTGACCGAGCCTTCTAAATTAAAGGTTTCATCCAAACAAACCTTACTGTTAGCTACCCTGATATACATTACAATATGGCATAGGGAAATAGCATTGTCTTGAGTTTGAGAATAATGTGACCACATTGGAAAAATGAAATGTTCCTAATGCCTCATTAAAGAAGACAACACTTCTCATGAGTTATGTTACTAAAAAAAAAGGATGATCATACTCATAGGCAGCTTTATAATTTATAGACTATAGCTTTTTAAATATTGTATGACCTTATAAGGGTTAATTACTGTAAATTAATGATTCCCAATTATTTTAATGTAAAGTAAGTTTTTCAGTTTACAATTAATTTACAGAGCTGCATTCATACCTTGCCAAGGTCAATAATATACTATTATTATATTTATTAGTTAGCAGTATTAATGTTAGTATTACTATTCAGAATTCACAACATTCGTTCCCATTAACTGTATTGCATGACTTCGACTTTGAAATTTTCATGTCACATATCTGCAGGTATAATCGGATTAGGCCTATCTACTCTAGTACTTGCATTAACTTTAAGTAAAAATCAATATTTAATCCCCCCAAACACATAACTTATTTATTTGGCTTACTATGATGGGCCATTAGGTGATTGATACAAATGACAGCGCAATTTCGTAGGGAGAATCAATTTCAGCAAAAGTCAAAGCAATGTTTCTGTTACTTTAGTACCGTTAATGCTGAATGTTATTGACAAGTTAATGTGACTGAATGTCTCTACAAATTGATTTTGCGTAGAATGTAATTGCCGCATTGACATCATGCAGCATTTCCTGTTTTTCAAAAGTTTGATTTGTTTGTGACTAATTTCATTGTTTATTATATCTATGAATGTGTACGTTGTTGTATTTTCAAGACCACGTTAATATTTAAAATATGCATGAAAGTTTTTCATGTTTTCTGAAGGATTAATATGGCAAAATCATTGCCAAAACTATATACTGTGACTAATATAAATTCGTCGCTAAGTAAAAAACGCACTTCGGTCCAACCTGAACCTATACCTACACTGCTTCCAGTTTCATTAAAAGAAACCGGTACATCTGATTACTTATTAAATTCTAGCCCACGGTAAGTTAAGTTACAAAATTATTTAATTATACTCAGAAGATAAAAAAAGGAGATGTGTAAACTGTAATTCACTACAACGCATTGGTCCAATGATAAATGATAGGAGTAAATATGTAAATAAACAAAGGTAGTGGCTACGGTTCGGTCCGACCGAACCCGTATTTTTTTTTTTTTCGGGTACCAGCCATACTTATTATTGCATAGCGGCCGAGTCGCTGCGCTGAGCTATATAACAACATATTTTTTTTTTCAGGATTAGGGATAGGGTTAGGGTGTGGAGTAATATTATCTATGGCTGGTACCCGAAGTAAAAAAAAAATATGGGTTCGGTCGGACCGAACCGTAGCCACTGCCATAAACAAACAGGATTAAAATTGAAATGCACATCATCAATTAGACTAATTACATGTCATAATCATGATTGAATTATTTAATTACATGTCATTATCATGATTGAATTGATGATCTGTACTAGTCAATCAGGCTATGTCACTACTTAGTCTTGAATTTTTAAAACTTAAAGCTTATTATTTTATACAATTAAACTTTTTCCTTCTTGCAATTAAATATTGTTTATAAACAAATTTTATAATGAAGCTGAGCATGTTATAATTAGTCCTATGTAAAGAGTTTTGCCTTAGGTTTATTCCAAGCACCACCACACCAATATTCATATTCCATCAGATCATTTCTCAGTCAGTTAAATAAAAATTACTAAAATAAAAGACATTGCATAACAAAAAAAAAGAAAAATATGGTTTTAACCAAAAGATTCGCTATCCCATCTAATAAAATGAATAATGATTATGAAACAAACAAAAAAAAAAATGGCTTTAACCAAAAGATTCGCTATCCCATCTGATAAAATGAACATAGTTTATGAAACAAACAAAAAATATTGTAATGATTTTTTTTTTACATAAAATTCTTAAAGTTAAAGCATTTGACCAATGTAGAGCAGCTCATCCATTTATGTTAATTTTATGATTTAAAATTCTGAGGTAATTAAAAATTACTGTATCCTCTATAACTCTGAATATGTTTGTTATTTTGCTTTGATCTATGGGTTTTGATTTTAAATGCACTTTTGTGCTTGTTATGTATGCCTTAGTTCAAGTCATTTTTCTTTGTAAAAGTTGATAGCTCATTTCTGGACTGACTAAAATTCTCAAATTATGATCAGCACATTTATTCAGATAAAAAAAAAATCCTTTGCCTTTTCATTTTTACTCATAATAAAAACTTATTTCAGAATGCCTGTGAACTATAAAACCATCTAAGGAAAAAAGGCTCAGTTTACTCTAAGGGAAGCATTTACAATTAATTTATTGTTTCAATTTATAGTTTCAGGTTCATTTAAATAATAGTTTATACTAAAGCTTATTCCCTGTTTTGCTTAAATATTCAAACATTAAATTATAATTAATATTTCTAGCCTAGAACTTCTTTAAGTATTTGAAAAAATCATAATTTAATAATTAAGAAATACTGATGAAAAAAATTGCAATGTCTGAAAGCATAACTATCATCTGTCAAAATGCTTGTTAGAAATAGTAGTATAACTAAACAGTCTTAGCTGCTCATAGAAATAATTTTATTTTGTTGTTTTTTGGTCCTATTGCTCATTTTTTTCATGTTTGCATTACTTGTGAATTTTTCTTTGTAATAGTTTATTAGATTCACCTGAAGTGAAATACATTTGATCTCTTGATATTTTTCTAATCAACAAAAATAATTAAAATTTTATGCAAAATGTACGTACTTGACAATTACACACTCGAAAGTTAAATTAGTTGAACAAATTCCCATCCCTTAGTTTTAAGGATCGTTAAATCTTTTATAACTGTACTAAAGTGCTGACAACCAAAATATTGTTTGCATCAGTATTTAATACAGTGGTACTCGGACTTCAAAATTTTGGGAAAAATCAATAGGCCTAAAATTACTTGAAAATGAAGTGATAGTATCCACTCACCACAGCAGGGAATTATGGGTCTATTAATAGCTAATGATATGAAAAAGATTTGAAGGACACACACTGTTTACACTCATAATACTATGAGCAGGTCTAATTTTTTAATCCAATTTCAAGGTAAGAGCTGGAATTTTTAATTTCCAGTTGCACAATGAGCACAGACAAACTTTGATGGACCTCCAACTGACACCTCTTTTTTATATTAGGGTCCCATTTATTAGGGATGTGACGAAGTTCGAATTCGAATCCGACGACATTCAAACTTGGACGTTTTTTGAGCAAATTCGAATCAGACAGATTTTAAAAAAAAATTACCGATTTCAGATCAAACACGGCTGTAGAAATCGTAACTAAATTAAAAAACCTAGATACTTTCAAAAACCCGAAATAAAGAAAACAGATAAAACTAAACTCCTGGACCCTTACTCAGCTATCCATAGATTACACATCTTGTTTAGTCATGAACGTATTTTAGAACACCCCTCTCGCCAAATCCGCATTCGAATCCGATGGATTTATATTTGCCAAATCCTAATCCGACAGATGCGGATTTTCATCAGCTCCATCACATCCCTACCATTTATATTGGGGTCCACATATAACAGAAACAAGGAAATAAACTATTAATTTTTCTCACGAAATAATTGTCATGCGAAAACTATCAGAAGACACACAAACTTTATAATACACTTCAAAAATAAGAAAAAAAATTGATGTTGATGTGCAGGAAAAGGCAACAGTTGATTATTGTGAGACACAACTTTAAAATTTGATTTTTCATATGGAGCAAGGGTTCATTGTGTAAAATTTGTTCATTCATACAAGTTAGAAAGCTGTGTTTTATTGTAAAGAACATTCATTGTGTGGGTGCTTGTTAAACAGGGTACCACTTTAGGCTTTTGTCTGAATATTTTTATATTCTATTGCATAGAAAATAATGTGAAAAAAAAAGTATTTACCGAAGTTAGTACAGACAACAGCATTGGTAAGCTTTAATACTTTAGTCAGATACCATGTTAACATTTTTCTAGCTTTCAGTGCTATTATACTGCCATTTTAATAACAACAAAGATTTACACATAAATATGCATGGATTCACTGTTATGTTTGTTACTCTAAAACAAGTTTTTCTTGTTCCTCTTATTTTCTTTTCCTTTACTTTTTTAAAGTATTCAGGACATGGGAGAATTTTAAAACTCTGTTTTTATACATTTCTTTGAATTAGTAGATGCAGAATGGCTTGTAAGTTGGATCTGACAGACTGCATCACAATGTTAAGCTGTTGTCTTTTTTATGTGTTGATGTTATTCCTTAGAAATAGAGTAATGTAGAACATTTGGTGTCATCATAATTAAGAATCACCTCAGTTTAGTTTCATGGAAAAGGCTATATTATAATTCCTTTTTGGTGGGTACTGACAGTATATTTATAAGCCAGCGTTTATAAGCTTGTGCCGTTTAATCTCCGGAGCCTTTTATAGCAACTTATTTATTTAGGTAATGCAATTGTATAATAATTATTTTAATGTCTTCTTGAAAAAAATTATGTAAAGTTATCCAGTACTAAGTTCTATCATGCTTCCCAGCCATGCCTATTTCATTAAGGATAAAAATAGTATTATTTTCTTAACATTAACAAGGATTGAAACTACATTGAATTTCAATCTGTTAGAATAAACTTAATAACATTCTGCTTTATTGCAAAGTTTTGCATCGCAATTCTCATAACGTTATATTATTATTTATTTTATTGTGAGTGAAGTTTCATATGGACAATCAATATTGTAGTGGGACATAGCTGTTATAATTTATGCTTTTTATTTTCTGAGACCCACACAACTAAGGTAAGGTAGACTGATGTTCTTGTGGTGTAGAGTGCCTGACTGTTGACCCGGGGGGGGGGGGGGGTTCTGGTTTGATCTCCAGTGAGAACCCAGGGATATTTATCAGGTTCTGATGAAGTTCCCATGTGCACCTAGCTGAATTAAAATGGGTACCTAATATTAGTTCAGGAAGTAAAGGCGGGGGATTTTGCTAGCCACACTATCCCTCATTGAATTCTTCACTTATCTGATCATGTTAAACTCAAAGAAATCTTTAAATTTTTTTTTACTAACAACTAACATGAATTCTTGATATAACCATACTTTAGGATGAATTCAATATCATATATCTTTGATATTTACACATTTCATTTCTACTAACCTTTCATCTTTTTGTATGCTGCATTAAATTATTAGCTACATTTGTTATGTTACCATGTATATAAAATGTACTTATGATGTAGTTTCTACTTCTAGACTATTTGCATTCATTTTTAAATTTTTCAAATTCTGATCCAAATTATTTGAGGATCTAGTTTTCCTTATTTTTATTGCTTACATTTAGGTTTTAGAAATTTATCCTACTTCAACATTTTGGAATTATTAAAACTCAATATTTTTTTCTTTACATATATTGATATGTAATTTTTTAAAAGGGGAAATGTAGTGTAGAGCTCATCTGTTTATATAACCTCTGTATTTAAAGGGATTGTGTGGTTAGCCAGGACAATTGAGCATGGAAATCTCGATTTGGCCTAGTTAGCAGTTCTTGATGGATTACATTAGATAACAAAATGAATTACCTTTCCAGCGCTCTATAATTTATATGATATCTTCTGACGTGTTGCTATTGCATCTAAAATTTTGAAAAATGCAAAAAGCCACAAAAAATTTGCAATCATTTTTCAATAATCATTTATGTGGTAGCACCGAAGGCTACAACAACTTATGTTAACATTTTTTTTTAATCATGAGGATGAAATTGTCTTAGAATACTTGTAGAGTCACAAGTAGTAAAATATTGTTGCCTAGTGTTGCCTCTATATATACCAGATCTTATCGTTTTCGTTATGACCAATCAATTAAATTTTATCCTGTTTTTTTCTTTAAATCCATGTGTTAGGTGATGTAATATAATAATTACAGTATCAGCTTTGTTGTATATTGTGTAAAATATTCCTTTTATGATTTTGATAGTATTATGTTCATTTTTTTTTTTTAATTTTAAGAATGTATTACTATTTGAAATTTCAAGGCAACATGAAAAAAATGAAGACCTTGTATCATTATAATATTACAGTCTTTTTTTACTATTTACCTGCAGAAATACATCTCTACTCACAAAAATTTTCACATCAAAAGAGAAGAGAGATTATAATCGTCAGCTTCATGCTTCCTTCTCTTCAGATGGTGGTATTTGTCTTGAAGAGCTTACTTGTGATGAAATAGATGATTTGTAAGTTTGTCATATTTTTTTATTAGTATTTTCGTATTACATACATTTTATTGGCTCTGTCACTTAGAAATTTAATGAACATTTTAATTGTTTTATCAAACCAGGCATTGTCAGTTTTTAAAAACTGGCGTTGATAAACCCACTATTTTTTAAAAGAAATTCTAGGTAATTGAAATTTGACATTTCAGCCTTTAAAACCGGTTTGTAAAACCTAGACTTCATATGCAAAAATGTTGAAAATGTTCGCCAAAGTATGGAATAATCTTGGTGACACTGTAACTTTTTGCCGATCTCTCTTGTTGGACATCCCATTTCTATTGTCATTATTAGAAAGTAATTGTTTAGATTATTGTCTGGTTTATTGAGGATAGGGTGGGGGTGGTAAAATCTATTATATTCCTTTACTAGGCATCACCAGTGGGCTATCATCTGGCCATGCTCACTCTGGTATATTATTTCCAAAGAGCCACAAATGTTTTTGAGCCCACTCGGGATAGTTAAGAAAAAAAGCGAGGTTAGCAATAAGACTGAAAACTAGTACTCCGTCTAAATGGTCAAATGGGCATATTCTGTATCTGTTTATCTCATCACTAAACAACACATTTTTGACTGTCACAAAAGATACAGCAGCTTAGAGGCCTTGATAAAAAGATTGGCATCCTTAAATGTGGATCTAAGAGACATGGGTTCTTTTCAAGTATGTAATAAAGAAGAGTATTAAAAAATTCTAGAAAGTCTTTAGGACCAGTACATTTAGCAACGGAGGCATTAGGCAAATAAGATATGAATCTATTAACAAGTGAAGACATATTGTAATCTTTCCGACAGTTGTTGAAAAGTTTGAAAACTTAGACTTGTTTTAAATTACTTTATGGTTAAAAAATTATGTAATTTAAAAAAAAGTATGTGCATTGGTATTTGAATATCTGCCTACTAATATATAACACTTTAATACAGGTAAAAAAAAAGGTTCATACATTATTTAATGTTACTTTTTTCAACATTTGATAAATATGATATAAAAATTATGAATTCAATTTTCCATTTTCTTTTTTTTTTTTTTTGTGAAATTAGTCTTTGACAACTTTTTAAAAAGAAAAGTCATTACAGTAATAATACCTTGATCAAACTGAAAGAATCATTACATTTTTCAGACTGCCTAAAACTGACTACACTTATGCAAAAACGTGAGTAATTTTTTAAATTTTATTCCTATCTATTTCTCAAATAATTCAGAATTCCAGATTTGTTGGTAGTGGGGTGGGAAGGGGGGGGGGCAATTTTCAATTTGTTTGTCACAATAGGTACAAATTCATGCCAAAGCAAACATAACAAAAATATTTAGCAAATAAGAGTAGCTTTTTGTAAAAACTTAACTTTTACAATTGCATCATAACTGAATAATAAGTCTGTTAAGTCTGTGCAGCAGAGATGTTCCAAGTACTGACCATGCAAGTACAAGTTCACAAGGTGAAACTATGAGTACAAGTACACACATTTTTTAAAATTGCAGGATTATGAGTACCAAGTACTCTAAGTGCAAGTATAAGTACCCAAGGTGCGAGACAAGTACTCAGAAAATGTACCCAATTAGTACTTCAGTGAAGTTACCAAGAACCCCATCTCTGATGTGTGGTAGACTAATATTCATATTTTTTTTTTATGGGGCTCATTTTTAAAGTCTAATTTAGCTGCATGAGTTTACTTAACTATATATTACCTTTTTTTTTAATTGTATACTTTTAAATATTGAAATAAACATATAAAATATTGGATACATGAATAGGCAAAAAAAATAAGTTTATTTGCATATACATTTGTATTGCTTTTTTTATTTTTTTTTTTTTATGTGTTTGGAAAATTTTCTGGCATGCCAGGCACTAGACTATACATTTGTTACAAGATGTTTTGAAACAGTTTTTCTTTAAAATGTTAAGGTAAGTTTATTAAGCATTATGATCATTTTTCTTAAACAGAGCTACCTACAGTCCCAGATATTTGAACAAATCAAAGTACATCAGCCCCAACATGTCTCGTAGGAAAATACATAGTTCGTCATTACTTGTTTTGAGTGATGATGAAGATGACGTTTATGACAACGTATTTAAAGAAAATACCAAGACTGAAGACGTATCTTATAAAAACAAAGTGAATGTATGCTATTTTTTTCTTTTTTTGATACCTATAAATATTATCTGTTAATTTTTTTATTTAATGGCATGAATAATATATAAATTTAACCATAAAGTAGCTTTTATGACAAACAGTTAAAAAAATATTTTGAAAGTGTGAATATATATTTATGCATATATAAAACTTCATACTGTAAATTATATTAACAATAGCCAAATTAAAATTTACATATACATGTTTGTACAGTGGCCAAATGCAGCTACCATTGTAAATTTCAATAATTTTTTTTTATTATTTCATACGTGCACACTTGTAAAAAGATTTTTGACTGTTTCATTTATCATTTTTTAAAGTTTGCCTCAGAACAGCTATCTGAAAGTGAATCACATAAAAAGCCTGGTTCAAAGAGTAGAAGAAGAACAATATTAACATCTACTCCAAAACAATATGGGGACCACCAGATCTCTAGTAAGAATTTTGAATATAAAACATTTGCATTAAATTTGTTATCTAATGTAAATAATCTAACATTATTTATCAGAAAGATTTAAATTATTGCCTCATCCAAATTTTACATCAATGATCTTAAAATGATATTAACTTCTAAGTTTTAAGTATTTTAAATAATGAAAATAGAGTATTTATCAAAGATTGCATATAACAACACATTTTTTTTTTCCAGCTCATGATCATTATTATGATGGCATGCTGCTACGATCTGGAAGTCGTATCAAAGGTCAAAAATATTTAAAAGATAAATTTAAGAATATGGACAAGCAAACAGTAACCAGTATTAACTTCAGTAATACAGAACAAAACAAACTTTCCAAAAGCTCTGCTGACCCTTCTGTTACCAGAGCAGTCAGAAATTCAAGATCCTCAAATGACTTTGACATTGCAAGATATGAGAAAAAGCAGACTTCTCAACAGAACAAAACTCACTCATCGTCAACCACAGTCACAACCACAACCACGACAACCTATGAAGAAATAAATAGTGACTCTAATGAGAACAAACTGAGACTTGACCAGTCAGAAACAGAAAAGTTGAAACATAGGCAGGATAAAGAAAGAAAGCATACCAGAAATGAATTCTATCGTGGAGAGAAAAGTTTGAGTCAGGCTGATCCTTCGTTGAAAATTAAACACTCCGTTGATAAACATATGGCCTTTGATCAGCCAGTGGGCGAAGATCAGCAGTACAGATTACATCTTTATGGTAAATAACAACGTAATGACTTTTAAATCATAATCTTTTATCCAATATTATAGCTTTGATTTGCATTCATATTTTTTCAAACTATCCATCAATACTTTTAAGAGTAACACGGTAGTATTCATTTCTGAAGTGGTCTAAAAATTGTAATTGAAAATCTTTTCCTACAGGTTTGGATAATGATGACGATATATCAGGTAAATTGAAATTCAATTCTTTAAAATAAAAGTTTTTGGTGGCTGTTTTTTTTTATTTACTGATTTGATTATAATTGAAGAATTTATATGTGTACTTATCTGTGGGTCTAAAGTAAAGATTTGTATTTCTCATACTCTGTAAAACTTTTCTCTGCATACAAATTTTCCTCTGTTCATATATTTAGATAAGTTTAAGCAATACACAATCTCTATAAAATCATTTTTTTATATCAGATGTTGATGTAGACTGGACTGATTCTCGCACAGCTAAAACTGTTAGTGGTTCCAGCTCTTCTGAAACTGTCACATCCAGGCTAACGGATTTAGATCTGAGGAAGAGACCTATGTCTTCAGGGTCACAGTCTTCATATACAGAGAAGCTTACCTCCACACGCACCTCACATTCAATGGGTAGAAGAATGCCTTGGTACCTGATGATTGCAACTTTCTTTACCTCTCTTGGCTCTTCTATCTCAGAGTCTGTTTCTGGTAAGCATGTGCTTATATAGAAGTGGTTCACCCACCTTTTTGGTGGCCATGACCCATTTTATCACATTAAGTTACCAGCCAACCCGCCTTATGATGAAATAGCATGTGTTTAAATTTTTTGCTTTTTTCTTCCTTGTGAAATGGCAGACCACGTATCATAATTATGTATGCTTACTGTGCGCAGTATTTTATGGTACACAAGGCCGTAGCCGGGGGGGAGCTAGGGGGGGGGCTGAAGCCCCAAATTAATTCTAAAAATCAAATTCTATTATAAAATACACTTCTTTATCATTGTGTTCCAATTTTTTCTTACATAAAACTCTCCGCACAGCCCCCCCCCCCCCCAAAAAAAAACAAAATCCTGGTTACGGCCTTGATGGTACATATACATAACATTTAGCAGGGGAAGTATAAAGGAGATAAGGCGTTGTGCTAGTCACAGAATCCCTTAATAGGCCGTGGCAACCGAAACAGATGAATTCTACATTTCATCTGCCCCCGATGGCCCTAAAGGGCTCAGGGGAACTTTTACATAACATTTGTTCACTCTGCGTAATACTTTTTTTAGGTGCTGGTCTGAATTCAATGGTCGCCTCAGCAGCTGATTTCATTTGGACATCAGTTACAACTCCATCAAGATGGTTATTGAGATCTGCGTCATCTTTGGCCTCTTGGCTAATCACCCAGTCATACATTTTACTTTTATGGGATGTTCAGGCTAAGCACAGGTATATTTTTTATTTTTTTTTTAACTGGTCTCTTTTATTAGTGAAATGTAACTTTCTGAACTCAGTTGCTAGTTCCCAAAGAATTCACAGTTTTACTGTAAGGCACCTTTGATTTTTTTTTTAGGGGCTGGAATCAGAAAAATTCTTTGAATTTTTTTCAGAAAACGTCGAGGGTGTTGCTGCTTGCTTTTACCACTGCTGTTCTTGTTGCCTCTGTGTTTGTTGGGAGGTAAGATTCATCTAACGTAACATTTGAGGGGTACTTTGCAGATTCATATTGACTTCTTACAGTTACAGTTTGCGATAAACTCAATTTTTATCTCTATAGGTTACTACTTTCATAACTCTCAGCCAAATTCCAATAGCTATTTGTCACATGCAAGTCAAGTACCTGACTCTATTTTATCCTTCTTGTGGTTTTCAACTAGCAGGAATAACAAAGTCACAGAAAGAGAGGTTAGTTTTACTTTTTCTCAGTTTAATAGTTTATAAAGCAGTTCAAAAAATTGTATTTTGACTAAATAAAGCTGTATCTTCATCTTATAATTGTGTGTGTGTGAAGTCCCTGTAAGGATGAGATGTTTATCTCTTTGATTCTATATAAAACACTAATGGGACAGATTTAATGGTGCAATGGCCATGTAGGCACCACAAGAGATATAGATAGGTGACTGGACCCACCTGAATCCAACCCGTAATCCACAGCATCCATTTTGGACTGTAGTATGCCGATACAGCTTGCTACCAAAGCGCCACCTATCTTATAATTGTAGAAAGCATCATTATTTCTTCACCAAAACTATTGGGTGAATGAAATAAAAAAAAAGTTCAGTCATTAAACCCAGGCTTGAGACTTAGTTTGACACCAACATTGACTCGGTCAGTAATAAGTGACACACATTTAGACAAAATAGCTAATATCAAAGCTAAAGAACTCTAACCAGAATATTAAAATTTCATCCTGTGTACAATAGTTATAGCCACACATTAGATTTTCTAAATATCAATGTATAAGAGTTTCTAAATTACTGACAAAAATATGTAAGTGAAAATAAAGAAAGCACTTTGTTTCTCAATAATTTCTATCAGTGAATAATTTCTTCAAATTTATTTTTACCAAGACAATGTATTAATGAGATAAGTAAATGTAAGCATAACTGTTATTTTTATAAGATCATTACAGTAGCTACTATAAAAATTGATTTTTTATAAGCAGTGCTTTTTCTATTATGGAGAATACCTTTTTCTTTGAAAATTACCAATATCTCTATGTCACTTCTATGACTTATATAGAGATGCTTTAAGTGTTATATAAACATATCCATTTACAACTTCCTCTCTTTAGCTGAATGATCAAATCACCTGTCAGTTTTATATTAGGGCACAATAATTCAACACATTAGAATTGTAGAATTGAATCTGAATATATTTCTAAAAAACAAACAGATTTATGTTTCAGTCATTAGCTTTTGTAAAGGAAAATGTCACTGTCTAATATTACAGATAAGTCAGCATCTCTATTTATGTACTGTAAACAGTTGGTGAAGATAATTTTTAATTTGTCCACTTTTTAGATACCAGTACCACAGGCACCGATTATGGCTTCCAATGTTGACATTTCTCAACTTAACATGACACACATATACCAGTACATTCAGCAAACAGTCATCACAGCTGCTGCAGACAAAAAAGGGGATCATCCAGTAGGATTAACTAGAGAGCAGGTTGAAGAGATGGTTGGCATTCTGTTATCAGCTGAGATGAAGATATTAAACAGTGACATTAACAAGAGAATAGAATCTTTGAAGGTAAAATGAATACTTTATGAAGTGAAAACACATGAGTTTAAAAAAAAAATAATTTCAAAACTTTTTTAGGCTTCATTATTTTTTTCTTCAATATGAAAAAATAAATGACTTATAAAAATAGGTTTTTTTTTTCCAAGCATTTTTATTTTTCACATCATTCTGGTAGGCTTTCTTTGCTAAAGATGGGTCATCTTTTGATTATCTGGAAGGCAATCTCAAAAGTCTGCAGCATGAAGTAAAACTAGCTGCTGCAGCCCAACTGGTATGAGAAAGTTTTTACATAGTATTTTAATTGCACTAGGTATGATAACATGTCAGTTTCTTTGTATAATGTTCCTTATCTCCTAGGCAATGACTGAAAGTTTTGAAAGTTTCAAGAAATCTTTGGAAAGGTAATTTTAAATTAGACCTTTTATGCTAAAGCAATGTTTATGGTAATTGCGAATCCGTTATAATTTTTTTTCTTCAAAATAAACAAATTTGTAAATATTTTTATTTAGTTCCAAGATTAAAGAGTCATCAGATTGGCAGACGACATATGAAGCTCAGCAGCAGAAACTTCTGGATTTATCTGCCCAAGTGGCCAGCTTGTCCTCTCAGAATGCTGCTCTCACAGCCTTGCTGACCAACTGCTGTAGAAACAATTCCTCATTAGTGGATATTGTTCGTGCTCAGATTTTAGCCACTTTGTCACAGGTTAAATCTTTTTCTGAATGTATATTTTGAATTTATTAAGATTGCATAAAAATACTTTTAGAAATCAAAACCATTCTATCATACAGAATAATTTTGTACAAAAAAATAATTAATTAATTTTTATTCCTTAAAAAGATGGGGACAGAACGAAATAGTCCACTTGCTATTCTTGTGAACCAGACCACTAGTCAGTACGTGGAAAGATCAGAATTAGATGTAAAGCTTGCAGGATTTTACTCTCAGATCATGGATAACCTGAAAGTCATGTTAGCACCTGTAGATAAGGAAACAGAATTAAAAAATGAGACAGTTCTTGGGACCTTAGATGAAATGGTAATTATTACATTATTTATATATGAAAAACTTTGAAGAAAATTTATTATTTTTTATTAAAGTTTTTCTTATTTTTTCAGACAGTCAAAAATATAGTGGAAGAGGCATTAATTCAGTTCAGTGCTGATCGTGTTGGCATGCCGGACTTTGCTCTAGAATCATCTGGTAATATTGTTACTAAATTTCATAAAGCACTTAATTTATTGTCATTCACTCTCATTCACATATCCTTCCAGTCTGATAGAATTTTCTTTTACTCGCATTTGATGGTGGTGCATTATTTTCTGCAGGTGGAAGTGTGTTAAGTGTCAGATGCTCTGAAACATTTTTTAAAAAAACAGCTTTAGTTAGTATCTTTGGTATTCCCTTATGGTACACTTCAAATTCTCCTCGGACTGTTATTCAGGTAAAGAGCTTGTGCTATTTGGCTTGTCTTGTAAAATTAAGTTATCTGCAATTTATTAATCAGTAAATTTTTGGATATTACTTTTCAAAATGTAAAGAAATATTCCTCTCATTATATTTTTTTCCGATAGTCATTTTTCGTGTTTAAGAAAATCTATCCTGAATTTATTAACATGATTTTTTTTTTGGTTTGTTATACATGTACATTGTTTAATACATGTTTATAAAACAGTCTTTCTTGTATATTTCCTCAGCCTAATGTCAATCCTGGAGAGTGCTGGGCTTTTAAGGGTGCTACAGGTTATTTAGTATTGCAGCTGTCTCACCCCATCTTGCCAACAGGATTTACATTGGAGCATATACCACGAAGTTTATCCCCTAATGGAAATATAAGCAGTGCACCAAAAGAGTTTTCAGTTTTTGTATGTCAAAATCTTACTACATGTATTTGTTTTTGTTAATATCTTTTAGAAAAAAATATCACACAGTTACCATTATTTGTAAATTATCTTAAACTTCCATTGACTTCCTATGAGCTTCTATTACAAGGGGTAATGATGGGTGCCTTAAAATAAGAAACCATTCAAATTTTGCTGATCAGGATATGAAAATTATTCCTTAACGCTGATTGCCCCCCAAAGATGAAAACTAACTCAGCAGCCAAAAAGATTTTCATGAAAATTAACTTTTAAATCTGTTTATTACAATTTCAAATGCCACTACAAATTTCCAATAGCTGTTTACTTTTTCCTAATTATGTCAAGTGCACATTTTAAGCTGGATGTACTTTATGACATAGCCCAGACCCAGGGGAAAAAACTTGACAAAATCCACTTTGACTCAAACCCAGGACTTTCTGTTGCTCATCCACTACTACATGGATTTGCCTTCTGCAGCTTATCTAACACATAATCGCCCTTTGTATGTGTGCATGTCTCTTCCTCAGGCTAATGGCCCATACACTAAAAATGTGGTGTACAAGGAAATCTATGATATGTATTGTGTTCATGGCAATAATAGATAAAATGTTCTTTTTTATTGCAGTATTTCATACATTTCTTTGTTATTTCTGTTCATATCGTATTCTGTTCATGGCAATAAAGGCCTCGTGATTTCTGTTCATATCGTATTCTGTTCATGGCAATAAAGGCCTCGTGTTCTTTTCTATTTCAGTATTTCGTATATTTCTTTGTTATCCCTTCTGTCAGATTTCATTCAGCTTACTTCAGCAGGCTTTTCAATTAGTGTGGTAATAATGCTTTAAAGAGAAAAGTAGTTCACTCACTAGACAGGCTTTTAAAGTACTTTCTTTGGCTGTCAAGTTAGTGTTGATTCAAAAACCTCTTATGCCTAACCCATTTTGACTTTCCCATTTTATGTTTAGGAGGTCTACCTAATTCTTTATGCCTTGAATAGCAATAGTTCATAAATATAATGTACAATGCAAAAAAAATGCATCTAAAATATACAGTGAAAATAGATAACATAGATTTATTGATATTCATAATTGGCCCTAAGGTTCAAAGTAAGAATTGATACACTGAACTCTATTATTATAATAATAATTTATCAGTGTTAAGAATTTATAATTAATCAGTTTATGAAATTATATATTTTTTTTATATTAATACATTTTTATTCTAGGGTTTGGCATCAGAAAATGATTTTGATGGTGTAAATTTGGGAAACTTCACTTATTTGGATAATGGAAAACCTATTCAGTTTTTCCCTGTGCAGGTTGGTATAATATTTTCTTGTAATCGATTAATTTACTGATTGCTCTTGCATCTTACAGATATATAAAAAATTGTATGAAATCTGAAGCAGTAATTACCTTTTTATATCTTTCTTAGAATCAACATTCAAGAATTTTTCAGCACATTGAATTTCGTATTCTCAGTAACCATGGCAATGAAGACTATACTTGCATTTACAGGTTTAGAGTGCATGGCTTACCTTAATCTGGATTTATATACATATATATATATATATACATTTAATTAGCTAAACTTGTTGAAATCTAAACGCAATAGTTCTTAAATTGTAACTTTTCAGTTGTTGTTAAACTTTGATGTACTTAACTGCACACAGGTTAGCCACATTAGATTAGCTGTACGTGTAAAATACTACAGTTTCTTTTTCACTATGGTTGTGACAATGATAGTCTTGTTTATGAGTACTGTCCATGCTATGTAATTTATTAATTATTTGTCTTATTTTTTTTTTTGTTTCCAAAGCAAATGAATCATCAGGGAATGTTCAAAATTTTTATGAGAATCCTAAAACTGCCTTCTTTTACATTAGTAATTTTATTAAGTAAATTTTAAAGAGAAAATGGTTTTCTTAACAGCCTGTTTCTTTTTAAATGTTTTCTAAGTGCCATTATTTCAAGCTGAAGAATTGTACAAAAAAAATAATTAATTTGTTTTTGTCGTTTAACTTAAGTATATTTTTTACCAGATTTTAAGTTATTACAAAACATTCTGTTTCTTATATGTTAACATATTTTCAACATTTAACATTATTTCTTTGTATTTTTTTGGAAACAGAATTATTCTCTGGTGAATAGTTTTAAAAGGAAGCATTTTTTTTTCAATTTTATGACATTGATGTCTAAAATATATGAATCTTGCTAGATCTGTTTTTTTATGTGTGCTGCAATTATTGTGATGTTTATATTTATTCAAATCTTTTAAACATTTTAGTTAATTGACCGTTTTTTTTTTTTATTCTAAGTCTTGCCTTTTAAATTTTGTATATAAATTAAAGTAGAAAATATGTATAAAATATGTATTTTAACATAATCTATTAAAGAGACATTAAAATCAAATTGTACATTCTGATATTGATTATAATTTAAATGCTGAGATCTGAATGTTTTAAAACATTTCCAATTATAAAATAGAACTCTACATATGTATTGATGAAATCAAATATAACCACATGTAAGAACAGTTGCAAAAAATAAATTCTTTCATTGGTTTAACCCAGAGAAAAAAATGGTTTGGCAGTAATTATGATTAATTGTCTTGGTCTAATTTTTTTTTTTAATATATCTTTAATCTATTGCAAAAACAGTGTTAAAATGAGCTATGAATCACATAAACTACATTTATATAACAATATTTATACAAAATAATATGTTTAGAAATTCTACATGTATGTTGCTTTATGTATCACATTTCTCTTGGTGCTTTTTTTTGTTCATAATTATTATAAATTATTATTATTGATAATTATGAATTAAACCTACAAATATTGTATGCATTAGCCAGCCATTTTTTTAGTTATTATATATTACTTTTTCACCAAATGGCATTTTAATTTAATATCTTTATAAATTTTTCTCAAGAAATCTTGTATTTTTAAAAATAGCAGGTGAATATTACTAATTGCCTAGTAAATTTAAAGTTTTACAACTCAGTATTTATAAGCAGACATTATTTAGTTTCCTGGTAATTTAGCATCAGTAATAAATTGTGCAAAATTTAATTAAAAACTTAAATTTTGTCATGATTTTGATTATGCAATAAATAATCTTTGTATAAATTTAATAATATATAAGATGATTCATTCATTGTTTGGTTAACATCTATCAATTTCCTTAACATTTTATTAAACACTTCTATGGTATTCAGGACTTTCACTTCAGTTTTCTTTATATTTCTCTGGTGTATTTTTTATAATCATAGCAATCAAGCATGTGGCAATATTTAATAAATAGTGTGGTAAAAAATGTAAAGGACATATTTCAAAATTGATTTTATGTCCAAATTTCTATGTAAAATTGTTATCACTTTTTTGGCACTTTGAGGACCATAGGAGATAAAATGTTTAGTCATAAGACTAAGTGTAACCTGTAACAAATAGTCCAAGTTAATTCAATCTGGTATAATGCTTACTTATACCCACACAGTGGGGTAGGCCAGAATAGCTGGAACAACTTCATAATCAACATCTCCATTAAGGTTTTGCTTACATTTAAAACAATAGAAATATTAGAAATGAAATGCATAAAAAAAAAACTCATAACATATTTTTTCTTTACATAATTTAAACAGAACGCAAAAAAAGAATAAATTATAATTGAATTTTATTTACAAACAGGGTGGTTGTAAGTCAGATGATACTTGTAATGTTGATAAAAATTTCTTTTTGACACATTATTACTATTAGTACCATCTTTGATTAAAACGTATCTCAAGGCAATCTGAAGAATTGTAATCATACTAATGTGATTATTCTTTGGCATCAGTAATTCCTCCTACACCTATGGCAAAGGTAGCTTCATTTTCTGGCAGATCAGGACTGTTTAAAAAATGTACAGATTTAAAAAATCTAACAATAATCATTTTAAATTTTAATAATTTTGTTTAACTGGCGATAGTTGCTAAATAAAAAAGCAGACCTTAATATAATTTATTCTAGCTAAACACCTGTCATATATTTTGGCTATTCTTGTCTCTCCTCTCCCTTTTCTAAACATTATTCTAACAGTGGATGCATGAGCAAGTATATGCCCACCAATAGGTTTCTTTGGATCAGCTTGAAACCTATAAATAAATTTTAAAATTATCACATATTTACTTTACAAAATAATTAGATCATGTGAAAATTCAACACATAATATATTAACAATTTATAAGAGAATCATACAAAATTAAAACTGGGACATGTAATTATAATAAATGAATTGAAAAAAAGAAATGCATACGTCATTGTTGCTCCTGGATCAGCTGTCATTTGGTTTGTTACAAAACAGGCTACATTATACTCTGCAGAAAGGTCAAATTTATTTTTTTTGTATTAGAAAATCAACAGAATATAGAACAACCTTAAAAACCATGATTGACTCAAAAATTTCTGAAGTACATTACATTGATTAGTAAGATGAAGATAATTTTGAAATTGTACTTCATTTATTTTAAACCAAAATTACAGAGACAAAAGTGGGTGAAACTTGTAAAGTTATGATTTTACCATTAAAGCATCATCAACTTAGTAATAGATTATAGCAAGTGATTACCTTCGGATATTTTTTGCAATCTTGATAATAGTTGAGCTAATTTTTGCTGCCTATCAGCTAATTCTCCTCTTCCACTAAAGTCAACCCGAAAAAGAGCCATAATTGAATCCACTATCTGGTTTAAAGAATGCAATATTATTAATTCATGAATCATACACAATCACTGCATTTTACTTACCTCGGAAAAGCAGGGTAAAAATTGCTCTCAATCATTCACACATGACTAAATTTCCAAAATGATAAATATAAAAAAAGAAAAATGCAAACATTTCCAATTCCAGTTTGTTTTTTTTTTACAAGAACAGCAGTTTATCAAGGTATACTACTATTATTTTGTTTACTATTCCATTATGGTAAGTGCAAGTATTTTTACATGATACATAGATGTTCTCAAATTATCTTTTTAGTCATGGGGAGTGTGATAATCTTTATGCCAACAGGATGAACAACTTAATTGGTCCCCACATTAATTGCTTTCAAGATCGTTTTAAAATAAATGAGTTCAATGAACAAGTTTGGGGCCATCTTTCTATGTTGAGGTCTTTAACATATCACGCCAGCCATGTTACTTGTGCTCCAGTCTCAGGGATGCCCATGTATTGAACATTTCAGGATGAGGCCTTTTCTCTTCAAGTTTTTAATAAGCTAAAATTTGACCAGTATATAATAATCCTGACAGAGGACAGAAACCCTTTTAAATGTCCTGGTGATCCCATGTCTATTTAAAAATACAAATATTTTTCTTAATGAATTTTATAGTTCTCTAGCCCAAAATTTTTACCACTCTGTATAAATTACAATTCACATGTGTAGACATGTTGTAGCCATAAATGTTTGGTTGTGAGTAGAATGTGAGTTTAAAAAAATGGTGTTGCTGCATATGATATTTGTAATATCAAGAAAAACCCTTACCAACATTTTGAAAACTCCAGGTTCTTCATAGAATTTTGCAGCAACAAAATCTAGCAGCTCATACTGATGTTCACCTGTCAATATATACTTAATCGGAAAAAAATGTGTAAACCAAAA
Organism: Bulinus truncatus; assembly: GCA_021962125.1. Taxonomy (NCBI): domain Eukaryota; kingdom Metazoa; phylum Mollusca; class Gastropoda; family Planorbidae; genus Bulinus; species Bulinus truncatus. The sequence goes on along the minus strand of JAGDYQ010000067.1, from coordinate 3,964,590 downwards.
TAATAAAAAAAAACAGTGCTGAAGAATGATCTCTGTATAAAATTTAATTAATTACACGTTTCAAATTTAAAAAGCAAATATAAAAATTCTGCCTAAAGAAAAATATACTATCGGTTCAATAGAAAGGTTATTCATTTAAGAATTTTATAGCAGAACAGCAAATATTTCAGCAAAGTTGTTGTGGTTATTTAATATATTTACTTTTTTTGTGATAATTTACATTTTCATGACTGTAATAATTCTTATATATAATAAAGATTTATATGCAACACTATTAAATACCAAGCACATTCTTACTTGTGTAAGCTCGAGCATAGAGTACATTATCTAATACTGCATTTTGATCTACATTAAATCTGTCAGCTATGTCCCTCAGCCTATCAGGACGACTGGTAAAGTGTTAAAGTTTTTCTTTTTCAGTGATTATTTTTTGAATTCTACTTCTAAATTTTTTAAGACTATATAATTAATATAAATATTGGCACAAAAAAAGATACAATGTATTTTCTGTATCTATGAAAACAACTTTTCCACCTGAATATCCATTGGCTCCAGGAATCTGTGTTGTTACTAAATTAGAAAGTAAAACAAGAAAGATATTAGAAAACTCTTAAATTCCCTAATAACTTGTTTTGCTAATTAAAATAATGTGAAAAAAATATTGATTCTTAAAAACTGTTTTTTTTACTGCATTTATAATAAACAAATAAAAGCATAACTGGCATAAAAATATAAATGATGAATTTTAGTTAAGCTTATTTTTATTTAATTATTGTCATTAGGGGTAGCTTATACAAACCACATAATGTATGAGAAAGTTGAGTTTTTCCAGTTCTAAATTCACCAAAAGCCTCAGTAATAGCCATGCTCTCAATGCCACCTCCTAATAATTTGCTGCCAATACAATATAGATTTTATGAACAAGACTCATTAATCAATTTATAGTTTATTTGGTAAAAATAGTGATTGTTAGGCCTGTATATAAATATTATTTAAACTAATAAAACATAGATTAAGTTCAATAAACCTAAATGAAATAGATATTGCCTCATATTATTTTTGACATCTTTTTACTGTTAGAATTATAATGGAAACTTTGCTTTTTATACCAGAGAAACTCTCAATAAATCACTACATTATATGCAAAATGATTTTGAAGAGCTTTATTGTTACCATACTTTCCTTTATCTTCCTAACCACCATAAATATCAATGTAATGATTAACCAAAAATAAAAAAAACATTCAAAACTCTTCATAAACAGAAGATTCCTGAGCAATAAATAAAATCAATCATTAGCAGTTAACGTATCAATCTGCAGTCAGTTTTTTATGCTGTTGTTAGCACAATAACGGTACCTATTTAGTAAAAGACTTCTTTAAAATTATTATCTGAATCTTCTTTCAAGAAGGCAACTGATTTCTACATAAATATTTCTTGAAGCTTCAAAGAGTTTATTTTCCATGATGTCCATTAGTTTTATGTTAAACTTATAATGATTACTGGGACAGTTTTTGTTTTGCCTTATTTTTTTGGCATCCCCACCATAGTCCCAAGGCAGTGACCTAGGCAGCCAAAGGTATTGTAATTGGCATCAGTGAGATTTTTACTTTTAACCTTAATTACAATTTAGATATCAATTATCATTAGATAAAAAGAAACAAATATTTGTTAACTGTAATAAAACACTTCAAATTAATTTTAATGTAAAATAAACATCTAAGTACTCAAGCTCCTGGCTTCCTGTTGAAACTTTAAATACTTGTTTTCTTTTAACAGAATATTCAAGAGCAGTCAGGAATGCAGAGTCCTGAAAACAAAAATTAATTTATCTTAGTTAAGTTACACCATAATTAAATTACCTACCATCGAGCTGACTTTGGTAGTTTTTTACATTTTTAATAATATGTAAATATGTGATTAATGAATTTATATGAATTTCAAGACTACTTTTTTTTAATGAGGAGCATAAATCTGAAATGCCTAAAATCATATTTTAATATCAATTATTAAAGATGAATATTTCATTTAAATTATTTCATCTTTGTGGGCAATTTTTTACAATAAATAACTAGCATGAAGTATCAAAATCTGTTACATTTGTCTTTCACTTACAGTTTTAAAAAAACAAACAATAGCAGCTAAGAAACTGTAACAACTTACAAAAATAGCTAATTCCTGATTAATCAAATTAAGCAGAAATGAATAGTTTGAAGTAGATTGGGCACAGAAGAATGGAAAAAAAAAACAGAATCATCAAGACAACAATTAATGAGAAAAGACCAAAGGACAGTCCAAGAAGCAGATGGTTAGATGAGGTCAAGAAAGATCTTGAATCCCTGGGAGTGTAGGCAGATGACCATTGATTGGAAAAGTGGAGATCGAGGAATAGTACAGCAGATCAGAGCCCTACATGGGCTAAAGTGCCAAAGGAAGAAGAATTAAGGGTTATTAGATACATTTTTAATTACTATAGTTAAAATATATTTACGAGTATATCAAATTTGAACTATATAATAGAAGATATTTTTTTGAAAAGACAGTCATTATTATAATTGTACCAATCCATTACAACCACATGTGAGGGTAGCAATTAAGATGTTAGAAAATAATAAAACTAGAGCAAAGTACACCAAATCTTGTTTAGTTAATGGCAAACTGATTTACCCTAAACTCTTGATTTTAATTTATAATCAGATGTCTGAGATTAAGCAAGTAAAAGGAAAAAGAGATATTCTTGAACTGTCTTTTGAAATTGTAGACTATGCAATTTGCTTAAGTATTGTGGAAACAAATTTAACAATGGTGAACAGGCTGAAAGTTACCACCTAAAGACAATTAAAAGAGTAATTGAAAAAAAAATTAATTATTTGAAGGAAATACATGCAAGATAGATTAATAAAACTAAAAACTAAATGTCTAAAGACAGTTGACCTTCTTTTTTACACTTACACCACAGATTTTTGCCGCTGCTTCTTTAATTTTCTCCATTTTAGCTTCAGATATGCCTTTTATATTACATAATTTTTTTCTTGTGTTCATCTGAATACCCTGTAGATGAGTTTATCAAGTATATGATAAAGCCAAATTTGGAAAATTAAATCTTCTTCTAAAAACATTTAAATAAATGTCATAAAAATGAAGTTTTATAACAGCATTAAATTCATTTTCTATCTTTTTAAGCTTATGCAAAATGCACTTCAAAAACACTTCAAACTACACATTATTTATTTTATGAACCACTTTTTTTACATAACCCTTTTATCTAATTCACAACCAATGTTTTGGATTACAAATCAAAGCAACATAATGCAACAACCTGCAAACTTGCTTAAAAACACTCTGTCCATGCATCAGTCATATGTATATAGCATTACAACGTCAATGTGTTTTTTTTTTTTACAATCACAGTGCTGAGAAAAAGATCACAATAGAAGTTTAAAAAAAAACTGCTAAGCATAAGAGTGGCATATAAATGACTGATATGATTGAGGAGTAGGCCTATATTAGAACAAAATTGACTGTTTCTATTACCCTCACAAAAAAAATCTCAACTGCTAGAGCCACTTCATCAAACTAAATTGGAAATGAAGAGTAAAGCTTCTCTTGATTTAGATATTTTTAAAACAGTTAGCAAGAGACCATATTTGTGGTCCATAAAATGCTAAAAGGGTGGGAAACTGTACAATACTTTGTTGTCAAAATAATGTAGCCAAAAGCTTATCTTTTAGTTTAAATGTACAGGAATTTTATAAGTTTATGTAGTGTTTTTATTTTTGCTTTTTATTGTGACTGGGTTAAATATCATTAAATACATCAATTTCAAGAATTCAGTTAATGAAATGAGTTTTGGAATAGATTTTTGTCCCTTTGAGATTTTAAATAGCATTGTCGATTTATAATCTACAAGTTTTTTTTTTAATGTTCTTGATCTCACCTTTATAGTACAAATTCCTGCTTGTTTTAACTTCTTAATATCTGCAACATTCTAGAAGAACATAATTGAAGTTGACAATAAATAAATAAATAATCAGCATTTTTATGGAAGATAATTTATAAAAGATTAAAAGTACATGCTTTTCCCACAAAATAACACAAACTGAGAATAAAAAAGTTTGGTGACTGATTATAAGATTAAGCAAAAAAAATTACAACAAACATATAATAATATTATATATTGAGCAAATATTTTGAGACCATTAACAACACAAGAAAATTGTAGCTGAAATAAGCAATGTGCATTCCAAAAAGAATTATAATAATGTAATGATTATAATATTAATAGAAATCCTTTTTTTTATGCCACAGATAGGCTACTACAAAAAGGCACAAATCTACTCTATCCTTCGGGAATGATCTTACTTAACACTACCACTAATCAAACAAACAAAAAATCTATTCTTATCAAATTTTAATTCATTAAATTTTACAGTAAGTTTGCTAAAGGCAAACATGCATAAAAGCTCAAACAAAAAAACAAACCTCCAATATTTGGCAAACAAATAATTTTTTAGAGATCTATGAAAAAAAAAATGACAACTGCACAAAAATTACATAAAATACCTTTCAAGCTTTATTAAAAAATATTTAACTTACTATACCATGATCTTGTAGCACATCAATATCCTGAAAAAAGGATTCCTAAAAAGAAATAAAAAAAAATCACAGTTAATGAGTAACAGTATATTTGAAGAATTCTGTGGATTTAACCTTTTTGTAATTTGTAGTGTAATATTATTTGATATTGTGTCTAATTATTCTATTATTTGCATTTTACATTTTTTAAAACTTTTTTATAGTACAATAAATTGATTAGAAATCATAAGCATGTCAATATATAGTTTAATATGTGAACTTTACATAGCTTACTTCTTCTTCATCAATATCAATAGCATGGCCTGATACAACCTGATCCTCCATTTTTCCTTTGAAAAAGAAAATCACAAATAAATAAAAGCTCATGTTGGTAAATGTTACAATTTAAAAAAAGACTTCTATAAGTAATTTTCATTAAAATCATAAAGCCTTTTGATCCCTGCAGAAACTCAGGATTTTTCAGGTCTGATGTGCTATCTATGTGTTTCCATGTGCAGCTAAGCATTTTTAACGCTAGATTTAGCAGATTTTTTTTTATCGATCTGGCATTAGAAATTCGGATATAGCTTTTAGTAGGAAATTTAACATAAAAACTAGGGATGTGACGAAGTTAGTTCGAATTCGAATCCTACAACATTCCAACTTCGACATTTTTTGAGCAAATTCGAATCCAATGGATTTTTTTAAAAATCCATCGGATTCGAATTTGAAAAATTACCGTTTTCAGATCAAACACAGCCGTAGAAATCATAACTAAAATTAAAAAACCTAGAGACTTTCGAAAACCCGAAATAAAGAAAACAGATAAAACTAAACTCCTGGACCTTACTCAGTTGTCCATAGATTAGACGTTGTATTTTGGTCATGAACGTATTTTAGATACACCCCACTCGCCAAACATTGTTTTCATCCAAGCTTTCTAAACCTCAGAATGGATATACCAAGTGTTGATCAAATCCGCATCAACATTCGAATCTGACGGATTTATATTTGCCAAATCCGAAAGATGCGGATTTTCATCAGCTCTGTCACATCCCTAATAAAAACAAAATAAGTTACCATTTTTTTTGGCTTGGTTCATGAATAAGATAAGTGACAAATCACATACATTTACTAGAGCAAAATCCAAACATTAAATTTATCTGGTACTATCCAGCAAAAACTAGCTACGCTCTTACAATTTTTTTTTTAATTAATTGGAGCACAAGTGTGATGCTCAGAGTTAAAGGTTCTATGTATTTTACATCATATTCCTGACAATTAATTGGTGTGTGATATAGTGGGACTGCAGTGTTGCCTCTAGGTTGTAATAGTGTAACTTATTCAGTCTTGCCAATTTAGCATTTCTAAAGGAGTGAAGGTTATATAAGCAATATTAATATCATGAAAAATAAAATGAGAAACAAAATACTTTCAACAACTCTTGCAGTGAAATAGAAAGTAAAAATATTTTTGGCATTTTAAGCACATAAAAATCTTTCAACAACACTGGATCCTGGGAGACAGGTCTATGTCTATGTCTTCCTTCCATGATGTCTCTATGACTATGATCTATTCTACATTTAGTCTTAGACTTTTTTTTTAGCCATTCATTTACCACTCAAGTGGACCACTCGTCCACTGCATTCAGCCATTCTCAGCTAGTTTCAGTGGTTTCACAGCTAGGTTTTACAGAGACTTACAAAAATGAATAAGCCTATAAACACCTATATACTTTACTTATCATAAGTCTTATGACGATGTATGATAATTTGATACTGAAAATGGAAGTACTGGCCAACTCAGGCAGAACTGGGCCATTAATAATAAATTTATAAAATGTTCAATCGTTCATCCTTTGATTATTGAATAAATTTAGTCCAAAACAATTTAAATTCATAAATATGAATATATAATTTTAAAGATTTATGAAACTTGCAATTTTATTTAAATTCTGTCGTAAGTTGCATACTTTCAGCACTTATCGTCTGCTATGATATGGTGCTTTTGAATGAATAACTTCCCTTGGTGTATGTAAGAAAAGGGAATCTACTACAAATGAACAAGTAATCGATCTCTAACAATTATTTTTGTAAAATATTCGTATGCATTAGGAGTTGCACCATTTATCCTCATTCTAAGGTAGTAATATCAGATGTATTGTAATTTTATAGAGCTTAGATTTTCAAGCAAAATAAATTTAGCGTTGTCATTTGCATAAAGATGAATAATAATATTGTTTTAAAAAAATAACTTAAATACCAAAAGTAGTCGATTATCAGTAATTGTATGAACATATGACAACGATAGCCGCTTACACTTTTTGAAACACGTGCATAATATCGTAAAAGAGACGTTTTTTCTTAATAAACATTCTTTATTTGTTTCCTCAGTGAAGCGAATTTGTTCGCCGAGAGGTTAAAATTTTGATCAGAATTAATTTTAACCTTCCAATTATATAAAATGGTAAGTCTTAAGGCGTTATTAATTAACGATTAATTATATAATAAGGCATTTTTATTGTTTTTTTAACATGATTTGTGACAATTTAAATCAGCCGATGTAAGAATAGTCCCGACATTTCAGATGCTTTTAGAAGAAAGTAGCAGTTCATATTACACCTCTTTTCTTTCAAATAAAATTAGGCAGCATCCGAAGAAGTAAACAGCAAAGCATATCCATTGGCAGACCAAAAGCTTACTGAGCAAATTTTAGAACTTGTACAGCAAGCTTCAAATTATAAACAGTTAAAAAAAGGAGCTAATGAAGGTAATCATGTTACTGTTAATACTGTTATTTGTTACATATCTTTAGTTATCACTCAGTAAAAATTAGCAAATGTTCAGAATTGTTAGAAATACTGTGTCTCAGTATGAAGACTTGAATCCCTCAAATGAGTAAAATAAGGCCCATTGAAAATAAAAAATGTTTATTACTAAATTTCAAAAAGTAAATCATTGCAGCTCATGGTTTATATAGTGCCTGTGACTGTGTCATAATAAGGAAATGATGAAATGTCTTTGAAAGTAGAATTAATGACAAGTTTCTATACAGAATAAGATAAACCAGAATTGTCCTGTTTAAACTATTCTCCTAGATGCAGATTTTTTACAATTACATTTCACTTCAGCGATTAATATCTATTCTTTATTGCTAGGTTTTTCACCTGTTTCATAACTTCTTTTTTATTACATATAGTTGTAAGGGGTAAAAATGGCAAATTTTCTCAGATTTGTCTGACAGTATTACACTGTTTTTGGTGTAAGACTAAAGCCTTCATTCCATACTTGTAATAACTGTTCTAAATGTACAATGTATGAAAGATTTAAGATTTCACAATGTCCCCTCTTGATTGTAGTTTGTTTTATTTTGTTACTTATTTCATGGATTACATATTAAATTAAAAATTAGTTTTCAATCCTACTAAAATATGTATGCATTTGTTAATGATAAATGGTTATTTTATCAGTGTTAATTTTTTTTTAAATATCCATTGAATTTATAATCACATGTAATGCATGTAGTTGTCTTAAACTTCTCCCCATTGACCCTTCTTTTTTTTCTTAAATTCATTTTTTTCATCCAGCTACTAAGACTCTTAACCGTGGCCTGGCAGAGTTTATTGTCTTGACAGCAGATGCTGAACCCATTGAGATTTTGCTTCATTTACCTTTACTTTGTGAGGATAAGGTACTAATAGACTCAATTATTTATACTTCTACATAATGTGGAATAAAATCTTAACCCACGAAGTGTGTTAAGAAACTTTCTGTGGTGTGCGGGAATTTTTTAGTGTTTTGGGTACCTTTAGAAAAATCAATATTAGCAAATAAGTATTACTCCTAGGCCCAGTAAAGTACACATATATATATTCTGAAAGATGATTGAATGGGGAATCATTTTAAATATTTTAAAACTTTTTTTATGTTTATTTATGTGACCTTGAGCTTGGTTTTCAGAGGTCATGAGAAAAAAACAACTAAAGTGTATCTTTCAAGGTGCCTCAACCTCCCTCTTTTTAAAGTCTACCTTAATAATTCTGATATAATATTATAGCCCATTCATTTACCTTTTAGAATATGTATGATTTGTATGGGTCTGATATATGAATGACTTTAGAAACCTTTTTGTTTTGGTTTAAGTGCTTAAAAATGTGCAAAACGTACTGACATGACAGAAACAAAAAAACTAAGATAAAAACGAAAAAAAAATTTAAAGATATGTAAAATCAATTTATTCAATTAATAATAATATTCTGAATGAGAAAAACATAGGAATAAATTTATTCCTTGGCACATCTACGTTTCTGGAGGCTTTGGTTTGTGAAATTCTTGCAAGTTGGGTACCCCAGTGTCTTGATCGTTTCCGACCGGTACGTCTTTTTTTCGTGTCACACAATAAATGCAAGAGTAACAGTCTTCATGAGAATCACTTCTTTCGTTTCATTGAAAGGTTTCAAAAAGATTTAATACAAGAAATAAGTCGTAAACCTGAAGTCCCAGCAATAGCATCCACCATTTTTTTCGAAAAAAATCAACCATGAAAAATAGTTGACAAAATTCAACCTAATAACTCATTTACATAAAGTAATAAGTACAAGAAAATGGCGAAAAACTGAAGTTTATTTTATAATAAAAGGAAGTGGCTACGGTACAGATAAATATTGGACTGGATTTCTTTTCTCTGCATGTATTTTAATCGGCCGAACACACTTCGTGGGTTAACTTATGTCCTCACAATAAAGCAATGCTCACCGCATAACATGCTCGACATACTTTTCTACCCATCTGTTGATCAAAGTAGTTCTTTAACTCAACCTATCAGCCCACCCTTATTTCCTTGTGTTTTGATCTGACAATTTTTCTTGAGTGATGCAGATCACATTGTTTTGGGGGGGGGATTTATATTTCAAAATTATTAAAAGATATCACAAGCCTGTTATTTAAAAATTAACAGAGCAGCATCACCATCATGCAATAATTAAATTAATGGTCAGCAACAAGGGCCTTTTAAATGTAATGAATTATAACCATGTTTTGGGTTGAGATGTAGGGCAGAAAGTTTTGATGATGAATTATTGAAAAAAACTCCAGTGTGGGTTGAACGACAGGTTTTCTCTCCATTAGAACTGTAAAAAGTCACTACTGATCTGCCATCCTTGCTACTCACCATCATAACCATCCCAGTTCATATGCTTATATGTGAAGAAATTAACCAATATTATAGAATTCATTAAAAATTAAGTTGCTGATCAATTGTTTATTTGTTTTTTCTGTGAATTCATTGCAGAATGTACCATACATCTTTGTGAGATCAAAGCAAGGTAAATTTTGTATTTTTAACTTAAATTTCTATTGAATTATTTTCTTGAATACCATTCCTTTAGTAGTTGAGTTATATATTGAAGAAAGCTTATATTATGTAATTATTCAGCCCTAGGTAGAGCTTGTGGAGTTTCAAGACCTGTCATTGCCTGCTCTGTTATCCAGAAGGAAGGATCCCAGTTAAGAAATCAAATACAGGCCATCCAGCGTAGCATTGAAAGGCTTCTCATTTAATTGCTCATCATCATTGTAAATAAACAAACAAGTTTTTTTTTTTTTTTCAATCTTTATAAAAAATTTTAACTATTGGGCATGAAATGGTGCATACATGTTGTTGGTAATGAGTTTGTTTATGATACTGAATTTTTTTTATACATGTAAACTATCTTTAGACTTAATAAAGTGTTTCTGATAATTTAAATCGTTTGTCACATGTTGGTTTAATTTATGTGTATGAGGTTAAACATATTGCCTGAATGATTAGCTAAAGGTTGAATCTTGTTATATCCATCCATCTCCGGCTTTTTTTTTGTAAAGATCCAAGCTAATGCATTGAAAATATTTCTAGTGTTTTTATGATGTAACTAGCTGTACCCTGCAAAACCTTTGCATAGAGTTATATCCCCTTAGGCTTGATCGGTAGGCTAGGTTATTTTTTGGTTTCGGGCAGATCCGATTTTTTCATGGTTGTATTTTAAACTGGAATACTGTTGTATTAATTCTTTACTTTCAATTTAACGCACACTGGAAATGAGTATTATTATATATGATATGTACATTTCGTCTTTAGATATTTCTAAATTGGCATTTTTTCTACCAGAATATGCACTTGAATGGGAAGTGCTTTAGAGAAATGGGGTCAATGTCATTTTGCCTAAAATAGAAAAAAAAACCTTTAAAGTATTGAAAAAATTGCTAAGTGCAAACACAGACTACAAATCAAAATCAATGAAGCTCTGCAATAATATAGTTTAATTAAGAATTGCTGGTTTCTTCTCAGAGTTTATTGAGATGGCAATTTGTGGTCAAAATACAATTTTCAGAAAAATAAAAATGTTTAAAACTTTGACAAAATTTCACAAAATGGTTTATTTCAATGATGCATACTATATAGTGTGGGATGGATGGCCGAGTGGTGTAGATACTTGACATGGGTTTGAACCTCATCAGACCTATGGGATTTTTCCAGGTATTTAGTGCAGTCGTCCCACAAGTTCACCCAGCTTTTAATGATTACCTGACTCAAGTTGGGGAAGTAAAGGCAGCTGGGTGTTGTGCTAACTACACAATCCCTACATATGCCTGAGGTTATAGAAACATGAATTCTACATTTCATATGGCCCAGTAGGGAACTTTTTTTTTATACTATATAGTACACTGTGTACATTTTCAGACATGCTATTTTAACAATTTGTTAAAAATAATAATATGACCAAAAAATATGGATGGTTCATCATCTGATTTAAATTTTGGTCTAATGCAATAAATTGGGATATTTGGAATCTGTATGAATCATGCACCAAAAAGCTTAAAAATTTTAATCGAGATTAAACGCTTGAGCCTAGATCTCTGGCATATAAACAATGAGAGGAAATATATGTACCAATAGAATACTATGAAAGAGTTACAATGTTGAGATGCTTGGATTTTACAATTTTATAGTCCAAAGCAGGGCTCGATTTACCGCCGGGGATATCCCCGGCAAGGAGACCTGTCATCCCCGGCTCTGCTTTAGCTAATATATCCCAGCCGGGGATGAAATCATAGACATTTATCCTCGGCACTGGTTTTTTTCTTAAATCGAGCACTGGTCAAAAGTGATAATATATGAAAAAAATCAAACCATGGTAATTAGGCATTACGTGCCTGAAATATTAAGGTAACTTATATTTCAGCTTGATAATGATAACCATCAGAAGATAACCTTGTTTTCAGAATTTTAGAATGTTATTTTTACTTTCTAGAGAGAACGTGATTTATACTACTAGTTTACTTGTAGGACAGCTAGGTCCGTGTCATGACTTACAACTTATTTAGTTGTGATCGTAAAATAGACTAAGTTATGTAACATTTAAAATTCACTATCTGCTACTTTTGTTGTTTTTGTCCTATTTATTATTAAAATCCTTTTTTTTTTTTTGTTTCTCGGGGATTTAGCAGACTATTTCATTAGAATTAGGTCAGTGATTATAAGGGTGGCTATTCATTCAAACTTCCGGGTTAAAAGTAAATAAATAAATATCTATGCTTGCAATATAATAATTCACACAAGCGTTATGTCAAACTCCCAGTTATCTAATGGTTCACGTGTTACAGATTCAAGTTATAGAAATATGATGCAGGTGATTATTTGACCTGTTTAGGAGGTTATATTATAGCTTAATTTGGCTGGTTTTGTTAGTTGTATTTAGTCTTAGGCTATTATTACTATTAATATCTACATTGACTACATTCTACAGTGAGTTGTTAGATCTAGTCACTAGTCATTTACATGTTACATACTCATACATTCAACATGGAATAGTTTGATTTTAATGGGGGAAAAATCAACATTGTTCTTGCTGTGTTATCTAATTTCTTAAAAAGTATCATTGTATATGTCACAGCATATTAAATGGTACTTTGATTGTCCCAGCTTAAGTTGCCTAAGTTGCTTTACTTTAAAGACTAAAGTCTAATATACATGTAGTTAATATTATAGTCTTAGCCTAAGTTAGGTAAAGCGTGAGGATTGAAAAAAAAATGAGACATTCAACTATAATATATGGTACATGTAATGTTCCATTCAAAATTAATAAGAACAGCAGAAATGGTTTATAACAATGGTTTATAACAATATTGTTGACTATCCATGTCCATGCATATTCATGCAGTTATGAGGATTTCCTTGTTATTTTATCAATCTAACTTGATGAACTTACACAACTTAGGTACTTTTTAAAAATTTAATAATTTTTCCTTCATTAATATCTTTCCAACTATATCTATAGCCTTAGAATAACCATTTCATAGAGAAATAACAAAAATTATCTGATTTCCTAGGTTATTTGAATTCATAAAAGAACACTTTTTTTGACAGCACTGATATTTTCCTGGTCTACATAGGGGCTTGCTCAAATCGTTGAACTCCTTGTGGCGCAAAGAACCTCTGCAATAGTTCCCCAGTGCAGTTTTTTAGGGGAGGTCTTTTTTCAGTTCACCCCATGCCAGGTTGCATGTATTCATTTCTGGCTCAAACAAATTTCTCCATGTGGTCTTTGAGCAGCCAACCTTTCTCTGGTCATGAAGGTTCCACCATAGTAGGGCCATTTTAGTAATATCTTCCCTTGGCTTCCAGTGTGCATCACATTTATTATCATTACATTGATAAAATTATATCATCACAAGTCTAAGACAGTTATACAAATACATCAATGAAAAGATTGTGTTAAAACATTTTGCTGTTTTTTTATATAATGACAATGTCTAAATGATCATAGTAGTTTTATGTTTCTTTTTTTTTTCAGGATCCGGCTCTGAGCTGGACAGATGATTTGCCAGTTTGTCATTTCTCTGGGGTTGGTTTATCAACAAATCAGATTTATAGAGAAGATGGGAATAGACGTGAGGCACATGAAAATGAAGACAGAAATTTCCATTTTAGGTAAAATACAAAAATGTTTATTTCAATCAAAGTGCTTTAACATTGAATTTTTGTTTACATATTTTGTATATTTATTTAAAAAAAAAAACTTTTATTATATTTATGACAGTTATCTATTTTCTTAATTTTACCAGAAATTTAGTGTGTTTTTTTAAATAGTTTCTGTCTTATTATTGCTCTTTTTTTTAAAATTAGACATGACAGTTGTTTTTTATATGGTGTCTTTGATGGGCACAATGGTACCAGAGTTGCTGATTTTGCTGCTCAAAGAATGCCAGCTGAGCTATTACTGGGTCAACTTCAGCCAAATTTTTCTGATGAAGAAGTTAAGGAAGCACTCAAACAAGTAAATCATTTCCTTTTCTACTGATTAAAAAGAGTATTAGTATTGAAGATAAATATTTAATTTAATATTTTAACCATATTACCAAAAAATAATATAAGGACATGGTCAGTTAAAAAGTATGTAGCTTTTATTGTTTTTATTAGCAACATTTTTGGTCTCATATAGCTAAAGAAGTGGGACGGATGGCCAAGTGGTGTAGATACTCGACTGTCGACCTGAGAGTCCTGGGTTCGATCCCCGGTGGTGAGGCCCATGGAATTTTTCCAGGTGAAATTTGGTGCAAAGTCGTCCCACAAGTCCACCCAGCTTTAAATGGGTACCTGACTTAAGTTGGGGAAGTAAAGGCGGCTGGGCGTTGTGCTAACCACACAATCCCTTCATATGCCGAGGTTATAGAAACAGATGAATTCTACACTTCATCTGCCCCGAAGGCCCGTTAGGGCTAAGAAGGGAACTTTACTTTTTTTTTATAGCTAAAGAAATATGACTTCTTGAATCAATATGTTTCATTAAGCTACAATAACCAAAGATGCTGTATTTAGAAATAAGAGTACATAATAGAAAGACTGCATAGTTTTGTTCCATTATGTATTATTAATTAAAGCATAATCATTAATGTAAACATAACTGCTATCATTAAATATACATGTCTTAATGTCTCCTTTTTAGGCATTCATCGGTGTAGAAAAGGGTTATTTTGAATCAATGGATGGCTTATTAGCAGAAAGAACGACTTGCCAGGATAGATTGCCTGAAGTAAGCAAATATGTCAATTAGGAATAATTGTGAAAAGCAAAAATCAACAAAATCTTAGTCAATTTTGTAATGTTGATTAAAAGCAAATATTATCTATTCAGGGTATAGGTCAATATGAAGCTTTCCAGAAGTATCCAGAAATAATAAACAAACTACAAGAACTTGATAGAGAAATATCAGGAGGAACAACAGCTACAGTTGTCTTGATCTATAATAGTAAACTTTATGTAGCTAATGTTGGTAAGGAACATATTAATTGTTTTTTTTCTAAGTAAGACTGATATTTTTTTATTTATAAACCCTAAAAGCTGATGAAACATAAGATTATGATAATCCATTTTTTTTTTCAGTTCTATCCTGTTTTAAATCAACTTTAAAATCTTAAAAAATTCTTTTGGACTCTCTTCAGGTGACACTAGAGCATTTCTTTGTAAAACTGATACTGATGGTGTCCTTCGTGTAATTCAGTTGTCGTATGACCACACCATCGCTGATCCTGGGGAGCAGACTAGACTTCAGCAAGCTGGTCTTGACATCAATAAACTAAAACTGTTAAGGCGAGTAGGAAATTCAGATTGCACACGATGTATCGGTGATTACCACGTAAAAGGAGGTTACAAGGACATTGATGTTCTTAGGTTGGTTCCTTTTTTTTCTTCTATAAAATAAATAGTGGCTAAGACATACATAATGAAAAATAAATCTTTAGGGTTAAAAATTCAGCATGATGTATGAATGTTGCAATACCTTATTTATATTTAAAAGATTTTCAACGCATGTGCACTTTTTTTAAAACATATAAACAGCATAAGTCAACATCTGATATGGGTTATTATTAAACATTTATCATAGGGCTGCCAGTGTGGAACCGGTTATTGCTGATCCATTTGTGGATGGAGGTATTGACATTGACCAGTCATGTGCTTTTTTTGTCATCATGTCAGATGGCTTGTATCAGGCCCTGACAGATGCCACAGGCACTGAAACAGTCAACGGAGATATAGCCAAAATGGTGGCTCAAGAATTCAGCCAACAGACAACGCTAACCGGTGTGGCGCAGGCTGTGGTGGACAGGGTGGTCCGCATTCACCATGACACATTTATGACAGGTAATGCAGACAAAAAAACACTTTGCCAAAAAAGGGATGACATTACTTTACTGGTGAGAAATTTCCACTATCCACTGTCAGTGCCCAGTCCAAGCTCCAACCGTTCACCCTCTCACCATGTTGGTCATCTGGCAGGCTTTACTGCTAACATGTATAACCACTCCACTGACAGACAGAGATCATCAGACAGTTCAGTGATGGAGTCTCCTAAGACACCCACCAATCAACTGCTTACAGGACCTAACCTTCTCGAAACTATTGAAACCAATAGTACAGAGAGCCGCACTAATGGCAGTAGCACTTACAGCACCAGTTCAAGTGGTGAGATGCAACTTTTTTCAAGGAGAACTACTGAAAACACAGATCTTGAATTAGATTCAGAAGGCAAGGTAATTGAATTTTTGTATTGGGTGCAACCCCTTTGTTGTTAATACATGTATTTGGTTTTGATAAAAAATTTCACTGATCCAAATGTTAAGCAGTTCTGATAGGTCTGTTTACTATTTACTTTGTTTTTATCTCAAATAAAAAAATTAGGACCATTGATGAACAACTACACACATTTGTCAGACAACCCTCCTCCCCCTCAAGAACACTCCACAAATCCCAGAGCAATGTCTGGATTTAATTATTTTGTTTTTACTTCAACTTCACTCAACCACAATGTTCTATGTAAAAGTTTACTGTCACATTAAATCTTCACATCTGATTATCATAATAAAAAAAAGGCTGAAATCATCTGAAGTTCTTGACCCCCTTAAACAATTAAAAAGGGACAAAGATGAAAAAGATATATTGTAGAGTTAAATGTAAAGTCATTAATCATTACCTTCTCATTTATTTGAGTCTAAGCAATCACTCTATCATACTACAGGAATAAAAATTGTTTGAGTTGGTCTATTATTTTTATGTATGTCTACTTTTAATTACTTATGTTGGGCTAGCTGGGTATTCTTGCGCATGAGTTTTAACCTGATGAATGCAGAGATTTTTCACGGCCACAAGAACCCTCATCTTTTACTGTGATGGGTTTACGTTGACAAGTTGCCATTTAAACTATTCTTGAAGTAAAATTTATTAGCACTTTATTTTCAACTTTCCATTGACTTTCTTTTTCCGCCAGAGCAATTAAATTACATTTCTTTGTTCATTCAGGTTAAAGCCTACGTTGATTTCTCAGAGTGGTATGCAGCATTAGAACAGTTCCCAGAAGATAAGAAAGAAAGTTTACTTAAAGATCTACTACCTAAATCTGTGTATGACCCTATTCAAGAAGAGCCTGTCGCTGAAATGTGATTTTAATATATCTGTGTAATAAAGCAATCTACTGTATAAGCAACAATTGGTTATTTATAAATATGCATTTTTTAGCATTGCTTATACTATACTGTTGATTAAAATAATTATGTTTCTGTATTTAATATCATCTATATTTTTCTTAATTATGTTGAGTATAAGTGATACATGTATATGTTGTACAATCATTTGAAAAACAATTATATCACATACATTTTTTGGGTCAAATTTCAGAAGGTCATATACAAAAAGACTTTTTATTAGCTTTTTTTTTTACGTGTATTTCTGAATATCATGCATGTACAATAATACTGTTCTAAAAGTAAAACTTTTTTAAATTCATTAGAGGGTAAATAAATAACTTAAAAAAAAATACATTTATAAAACAACTTAAATTGTGGAGTATGAACATTCTAAAATATAAAAAAATCACCAAAACAAAAAAAATAAAGAGTATTTACATTCGGGAACTTTGAATGAATGTGCAATAAATTATAATAAAAAAAAACGATTATTTTCTAAATATCACAACTCACTACCAAAGATGCCACAATTATATAATAAAAAAAGATGAGATTCACTTTTTAAAAGATTTCATATAAAGTTTAAAAATGTTTACAGAAAGTTTCAAATTGAACAGTTTGTGCTCATCAACTTTAGTTTTTACAATAATTCGAAAGACTTAGGCAACATAGCACAAATATTAACAACAATTTTCACCTTAAGAATTCCTCTGTAATGACCATTTTGAAAACAGCCCATGAATTAAAACAAATTTCAATAAAATCACAGCAATGAAAAAATAATTATAACAGTTTAAAATAAAATTTAACAGTAAAAACTTAACAAAGTAAATATACACAATAATCAAGATTATTTAATTCAAAATAAAACCACAGTTCAATAAAAGAAATTTAAGTAAAAACAATGATCAAAGCAGTAAGTAACAAGCTCTACATCAAAATTAGCTTTTTTCACTAACTGCATCTGCCTGGTCTGCATTTGGCTTCCAATAAATAATTATATCTCAAATTTTTTAAATCTTTTATGTTGAAAATAAAGCTATTATCAAGATGGCAGCAATATTAAAACAGGCTGCACAGACAAGGCTAAACTATATATGATTTTCTGCGTATTTGCTAAAACACGTTGAGAAAAATACATTTTTTAATGCAAGTCGTATTAGTGAATTTGTATTCAAAATTACATTTTCTCAAATATCATAATTGCATGTTTAAAGGTATCCCTAAAAGCCATAAATTGTGTAAAACATTAATTTTCAACATAATAATTACAATGCATGTAAAAAATGAGATAGTTACATGGGATTTTCAGGGCCTGTGGATAAAGATGCTATTAATCAATTAGCATATACACTTTTTAAATGGTTTGCTATTTTCTGGCTCGATAATTGGCTCAACAGACTAAATTGTCAAGATACCCAACCTTCCAACTAAAAAACTATTCTATTAGTATATGACATTATAAACATTAATACTAGTGTCAAGCTGAGAGAGTTACCAGTTTTAATCATATTTAAGGGAATTCTATTCTAATAAATTGGGACTGAATCTATTGAATATAGTTATGAGCCAATATATATTTGTAGTTGGTAATAAAAATTTTAAACCTAATCATTTATTCATACATTTAAATATTTGTATGTATATAAATATGATCATGCTAACAAAAGTGTTGACTGGTAACACTAGTGCCTGATTTCTGATTAATGCATAATTTCAGATAATGCAGACCTAAGCACAGATTTTAACGTGTTAATTTTTCTTTCAGGATTGCACATCATTTATTTTTCAACACAGCCTTAATCAGATTACTCTTGATCAAAACTTGACCGCTGTTTAAGAATTTTCCTCACATTGGGGTGCACTTGGATGAACACGGTTTACATCCATCACATTTGACTGAGGTCTTCCATAATAATTGTGGGAATAACCCTGAGAATTATCAGGAGGGGCTGAAGGTGTGCTGAATTGGGAGGCTGGTGGTAAATAGCTGTAGCTTGGCATGGTCTGGTTCAAATAGGGAGCTGGATAAGAAGGTGGCAGGGAGTAGGGAGGAGGTGCTCCTGGCGGGACAGAACAAGTGGCTAACAATGGCTGAGTCTGAACAGTGTACTGGTGTGAAAACATGACAGGCATTCCTTGAGTGATTTGAACATTCTGGGTAGGTCCAGGAGCAAATTGTACGGAGTGTATCATTGGCTTAAAGTAAAAAAGAAATATATATATTATTTTATTACAGACCAATATAAATGTATCCAAGTTTCATTATTAGACAATATCGCAATAATATTCATTTTATGTATATGTGTACAGAGAATATCACTAGCTAAACAACAGAAAAAAAAATTAGCTAAAATATTACAAAAAACATCAGTTTTATATCAATTACATGTTAAGCTTTTGAGCTTCTACTACTTTTAAAAAAAGGTCAGATTGAGTAAACATGAATGTATTTATTAAAAAAAAATTAAATTTATTAAAAATAGCTTAGTATACAATCATTATATACATCTATTTCTAGGACTGCTGAATTACTGCCATTATCAATGCGTTAAAAATTATGTGAATAAATATTTTAACGCAACACCTAAATATATAATTTTTTACCCAACTTCTGTTATTTCAGAGTTGCTGAGAAAAAAAATCAAGAAATAAGTAAATAACCCAGTTATATTAACAGAAATTGATCAAAAAATATTTAAAAAAAAGAAAAATAATATGTGAATGCAGGAACTATCATGTTAACATAAAAATGACCTTCAAGAGGATAGATGGTTGTGCTGTTAAGCGTTCGAATGTGAGGACCAACGGATATTTCAGGCAATTGTTAAAGTCCCTGGTATCGGCTTTGGTGGGGATGAAAGAAGTGTACCATAATAACCATCCCATTTGTGGTTTGTAGGATCTAAGAGACTTCATCTCATCTTTGCAAGGGATATTTCTAAAATATTTTAAGGTTAATATTTCTTGCTTACAAGGAATAAATAAATTTGTTAGGGAATCTTGGGAAACATAATACATGTACTAACATCTAAAAATCCATAAAATTATTCTTTACCTGAGAGAAGACCTTTTTGTTTCCACACAGTATTAAGAGGAATCCAGTGTATAAGAACAACAGAGAAACAAACGCAAAAACCACAGGCCAATGAAACCAAACAGAAGGGAAAAGCTCTGTTGCTCTAAAGAAGACAATTGTTATTGTGCAAAATACTCCTGCAATTAAACAATAAAATTAATGTAACATATAAAAATTTTTTTATCCATAACGCTGAATATATTTAACATGAAAAAGTACAGGAAATGCTCCCCCTACACAGAATTCTGCAAACAAGTTTCGCCCATGGTGTATTCATCTCTCCATCACGTTAAGTAGGGATGAAAGATGGGTACTACAAAAACTATCCCATTAACAGTTTATAGGTTTTAAGATATACTGTCATGGACTTCATAAAAATTGTACAGAGAAAAACAATGATATGTTAAAATTATTTGATGGCAATTTTAAATCTTATCATTTTCTAATGTGGAAAACTTAGTATAACTTTTTGATTGCTTAGCTATATTTAAAATCCTACTAAGAATGAAAAAATAACCCCAGGGACTGGAAGGCCTAGTATGAGGTGACCAGCTTTCTTTACATTAATCCAAAAAAAGAAAAAAAAAAGTTTATGAATTGCAATTTTATGTTAAATGTAAAATATATTCAATATATAAACTAATTACAAAAACTTTGAAAGCAGCCAAATTCCAATAAAGTCTTCAAAATTGCTACATTTCTGAGACCTTCGAGAGCTAGTACATCCCTCTGTAATCCTCCAATAACTTGGTTGATACATAACTAGAAAATGCACAATGTGAAACAGTCTTGTATGACACTATGAGCAAGTATAAAGTATAAAGGGGAGGATTCATTCCTAAAACTTCATGAACCAATTTATTTTCTATACCTCAAGAAAAATTTATTTATTTCTACTAAAAATAGAAATGTGTCAAACAAAAAGATAAATAAAAAAAATTCTTGAGCATTACCCATTGTTACGGGTTCTCTTTTATGTGCTCTATAAATATTACAGGCTCTTTTGGTTTATGTTACGAGTTAAGTGTTTTAATTCAATTTAGCTTAATGTCTGTCTGTTTCACTCTAGTCATTCATTCCTTTGACACCCAATAACCAAACGAACCTAGATGCGTGGTGAACACGATGATTTATTTACAAAATGTACATAATGATGTAACAAGTCCATAAAAGAATACACTTTTAAAGTCCACAATAATTCACTCTGCCTCAACTCTTGACTAACTAAGGATCTCTTAACTATTCTCGTTGCTCTCGTAACTCCCATCACTAAAACTCCTAACTAAAAACTCTCGTCACTAGATCTCTCGTAACTATATCTCTTGTGACTAACCCTCGTAACTAACTAATGTCCGAATCCAGTCGTATTTATACCCCTAACGTCCATGCCCTAATTACCATAAATAAATCAGTCTCTTCAGTATTGTCATAACTATCTAATCTTTCTAGGAGCGTAAATACATTTGCTATAAGATTATAGTGCTAAAAAGTAAATTCTCTTTTCATGCACAAAACAAGCATTATAAATAATTTTATAGTAATATAAACTATTATTTTTATATTTTCAACTCTTAAATTGGAGGGAAAAGAAGGTCAGAGGGACTCCTTGCTTTAGTTTGTAAGAGGTCCCATAATTCCTGGATGAGACCCTAGAAGATGTATGTATTTTCCAGATCATCCCTCTTTACAATAATGTGTTGAAGAAGGGAATGACCAAAGTTGTGTGTAATAGGTTGAGACAAAACATTCACAGTTTATTCATTATCTAGCTACAGCTCAGCTTTATTTATAATTAGATATGAAAAGCAGGGATGTGTCATTTACCTGTTTTAATTAAACAAATCTCCAGTTTCCTTGAATGATAGGTATTAGGGTTTACCTTTCTAGTATTCTCAAAAACAGCCACTCCTATTGTGATTACATAGCTGATCAAGCATACAATAGAGAATACTTTTGCTAGGGTTGATACTATGGAAACAGAAAAAAACTGACAAATTGTTATAACAGTAATTATTTTTCTTTTTGTTAAAAATTAAATAGAGTGTTTCAAAAAGATAAAATTATGAGACTATGTGTGTCTGTTGATGAGTGTGATGACAACAGCTGAATTCTGGTTTACTGTGTGGCAGTATTACTGCCTTAAATCTACAGTACAGTGCATCGCATTTTATACTATTTTGATTTTGTCTTATGTGTAATTATGATCTGTTCAATGGAGAATGTTGGTGAAAGACAAGTGAATTATGTCATCAGGAGAAGATATTTTTTGTTTAGTGTTTCTTTACGCCAAATCGCAGAGCCATACAAACTAAATGTAATTTAAGTTGATTTAAATATATTAAAATTCCCTTAGCCTTAACGGGCCATCAGGGCAGATGTTTTCATCTGTTTCTATAACCTCTGCATATGAAGGGATTGTGTAGTTAGCACTATGCCCAGCCGTTTTTACTTTTAAAGCTGGGTGGACTTGTTTGACACTTTTAAACAAACTTCACCAGGAAAAATTCCCATCGTTCTCACTGAGGTAGACAGTCAAGATTATACATATCTCAGCCATCTGTACCACGATTTAAATACTAATAGATACCATTTAGTTCAAGAAAGAGGTGTGTGGCTTTGACTATAAAATCATTACTCAATCTTTAAAAAATTACTTCTTTTTTTTTATTATTTCTATTTTTTTATATCCGTTTCATAGATCCTTATGATAACAACTGTTGATTTCTAATTTGTGTGAAGTGACTCAAAAATTGTTAAGAAAGAGGTATGTAGCTAGGTCAATATCATGAAACATTGAGATTATATTAACACTGTATAAAAATTATTATAATTGCAACAGTTTTAAAATATATAGTAATACAGTGGGTATTCGGTAAACGAACTTAATCCGCTCCACAATTATGTTCGCTATCCGAATCGTTCGTTGACCGATCATCGATTTACCATGTATGTTAAAGGAAATTCGATTAATTCGTTCTGGAGATCCTAAAAATTAAATTTAAAAAAATTATAATGTACAAGAATAATTTCTTAGTAAGTTTATTTATTACAAATATAATGCATACATATAGTCTTGCTTATTAATCAGTCCTTTTCCTTTCTTTGGGCGTTACGGTTGTTTTTCTCTCTCCTTCAGGACTTTCAGGAAATGATTGATAACATTGTCGTTCTAGAGATCAGCAACCCTATTGACATCAGCTTGTTTAATGCCAGATCTCCTTTTAAATTTTGTAAACCAGCCAGTGGTAGCCTTGAATTCTAGATTTTCGGAGGACGAGCCTGGAGTTTGTTCTTTCAATTTCTCATAATTTTCTCCAGCCTTCACTTGAATGATGACCATTCTAGTTACATTTCTTTTCACCTCCCGTTCATTTATCCAAACTAAAAGCAAACTCTCGATTTTATCATGGATGACACTTTTTTTTGCTTCTCAGATGTAATTTTCGTTACTCCTTTAGCGGCTTGTGTCTTCTTGGTGATATCTTTTTTAGCTAGGATTGTGCCTACAGTAGACCTGTTCAAGCCGTACTGCCTGGTAACATCAGTCATTATTTGTCCACTCTCTACTTTAGTTATAACCTCTTGCTTGGTTTTTATGGTGAACACAGTTCTTGATACTCCACTCTTTTCAGGTCCCATAATATTTTTAAATTTTCAGGGGCTTTTTATAAGGCGTTTAGAGAAGCACATACGAAAACCACAAGGACATAAACCAACTACACATGTATGGTACTTTATTGACAATGTGTCGTCGCACACTACCGTACGCGTCGTACGGTGTTGCCTCACTGCTACGTAGTATGAATGATGATGTGTCAGCGCACGCGCACATCCATTTTCAGGACAAATTGAGGACTGATGTCGGGTGTTTCGAGAGCCGAGACGTTTTCGTTAGAATTAGTTTTTGTTCGTTATCCGAATTTTGTTCGTTGTCCGAACACAAAAATCTTTCCTGAAAGTGTTCGTTGTCCGATTTGTTCGCTGTCCGAACAGTTCGTTAACCGAATACCCACTGTATTGTATATTTTTTTCATTATCAATATCTGTTGTGAAAATTTTTTTCTATACATACCATGATTTATTAAGGAAAAAAATTCTTTATCCATCCGGAATACTGAAAAAAGGTTTGTTTTGAATCACACCATTTAAACCCCAAATTCAATTAAATTTCTTTAAACCAAATGGAATTTTGAGACAAAAGACATTTTAGAAATAGTTTATATTACAAATGTGAATCCAAGATATGCAGTATTAAGCAAATGTATATATATAGTTATATGTTAAACAGACAGGCTTTCAGAAGTTCAGTTATATATGTTATGGCCAATATGCACTAACTGGCTAATGTGCTAAAATGTGCTCAGTATTGTATGAAAGAGATAACATCAATTACAAGTATGTTAAGTAGTGAAAAGCATTAAAGCTAGATAATTTTTTTTGGCAAACAGAATGACCACTGGGCATGGCCGATTGTCTTTATTTTAATACGATCCGATTTAGTTGAGATTAGTAAATCTATGTTGATACTTTAAAAAAAAATTAAAACTATTATAATTTTTTTTAACACCCCTTTTTAAAAGACAGTTGTGCTTCTCCCAACACTTGACACAAAAAGCTAATGTATTTTGGAAGTAAATATATGTATATAGTATTGCACTGCCACAAAGGTCCATTGAGAACAATGTTCGTAAGATTGGAGAATCTTTTTAGATTTTCTTTGGTTAGTGGAATGGAGAATACAGGAAAAGGTCTAGATGATTTAAGGAAAAAAGGTAACATACATACAGAAAGACTTTTTGGTAGTTTAGATTTTTTTTTGCTCCATCCCCATCACGATGGGGAAAATACCTTATCAGTGGTTAAAATTTTTGTTCAAATACAACACAAAGACTAGGAGTACATAAAGAACAGCTGCAGAGATGCACTGTACAAATAAGAAGTTGAGGTGTAAGGTAAGTTTAAGATACATCTGAGAACAAGAAAAGTAATTTTGATTCGAGCTTTGGTGGATCATATTTAATACCAGTAATTTGAGTGATTATATTATTATTTTTGTGTAAACATATGCTGAAATTTTGGTCAAGATTGTTGTCTATTATTTACAAAGTCAGCAAGTCAATGCAAATATGTACATTGCCACCAGCAATGCAGGTAGGATGTGTAGAGGTTAAAATAGGCCATTTATAGTAAGTGAAATGCAGAGAATGATGAAATCATGCCAAGGGCTACAGACAATTTTAAGATCAATACATTTATGATACAGTCCAATTCTCATAGAAAAGAAAGAGACGTGAGAAGACTATAATCGGAATAATCAAAAAATGAAGGAATTTTAGCTTAGTAGCTGGTAAATTGCTTGCGATTAAATATATATTTAAGAATATATAATAAGAATTTCAGCCTTCTCAAGATAGATTAAATTCAATGTTCAGCAATAGTGGAAAATATTCAGTATTGATCTGCTAGATCCCCTTCAGTCTTAAAGAAATATATAATAATACTGGCATTGCACTGAGTTTGTTTCTTGCATTCATGGTAACTGCTGCTACATGTTAATATAATAAGCGAGTGGCTCTGATTCGTCGACCGAACCCGCATTTTTTACTTGTACCAGCCATAGTAATATTGCTCCACACCCTAACCCTACCCCTAATCCTGAAAAAAAAAATTTAATTTATTTACATATGCCATGTTCCTTATACCCTAATATAAATGGTTTTGGCTGGTGCTGGAGCCACTGCGTATAGTAAATTACAACCATTTTTTTAGCTTAGCTATATTGACTATAAAATATTTTGATAATTTATATAGATATTTAAACAATATACTTATATTGAATTGAGATTATATTTTGGTACAAAAAAGGTAAAAGTAATTAAAGCTTTATTAAACATGTTAACTTACTTGAAATCAAACTATGAATGCCACCATCTCCCAAGAAAAATAAAACAAAACTAAGTAATGAAACAACAAGACCTGCTTTGTAAACTGTAGTTCTTTTGCTAATTAAAGAAACGTGTCTAGAAGATGATATCGGCTGGGCAGTATAGGTGTTACCTAAATAGTCAGTCATCTTTGGTACGTTAATCGTAATACTTTAGTAATGAACTAAATCGTTATTCGACAATTCATCAATAGGAAAATTGTCAAAAAAAGAAATAAATACAAACTCTTCTTATATCTAAAGCCAGAAATAGTAATAAGCTTAGCCTGAACTATATATCAAATATGAATTAGAACTGTCCATGGAACTGTCTACTCACAAAATCCTGTCATAAAAAGGGGTGCAGGAGTTAGGCAGCACCACATAGCAGTAACGTCATTAAGGGGGTGGCACTCACATAGGGTTGACACCAAAATTAACAATTCTATATTTCATATCAGAAAGAACTCGGTTTAATCAGGTCTTATAACCGATCATATTTCAAAACATGAGCAGTTACACAGGTTACCACCGTGCATAGCAGTAGCCTAGTTCATCACCATAATAGTTGCACAGGGTGCCGCCATGCAGAGCAGTAGAACAGGGTGCCACAATGCATATCAGCATCCTAGGGTGCCACCATGCAGAGCAGAAGCACAAGGTGCCCCCATGCATTTGATGTTTTTTTTTTAATTTTATTGCTGAATGTGGCTTCCTAGAATCTCTTCCAACACTTTCACTGAGCCTGCAATTATTTATCCCTATACGTGTGTCTGTGGCTTCATGTTAGAAGACTTTTTTCAAAACTGAAACTAATTAAAAAAAAAATACCTGCTATATCACCATGGGACAGTCAATGCTTTCTGATCTTGCTCTGTTTTCTATTGAAAGTGATATGGTGAATGATATTGATGGGATGATTGACGGATTTGCAGCTTTGAAGACCGGTAAAGGAAAATGTATAATAGAGTTAATTGTCAAAATAATAATTATTTGACTTTGCTTTGCTGGTTGGTTTGTGTAATGTTTTGTTTTTTTCAATGTATATAATAAAAACTCATCAACTATTCATGGGCGTCGCTAGGAATTTTTCAAGGGGGGGGGGCAAAAATTTTCCGGGGGGGGGGGCAAATAACAATTTTATGACATTTTTTTTAAATGTAGGGGGGGGGAGCAAATGCCCCCTCTATTATATGACATTTTTTCAAAATGTGGGGGGGGGGGAGTGCCCCCCCCCCCCCATGATTACGCCCATGCAACTATTGGACCGACTGGACGTATTTCACAAACATTACAATATAGGCGGTTCTCTAAGGCAGTGGTCCCCAACCATTTTCTCGCCACGGACCGGTCAGCGATTGATAATTTCACCGCGGCCCACTGAAAGGGGGAAGGGGGGCGTTGATTATTTCTAGTCCATGGAAAGTCGGACAAACACGAGAGAAATAAATAAAAAAATAAATAATTTAATGTTTGTTGGGCGGCCCAGTAACATTCGTTCCACGGGCCGGTATCGGTCAGCGGCTCGGGGGTTGGGGACCACTGATCTAAGGTATAGTGCAGGAAAATTCAAAATCTGTTCCATTGTTTACGGTGGAAGTTTGAGGGGGGGTGACACCTGAATTTTCCGCACCCGGTGACAACTGACAACAACCACAGAGTACATATTATAATTATTTATATTAGGTAGGCAGCACCGTTCTAATAACGTATGAATAGGATACCTATGCGGAGGGAGAGAGAAAGAAAGAGAGAGGGGGTGGGAAAGCGGAGAAAGAGAGTGAGGTAGAGAGAGGGAGAGAGAGACATGGAGATTGTATGTGTAATCCGTGGTGGAAAGTACTCGTATATGATGTACAGACAAATACGGACATATATGGGGATAGCTCACTTTACAGGTGCATTTGTTCCAGGGAGGCTTTATATTAACTGTTTGTGATGTCCCTGTAAAGATAAGATGAAATCTCTAAGATCCTATAAACCACTAATGGGACGGTTTTTATGGTGCCTTTCTTTCACCCCCACCATTGTCGATAGTGCAATAGCCATGGAGGCGCCACGGGAGATATAGCGGAGAATTTAGCCATGACCTGAAATTTCCTTGGTCCTCACCGGAGATCGAACTAGGTACCTTCAGGACGACAGTCGAGCGCTTTACCGCACGACCATCCGTCCCCCTTTTATATAAACTGTAGCAGCATATGAATATTTATCTTTTTGCTTTTGGTATGTTGAAATATTCTTACCTAATTTTGTTCTACGACTACACGAACGTCTTACAAGTTACATTTCCCCAATGTAGCAGCTGACAAAAGTAATTAGACGAAAGTTATCTCAGCAAAGAGATCGATACCAACAATTTTCCATGAGAAGAATTCATTTACATAAGTGACAATTCCTTCTATGATAATCCAGGAAGAAAAGCACCGTAAAAGTCACACAAGAACATATTTCAAAATCTTCAGAGTTAAAAACGACCAACGCTTTATTTATTACACGTGTATTAAAAGTTGCTTCTTCAATATCACATGGGGCTGCACGGTTTCACGCAGGTGCAGAAATATTACTTAGGTCGTAAGATAACGAAGAACGACGTTCGGGGTTCTTGGCCTTTCCGTCAAAATAAAGATAAGACAACTCATTGATGCTAAGAGTACGGGCGAGCCAAACAAAAGTCGGAAGCAAAACATCAGCACGGACAAGAGGGTTGAAAATACAAAACTCCGTACAGAATATGAACGTATGGTAGGCCGAACCCTAAAAAAAGATTGAGGTACTTGCATGTTTAATCATTGGCATCAAGACTACCGCAAAGGGGACAGGGTGCAACCCTTACACATTTAAGGAACCACTTCCCATACGTATACCGTCGGCTATAGTAATCGGCCATGTAATGACGTGGAAAGTGACTGTGTATGATTAAGGGGTCCCCAGTTTATGAAGCATGTCATCCGCCCAAGATATTCTGGCCGAGGTGGTTGTAAGTTATGAGGCTTCGATAGCATTAAGTGGGATAGTGTCACCTAAATGCCTAGCATCGGGAGGAGTGCAACTCGTTTGTCACTCCGACACCAGTTACAGAAAGCGCGTGCAGGCATCTTGTGGGAAACATGTTGCTTACCGGTACCGGTCAGTGAATCAAATGGTACATGGCCGCCCAAGCAACCCCCTTAGTGTGAAAATTCCACAGCAGGGGCCAGGCAATAGAAGGGGGGGCAGGTAAAACATTTTACTAAGTAGAGCAAATAAGCAGAGGGGGGCCAGACAAAACGCAGGGGGGAGGCCCCTCTGCCACCCCCGCACGCTACGGGTCTGCGCCCAAGGAACATCAAATTATTTTTATACGCTGTGGTGTATTTCTCTCGGGAAATATTCAATGTCCCTTCTCCTTCTCCCCCCCCCCCCCTTTTCAAGCAGGCCGCGGTGAAATTATCAAAAGTTGACCGGTCCGCCCGTGGCGAGAAAAAAGCTGGGGCTAGAGATGATGTAAAATTTGACTGTTGCATAATGCATTGATGTCACTTAGTTTTAATTACGGTGACCAGATGTCACGATTTATCTGGGGCACGTCACATAATAGCATCACTTGTCCTGGTGTTTGAAAGGTAAGGAAATGTCACATAATGACAAGCTACGACATTTTCCCGACCAACATTCTTATTCGAAGTCCGACCAACATTCTTATTCGAAGTCATGGGCAGGCATACTATTTGTCCACAATGACCAGGCCCGTAGCCAGAGGGGGGCTGGAGGGGGCTGAGCCCCCCCGTGCATGACCTGAGCCCCCCCCCCGTGCATGATTTGAGTTTTTTGACACAATTTTAATAATAACGGCTATAAAACATCAATCATTTTGTTTAATAAATCAATAATAATAAAAACTTAAAAGTTTATATTTTGCCAATCATTCAGGCTATTTATATATACTTACATATATAGCTTATCTAATTTTTGGGCATAAAATATTGAATCTTATTGAAGTTCACTTCTGGGTATTTTGGGCAGCACTGGCATTTGGTGCTTCAACAGCCGTCTGTGAGAGCAGCTTCTCAACCCTCACACGAATGCTCACCCCATATCGCAGAAAAATGTTAAAAAAAGCATCTAAGCAATCTTTTCCTGCTTGCATTTGAAAAAGATTTAACAGACAATCTGAATGCTGAAGCATTTTAGGTAAATTCAGTGCTAAACCCAGGCCCGTAGCCAGGTCAAAGTAAGCAGGGAGGCACCAATACCCAGCAAGGGGGCACCTTTACTTTTCCTTTATTTTTTCCTCTTTTTTAAGTGGGGGGGGGCACTCCACACCTAGCGGGGAGGGGGGCACGGCCCTCCAGTGCCCCCCTTGGATACGGGGCTGGCTAAACCACGAAGTTTGCAAATTTGAAACGTATAATAATATAAGTTCGCAACAAGTGCCTACGAGTGGGGGGCAGGGGGGGCAATGGCCAGGGGCCCGGCGAGTTTTAGGGACCCGGACTGAGCTGGCCAATCAACTTTTTAAAATATTAATATCAGCCCAGGGGCCCGAAATTTCTGTCGATGGGCCTGTTCGCCTTCTCAGGACAACTAGCAACTTAAATAAGTTAATAAAATAACATTGGCCTCTGACTTCATTTGTATACATATGTATAATAAAATAATAAAGTACAAACTCCGTGATTTCTGAGTGATGTTATTTAATTTGCAAATTTACTTTTTAGCAGAATTAATTTTATTTTAAATTGAATAGTTGCGACTGTTTTTGTTGATAGATCTTTTCTTTGTTTTCAATATTTTATAAGAAATATCACACAAATAGCTAAGCTTTATTCATGCATCTTTGTCGTTCTTCTTGGGTTTTACGTTAAACAAACAGTATAATAATATAAATCAGGTATCTATTATGTAACAATTGTGTAGCAGAACTATAGGTCAATATATTTATAACAGGTATCAGAAATTGCTCAGCCTCAATAAATTTTTATCATTAAAACTCTTTACTATTTAAATTATTTTTAACATGCCATGCATTATTAAAACGTAGTTAAAATTATATACTTCTAATTAATAGCTAAACAATCGGTACTAAAATACACCATTCCAGATATGGAACTGCAAAAAATTTCTTGGGGAGATCCCCTCCCCAGACCCTTCCTCTCCGTTCGCAAGCTTTCGGCGCTTCGCGCCTCCATTTTCGCCCCCCCCGAACATTTCTTCTACCCCACCAGGGGCGGATTTAGGGGGAGGGGCCGGGGGGGCCTATGCCCCCCCGTTATCGCAAGTTTAGGTAATACATCATTAAATTATCGAAATATTTTTAGTTCTAAGACCAATTTTCAACAATGAAAACAGTTTTGCCCCCCCCCCCGTCAAAGTTGTCTAGATCCGCCCCGATCATTTCTTCGGCAACCCCCCCCCCCCCGAAAAAAATGTCTTCGCCCCCCCCCTCCGAAAATGTCTTCGGCCCCCCCCCCCAATCCAATATTCCTGGCTACGGGCCTGACAATGACATCATATCCTTTTTAGCTTTGTAAAAGTATAATTAGTAATTAAAAATAGGGCCTATATGCTACATAATTAGCGGAATACGATTTACTAAGTTTTAATTATACTTTTTCAGTTTCGATTCTCCAGCTACGTAAAACTGTAATGTATTGTGTAACAACGGTGTTCGAAAGAGGCTCCTAAAGCAGCATTCTGGTATCAATTAAGTGCTTAAGTGCGCTCTAAATAAGCAATTTTTTTCTTCCATCATTGCATTAATCTTTTGGTTAGTTATATTGACTACGTCGCGATTAAATATAATAATTTCCGTTTTTTTTTTAAATATTGCATACAAAACTGAAATGAGGATTCATCGACATCATGCGCAGGACGTCATGCCGGTTGATACCCGAAGACATATCAGGGATTTAAGTACGGGCCACCGGGCACGCACTCGAGGTCCGACTTCATTTGGGACCCCCGCGAGGCACCAGTTTTACACTTCTTTCTAACTTTCTCCACTCATATTTTCACAGAAAAAGGCTACTGTTTGACTCGGATTTTTACAGCCTGTTACACCCGTGACTCGGATTTTACACCACGTTACACATGTGACTCGAATTTTAGTCTGTTACATCTGATGCAAAAAACAGTGGGCATGAATGGTGATCGTGACAGACGGGTGACTGGTATTAAAAACTATGGAACACCTACAGTGCAATAATTAACAAGTTTGGAAACAGAAGCAATCCACCTAAAAAAAAGGGGTTGTTTATGGTAAATTGAACAAAGTGATTGATTTTATTTTACATTGTTATAATATAGGCCTACACGTGTATGTCTGTTCACTTCCTCTTCCCCCCTTAATGTTGAGAGCCGATACGATCCACTTAAGACAAACATTTCAAGTGCAGTGATTCTCATACTTTTGAGAATCATGATCCACTTAGAGATATTTTCAATTTTCACAAAAGAAAAGAAAAGCTAAATTTAAGTATATACATTATTAAGTAAGTAATTATTAAAAATTTTGGCATTACATTTTAACCAGCTAGCAACTCATACTTTGATAACCACTGATCTAATGTCAAAAAGTAAAATCTCTACACCCCCCTCCCCGTAATGTACTTATTTTATGACGTAGTTGACACAAACCTTTTCAGACAAGATGCATTTTCCGAGAAACAATACTCACAAATGTCAAGGCCGAAAAAGCTGACCAACGAAACCCAACGTTTATAATTAAAATAAGCTCATATAGACATATTGAAATAAACCAAAGTATTAAAATTACTCTTAATGTTTACAGAGATGCACTGACACATATTTGATAGTATTTTAAAACCAAGAGACAATAATTACGAAATTCCAAATAAAAAAAATTCGATTGTTTCAGGATGTGTCGTCAGTTTCTGACGTTTTTTTTTTCTTGTTTTATTTATTGAAGATGTTCCATCTGCTATGTGTTTGTTTTGATTTTCTGGCCAAAATTAATTTATTATTGTTTTAATGATGAACGAATACAATCTTCAATTAAGGTATAGCATCTAATAATAACTTAAAATACTTGAAAATGGACTATACACATCAACCTACTGTTACTGGCCTAGAGCTAACTCATCGTAACAATGCCAATGCAGGTAACAGGTTTATTTTTGTGCAGTTGTTAAGACTAAAGTTGTATCATTTGTAAATTACATGTAGGCCTTTATTACTTTATAAATAATAAACGATAGTTAATCGTTAAGTCGATTGTGGTTCTTTTAATCTTCCAGTAAAAAAAAATAGAATCATTTAAATTTTACAAAAAATATATGTATATTTTTTTAGTAATCAGTAACTTTTTGAGTATTTAATAACTAGAGTCTACTAGAGATATAGATCATATACGAAGTACTTACCATGCAAATACTAGTACACACATAAGGAGTATATATTTTTTGGGATCCTTCTATATGTGTCAAATGTGTGTGCTTGCACTGCAAATGCAATAATTTTTTTTTTCAGGTTCTGCCCAAGCCTAACATAGAACTAAACTATTTCATTCATATTATCATATTACTATTAGTATTACAAAAGTTAAAAAAAGTATGCTAAGGCAGTATATATCCCCCAGAAACCCTTTAAAATTAGTGTAAATCGTCTCAAGAACACTTGCAAAATTGTCTCCCTAATAAGCCTAATAGTAATACTCTTAAAATAAGTTAAAATATTCCCCCTAGTACACAAAATTCAGGATTTATATTAAAAAAAAATCATTTTTCAAGATTAAATGTAAATTGTCTTCCTAACTATGTAAAATTGTCTCCCAGACACTCATAAAATATCCTGTCTAATCAATTTCTAAAATATTCTTCCTAATACACAAAAATCCATTTTAACACCCAAGCTATTCATTCATTATGAATTTCATACCATAATTAGTTAATGCAAAGATTAAATCCACAGTGTTGTAGTTTTTTTAAAATTATAAGATTAGACCAAAATTAGTCACATGTAAGTAAGTGGTATCTCATGATGTTTAATACAAGTGATTTTTTGCCCCCCCCCCCCTCCTGAAAGTTTGGTCTAGTTGCGCCTCTGGCCTTAGCTATACACATAATTCCTGGTCTGCTGTTCTGTCTTTTCTCTTTAGGTATTATCTTATATTGTGTTCGTATCTTTGTTCTTTTCCACACTCTCCAAGTGTCCTATACACGTCTTTCTATTTATTTTGATTTCTGCTATGTTAGGCTCCAAACTTGCTCTAAGAAAAAACACTAGTTACTGATGGACTTACTTTTAACATTAATTTTTTTAGGGTCTAACTAAATTGAAATATTCTTCTCCACTTTTCCCGATCCATGGTTTTCTTCACTCTCTCACTCCTATGGCTTTAAGGTCTTTCTCCCCCATCTAGAAACAAAACAAGCATTCAGGCTTTATGTGAAGTTAATGCCATTTTTTCTGTTCTTTTTTTTTTTCAATTTCCTTTCCATATTAGAGTGATGTCATGATGCAGGAGGGTTTGTCTCAACTTTATAAATGTGCTAAATTGAAACTGTATCGCAAGATACTGTGTTGAAGGAGGTCTACCTGTATTTGAAATAAAACTCAAAATAATACTTGTCTTTGTAAATACGAAATTTTAAAAGTAGAATTTATCATTTTAATTTCAAAGCTAGAAACCAGTCAGCATTGAAATTTAGCCTTTTCATTGTGCCTCATTGAGATATGACAAGGATTTATTTAAATATAGGCTATTTACTTTTCTTTGAAATTTTTTTCCCTTATTTATTTAACAGTTTCAAGTGACTTGGAGGCAGAGTTTTCTTGTTCAGTATGTTTCCAGCTTGCTGTTCAACCGACAACATTGACTTGTGGTCACACTTCATGTCGAATTTGTCTCGCAAAGTGGTACTTCAATTCCAAAAAGAAAGAGTGCCCTCTGTGTCGACAGGTATATGAAGGTCACCCTAAAGTCAATACTCAAATAAGGTAGATTGTAGTATTATTATTAAGAACCTTTTATGTTGAGTTTCATTTTCAAGCTATTTACTTATATTTTTTAAGTAGGATAATATATATTTTTTTACAAAATGTATTTTTTTTGTAATATTTTTAAGTAAATGAAAGTTTGCCTTTATAATTCTTTACTCTGTGACATTTATTTTAGAAACACAGTAAAAAAACTTATGCCAAGAAAGATTGAGGAAAGAGAGAGAGAATTGGAGGCTGACGCAACAGACTTAGAAGTTTTGAAACGATTTGATAAAGCTCTTGCAAGCAAAAAATACCACACTGGTGGAACAGGGGATGCAGATATTGGGTCTTTTTGTGCTGGTATCTTTATTGCTATAGGGGTCTTTGTGGTTAGTATTTTGATTTTTTTTTTTTATATTGATACTAGAGGTGTGCTGGAAATCCTTTGCATAATTCATAAAAAATTGATAGTATCTAGAAATATTAAAATAATTTATAAATGTAAAATGAAGCTGTGGAATTTTACTTTTTTTTAATATATCAGGATGGACACATTGTGAAATACCTTGTTTTTGTTCCCAATCTCAGTTTTTTTACAGTGACCTAAATTTAGAAATTTTGGTATTAAAGATTTTTAGGATTACAGCAAGTTAATTTTTTAATTTTTTTTCACTAGGTTCTTTTTTTTTTGTTGTAAAAATGAGATATTCATATCTTACCCTATTAACCGCTAATGGGACTTTTTTTTTTGTTATGACCTTCTTTCATCGTCACCATGGCTGAGAGTGCAACGGCCATTAGGCACCATGGGAGACGTGTAGATTATTCGCACTAATTTTGAGTACCCAATTTAAGCTGGGTGGACATGGAAACTTGGGCCAGGTCTTAAAAAAAATCCATATTCACTCCGTCATTATCAAATCTGGGACCTTCAGATCAACAGTTGAGTACCTACACTATATGAACATCTGTCCCCCAACCAGGGTCTTCAGCAGCAATGAAATTGTCTTCTCTTTTTTCTTTTTTTTAATCTTTAAAGATGGAATGGGGTTAGAGGATGGAGGATGCTGGAATAGATATGTTTTTCAAAGATATATGGTGGTGGTTCTTAAAAAAAAGGTTAAAAGTCTTTGGTTAAGTTTTTAAAAAAAATCTTTTTTTTTTTATCTTTATCAACAGGTAATTTACCTAGCATGGTATTGGCAGTCCATTGATAACAACCTTTTGGTTTTAAAACCAGTTAAGACTTGGAAGTCAAAAGATGTAGCGAATTGGTTACAAGAGATGGGCTGGGCCAGTCAGTATGCACCAAAGGCTTTAGAAAACCAAATAGGTAAGATGAACTTCATTATGATAACATTTGAAAGTTTTAAAAAAAAAGAGGTTTTTATGTTGACTAATTTTGTTTATTTAAAAAAAGAAACTGTTTTTTTTTAATGTACTGTTTTCTTTTAAAAAGAGAAATGAATGAAACAGAATAACTGTTATGTTTCCATCATAAGATAAAAATGATATTTAAATAAGTTTTTATGTTTCCATCATAAGATAAAAATGATATTTAACCCTTTCGATGCTATTGATGACTTAAGTCGCTCACAGTCTCACTGCCATGGTCGACTTAAGTCGCATTTTTGTTCCTACGCAACATTGCTAACGACGACTATAGTCGCTTTCATTCATTCGTACTAAAACTAAATGTTAGTTTTCAGCCAAAGTTGGAGGGGAAGTCCATTGTCTAGTTTTACACATGTTTTACTATAAAAACTATAGAAAGTTGAGATTAAAGTTTCATTTTATGGTTCAATTAGACTGAAAACCCGGCGACACACCCACTTCATGCCCATTTTCTGTCCCGGTGTTCGTCTAAGTTTTAACACCGGATTTTTTTTTACTGCCGCCAGTAGTTCGTTTTACCACTGCTAAATTTAGTGATTGTTGGATAGGAATGTTTAAACGTTCTACTGGTGGAGCATCGGAGAGAGAAATCCATTTATTATTTCGATATTTTATTATGGCAAGGGTGACCATCTCAACAAAACATAGTGTCAGAAATGAAAGATTTAGTTATCCATTTGTCCAAGGGGAGAATAAAATGTTTGGATGGACCAAGAGTCGAGGCAGAAAACATGTATACAGAGTAGAAATATTAACTTCAGTGGGGTAGGGGTGTGAGAGTTTTACAATTAGAAACATGGAGACAGGTGTGCAATGTCATTGTGGAAACATGGCTGACCATCTCCACCACTGATAATATCAGCAGGGAAAGGAGTGGGTGGGGCTAAGACTTCATTTGGACAGAGTTTACGAGGAGTACATTATACAGAGTAGAAACATGCGACATTCAGGTGGGATGGGAGACAATGGGGGTGTTAAATAATAAAATAGTTGAATTTTGAGATAGAAAGGCAAACATTATTGCAAAATTTCTATAGTGACATAGGGAACACAGTATCTCCACAACAGATAATATATGTTTATCAGTCCATCTCAAGGAGAGGTGCGTGGAATGTTTGAAATAACCAAGACTTTAGTGATGAATGTAAAACGTTATTCTAATTGGCACAAATTTGGGGCTTGATGAGTTAGAAGTCAGATTTGATGTTGTCTTAGCAATAGAATTGTGGAAACACGGCTGACGGTAATGCGCATATTGCTTGGGCTAAGAATTTAGGTTATCTAAATTTATAAATATATTCGCTGCAACACATTAGAGCTGGCATCTTATTTAGCAGATGGTAAATTTAACTGCTGATCTATGGTTTGAGAAAGTATGCATTAGTCAAACAGATGTCATAAATAGGCTGGATCGTAAATCTATCTTGCATTAAAATAACGTTTATTTATTAATAACAAATCAACATTAATTTATTTACCACAATCAACATTGTAAATTGGATTATTTCACTCTCTTCTCTCTTGATTTCTCTTTTTTCTCTCTTTCTCTTTCAAGCCTAGCTCCTCCCCAAACTACATAGATAGTAAAACTACCAAATCCGTCATTTGCTCGCGACTCCCATTATCCTCCACCTAAACAGCTTAAGTGCAATTACGGCAACCTTGGGCGAAAGCAGGTGGCAATACACAACGACTGCTAAAATATTCCGGGTACATTAAAATTGATCAACACCGTCACGTTTTTTTGGTGTCCTGGGCTCACCTGAGGCAGAAAAAATAACTCAGCACAGGGAGAAAGTTCTGTGTTTCGGAGGTTAGCACTGGGCAAGACATCAAATTTAGAGTACTTAGCATCGAAAGGTTTAAATAAGTTATTATGTTTCCATTATGAGAAAAAAGAAAAAAAAATATTAAAAATTTTTTTTTTTACTTTATTTCAGATGGAAATTTGTTAATCTCTCTGTACAATGACTCTCTGAGACAGTTATTAAATGTTTCAGACATCACACATGAGAAAGCACTTCACTTTGCTATTGAAATGTTAAAAGATCATGGAGTCAAAATGCCAATCACTTTATGGGATTACAAGGTTTTTTGAGCCGAGTTTTCTCAGTGTATTTTAAAATTTTAATTGGTAGTTTGCACTTTTTAAATTTTTTTACTTTTTAAAAATGTTGGCTACATTTTTCATTGTTGTTTTTCCTGTCAAAAATATTTAAGTGCATTCATTGAAATTAAGTGTATAGAAAAGGATTGTTGATAAAAAAAAAAGATGTGGGAAGTACTAAATGGATTAAAAATGATTTCATTAATGCTATATTTAGATGTAATCAATAAGCTGGATTATTAAAATCATGATGATGGATTTTGTATTGGCAGAAAATATCATCTTCTCTGATTAAAGACACAATGATACGGCTGTTGGGGGAGGATCATATTTGTTTAGATTTTACAATTAATTTGCAAATTTAAAGCTAAATTAATAGGAGCCATAAATTTAGACAATCTTTACCAGGGATAGCAAAATGAATAGTATCAAAGATAAAAAAAAATTGCGTGGAAGTTTTTCATTTGTGCCAAAAATAAAACAAATTCAATTGATTTTTCATTTGGGCATGCTGTCATGGCTGAGCTGCAATAGAAAATTGGCCAGACACTTATGTCTTTTTAGCAGCCTCCATCACTGACGCTGGGCATGGTGGAGACAAAGGGAATTAACAATGTTATTATTTTGTATGATACATGTACAACGTACATATATAAATATGTAATACATTATATATATATATATATATGTATCTAAATAAAACTATCATATACATATGATAATAAAAAGTGCTATATACATTTGTTGTAGTAAATAGTAACTTTTACTATTAATCAAAAGAAAAAATGTGTGGCACTCAATCAGTTATGGTATGTAGAAGTAAGTGTGGATTCAAAGGTCTGTCTCTGATTGTGTGATCATTCATTTTTAGTTTTGTGTGGGATTTAAGTAATAAAGGAATAGTATTTATTTAATTTTGATTCTTTTTCATGTTAGACTAATCAGTGATACTGTAATGTTTATTGGAGTCTGTGCTTTTTATTTTTTTGACTAATCAGTGTTACCCTAATGTTTACTGAAATCAGTGCTTTATTTTTCATCATTAGCTATTCGTTAATGTAGCACAGTTGCCTGAAATATCACTTGTTTCTAATCATTTTACATGTTTTGACTATTACATGTATTTCTTTACTGCATCATTAACTAGCATAAATCTTTAAATTTTAGGCATCTCTTATTTCAGTTAAGTTCAAATGAATTGAATAGTTTTGTTGTTCATCACCATGTTGTTTTTTTTTTTCATGTATTTTTATATTAATATAAAGAAATGCATTTTTTTCAGGCATTATATCCTGGCAGATCTCTTTTCCTTGTGTATGGTATGAAAGATTTTCCAAGGACTTGCATATTATACATATGGATGTACTTTTATGATGATATGTTTATACCTTTTGTAAAGGCAACAACTCAGTCATCTGATTTGATGACCCCTTCTGATTTACAGGTAAACATTTTCAAAAGCTACTGGTATTTTTTCCTTTTACTAATTGTAGTTTCTTTGCCCTAGCCATTGTGCACAATGTTTGGGTGCTTCCAGCCTAAGCCTGTAGTTACAATGTAAACACTATTGTATGAAAGGGTTAACATCAATTACAAATTTGTTTGGTAGGGAAAGACATTATAGCAGTATAAATTTATTGCGTTGTCACCGGCCAGTATTACAGATAATTAGTATTGTGTGGGGGGTGAGTTTGAGAGGAAACTATTGTTATTTTGAACCGATTTTTGTTGCTTAAAGTATGATCTGAATAATATGAAATCAAAGTTGTGACATGATAACGCCATGGGTGTCAAAAGATAATCTTTGATGTTAAATGAAATGTGAAGGAAAAACCTTGGATCATAATGCACTGATGTAAATAAGGGTAAAAACTATGATTACTGCAAGGTAACAACTGTTGTTTTAGAGTGAATTTACATTTATTGCAAACACACTGGCAGTGTGAAGTGATAATTTAAGTGGAGGCGATTATTACTATTTCAAGGATATTATTTGTATAATATTTTATGTGACCACCCCTGAAAGAGGAAAGTGCAGTCTGGGAAAAACCATACAGTAGAGACCATTCTTGTGAAAACTGCCAAAGATTTCCACTAATGGAATCATTAATGCTAGTAACAAAGGGTATGGAGAGAAAATCACATAAAAAAATGATATGGATCAGATTAGAATCCTAACAGTTTGCAAGCACATGGTGCTAATATGTTGATCAGAAATTCAATTGATGACAATACATGTATATGTATCAGAGTACTAGATGTTGATCCAAGAAGTGTACTTTCATATGACAGTGGATGGCTATTTCTAGAAACTGAACAGTTATGCTGCAGGAACAAATTTTCCATGCTACATGAAATTTTCTCACTAGAATCCAACTTCTTCCCAATCATAGACCAATGACCAAGGATGCACCAGCATGTAACTGAACTACAAAGTGGGCAGATTATCATTGTAAATGTAAAGATAAGAAATGTATTATTCAACTTTATGCGACACAAAATTGTATCCTGTTGTAACTGTTGATGATAGATAAAAATCACTTATCATTTAAGTATCCTTATTCAGTATTATTCTCATCCTACACTTTTTTATGACTTTTTTTTTTATCTTGTTCAATAATAAACAAAGAAAGATTTACAAATCTCAAATAAATCTGTTCATGGTTTGTTTACTTCAGGCTTTGGCAGGTCACACCTAGACAATTCGCACATTGGTGGGCCAATCAACATAACACATATTTAATACAAACACCAGTCCATACATTTATAAAACTTGAATTCTCTATTTTTATGACCAGACAGACGTCATCAGTAGATGGCAGTGGCTTAGTTTCTTGACTTTGGCAGTTGTGATGCCAGAGTCTCTGGTTATCATATTTGCATGGCAGATGTTTTCACAGCATTTCTTCTCGCCAATGTTTGTTGTAGCAACAGCTGTACTCTACCAGTTCATGGAAGTTCTAACATGGATTACTTTTTATAGCAACATTGAGATGAGGTAAAAAAAAAAAAATTTTTTTTTTTTTGTCTGAAAAAAAAAAGTCTGCATATTTA
This sequence comes from Bulinus truncatus, assembly GCA_021962125.1. NCBI lineage: Eukaryota > Metazoa > Mollusca > Gastropoda > Planorbidae > Bulinus > Bulinus truncatus. The sequence goes on along the minus strand of JAGDYQ010000067.1, from coordinate 3,923,036 downwards.
TTACTCAACATTGTTTATTAAAACAGTGTACTCCAAAGTGCGCAACCTGTTCAAATATTTTTGTGGAGTATGCGCTGGTGGGAAAACCAAAACCATAAAAACAAGAAATAATTTTTTTTTAAATTAATGAAAAAATACATAAACATTGATTCAATGTAAACTGCATCTGGCCACCATTGAAATAATATATACATGTACAGTTTTTCTTTAAAGGTATCTGAAATACAGCAGATTAATTCTTCACTTCATCTTCTTTTCAGGAAGTTGTCAGCCTTTCTAAAATCATGGATTAAAAGAGTAACTTCAGCTTTCATTTTTATGATCCTCTGGCCTTTGGTTCCCAGTCTTCTCTGTGATATATTCTTTTATAGTGCCTTATATGTCAGTCCAATCCAAGCTTTGTTCGCTGTATTGGATAAGCTTAGACATCATGAGAATTAGCAACCCATTGACCTGCTGAAGTTTTAACTGTGCTGACATTTTGACCTTTAATTTTTTTTTTACACATTTTGGATTATTTCATTTACTGCTATCAATAATAAAAAAAATTTGTAAGATTTTGATGAATGTCAAATACAAATTATTTTTTATCTTTGTGCCAAATCAAAGAAAAAGGATAAATTATAAATACATGAGATATTGATGTTAAATTTGTGAGAGTGAAAAACTACAAAGGTAAAATTTTGAATTAAACATGTAAATAAAAGATTTTTATAATTTTTTGATTGTTTTTGGTTTTTGACACACTATTTGTAGTAAGTCGAACAGGACTCTTTATAACTGTTTGTGTTAAAATGGACCTATACCATATACTTGTACATTTTTTTAAATTAATAGTTTTTAAATTTGTAAAATTTGAGAATGTTGCAAATACATGTAGTTTGTTTACGATTAAATTTCAGCACATCATCAGTAATTTAATTTTCACTTCAGATACTTCATTATTTAGAACATTTGAGGTTTATAACCTTTAGGTTTGGTGTATAAAGTATTCCAGTCAATATCAAGGCTGATTTTGGCAAAACATAAATATTGTTTAAAATTTATTATTTATTTTCTCTTCTGGGTTTTGCAAAATAAAAAAATGAGTTTTTATAAATGTTTGAAAATAAATTTTGCTTCTGTTATGTGATGTCAGTTTTTAGTCTTAAGATTCACTGTTAAAAATTACATTAAAGATTGTATGTGAATAGTGAACTTGATTAAGTCAATTCTTTTTCACTCTGTGGACTTTCCTCTGTAAAAAGTTAAGTTCCCATATGGCCGAGTGGTGTAGATGCTCAACTGTTGATCTGAGAGTCCTAGTGAAAGTTAATTTTAGTCCCACGAGTCCACCCAGCTTGACATGGGTACCCGACTCAAGTTGGGGAATTAAAGGCGGCTGGGCGTTGTGCTAACAACACAATCGCTTTATAGGCAGACGTTACAGAAACTTATTAATTCTATACTTTATCTGCCTTGATGGACCTTTTCTCCCTACATAATAATTGATACTTAGTTCCTTTTCATTGAAATTGATACAAAGTCTCTGACATCAGCTGTATTTTGAGTAATTTGCTTATGATTACAATCAAAATAAATGATAAGTCTAACTCTCACATGAGGAACATTAACTTTTGCAGATTGTATTGGTGTCTCATAATTGATTATATTTTGTAGTGATCATATTTTCTGATTCATTTTCATAAGAAGATGATATTTATTTTTTATTGTATTGATACATCAGAATTTTTAATTAATACTGATTTCAACAGGTTAATCTAAAGAGTGTCCTTTTATATAATTTGATTATAATATTTTTTAAGCTGACAGTACAAGCTTTATTATACAATTCTGATTTCATAGTAAATGTGTTTTCTGTATTTTTGAGAAAATGTTTGAATCACACATCCTATTTAATTAGAACTATTAAGATTCTCTTGTTTTAAAGTACACTGTTCAACACAAAATGTATTGCTTTTTCTTCTTTGCCAATCTATTTTTGTCTAACGCCATGACATCTGATAATACATGCATATTTTTTAATTTTACTTAAGGTTCTCTTTCATCATATGAGTGTATAATACATTTACTAGTATCATTATAGGATTATGATCCTTAATCTAAACAATGACATTTTTTAATAGTGAGAAATATATTTTATATTTGGCATACTTTTAAATCTCTGTCATCACTAACATTCCTCATTGTGAGCTGCACTTTTTTTTTTTCTTCAATCATGTTAACTTAAGATGACAATAAATGTAAATAACATGAGTTCAGCAAAGCAGAATAATAGTCAGTGAAAGTTGTATGTTCTTATCATTAGGAATGACACAGGCATGAGAGATCCACAACACTTATACAGGGTCAACATTTTTTTAATATCTTGAACACCTCTAACCCTCCTTCTCCTAATTTTTCAACTTAAAAGCTATCTGAAAAAAAAAGAAATACCAGTGCTTGAAGATTTTATCAATAATTCACCTCATCAAAATGGATTGTTCAGCTATGTTATATGAGAATAAAAGAATATATTCATTATGCATGTACTTCAGACTTTTCTTAAAACCTCTTTCATCCATGTTCAACTATTATTATTCATTTTTTTTTTTTAGATTGTTCTATTATACTTGTGTCTTTTTCTTTTCTGACATGGGGAATTTAAAAAAAATTTTCTTACATTATAAAGAAAATGTTCTTGTAATCTGACTCTATGCCCCCCCCCCCCCACTGATCTGTAAAATAATTATTGGCAATGATTATTTAAAAATGAATTTTGAAGCGTATGGTTTTGTAACTATGTATCCGGTAATGCCCAGAGTTGTACATCATTACTTCCCCGTAAAATAACTACATTGTTACTTCCCCTGGTAAAATTAGTTATAATGCATGCCAAAGCAGATCGTCCCAAAACTTTAAACGAGTGGTGTATTGGGAGGGGAACGACGTTCCCTTACCTTTTTTCAGAACCGGAACGCGTTCCAGTATTTTTTCATGTCTCGACAACTCCCACTTTTTTTTTGCTCCCACTATGCGTTCCCTTACTTGTTATTTTACCAATACATCAATGCTTTAAAAACCGAAATAATTTTGTAGTCAGTTTTACTAAGAATCTGAATGCTTCTGTTGGAGTTGGAAAGTCTTGCATTTTATGTAAAACAAATTTTTTTCCGGTGTAGCTGATGCACCTTATGGACATCACGACAATTTTTGATGATATCTGAACAAGTTTTTGTTCCATTTTTTGTGTTGCCTTATTTTCTTTTGTTTTAAATATTTATACCGTAATTACTAAACAAACAAAATCAAATCAGAGTAGATATTCGCCTTCGCGTCATTATTACGAATCTTTCAGGTAGTAAAGCCACACATCGGTAAAACATAACACTACATTCAACAAATTTAAAACTCTTACAGACTCCAAAGAGACAACATTGCTCGTCACAAATACATGTGGACTACAAACTGGGTATCCAACACGGCAACCAAAAACCCAACACGGCAACCAGAAACCGGATGTGTTACTTCTCAGCACTGCCACCGCCCACCCTCACCTTCCACAACAACAACACACGACCATAAAGTTTTATCAGTACCACTATTCTGACTGGTTTATTCACGGCACCTCAAATGTTGGTCTTTTTATTCTCTCTAGTCTATCGGGGACTCGTTAGATAGGCTAGTTGTTATATATATATATATATATATATATATATATATATTTTGTTTAACCTGTGCCAAATATTAGCGTGTTTGTCTTAAGGCAAGATTTGGTATACGGACAGAGACAGATATTATGTATATTAATTATATTGATTGGTGAATTAAATTCATGTCCCCTTTTTCTGTTATTCTACTTGCATTATCTCTTTCGATTAGTTCTATGAATTAAACGAATTTGATGTACTAGCCATGTATCGCACTTATGGATGCATCGCATTGCCTCTTTCATTCACTCACAAGTCACAACCACGTTTATACCTACAAACTTGTTATTCGGCCGATACCGAGGAGGAAGATGATCGAATTGTTGGTATGAACCGTTGTCAGTGTATGAAACTTGTTTCAGCTAATACAATCATTTTTTTTTAGTCCATGTAGGGATGGGATGTTTATATCTTAGAGATCTTCTTAAATGGGCTGAAATTTCTTTTTCTGTTGTCCCTTTCTTTCATCTCCACCATAGCCGAGATTGCAATGTTTATGGCGGCCCCACGGGAGACGGATATAGTTGACTAGCACAAAGCCCACCCTTCCCAAACTGCCAGGCGCCCCATTAAAAGCTGGGTAGACTTGTGATCGAACTAGGTCGACAGTCGCGGGCTCTCTACCAACACCCCCCCTCCCCTTACGACTATTAGCTTTATAAATCAGAGCCCGATAAGCTGGGGGGGGGGGGATTCATCAGATCACACCAGCTGCCAAGTTGGTTTGTACCAAGGGACTTGTTTTTCGACGATGGCCACTGAGCTTCTTCTAAATATAGAGGCCAGTGACGATGGCCCGGTTATTATTAGGTATTCGGGCTCCACCTACCCTCCTTGGACCTAACCATGACCGGGAGAAGATTCAGCGCAACACTACGACGCGCCCGACCCCATCCACCATGAACCTATCAGGCAACTGTACGGTAACGTATGCCAGTGCTATCCGCCATGAATCTGGCAGTTCAAATTGACGAGTTTGTTTTTTTTTTCGCGGTAATGCGATCATCGGATGTCTGTGTCGTTCACAGGGTGGGCAGTGGCGTCGCTAACAATATGGGGGAGGGGGGGTAGGCGGAAGATTTACTAGATATGCATGACTTCTTACCCTTGATTGGGGCCACTTTTATTCACTAATCTCATTGGGCCGCGTGTCTCGAGGGTCCAATTTTGATAACACTGGCATCAGGCCCGTAGCGTGCATGGGGACCGGGCCCTCCTGCGTTTTATCTGGCCCCCTCTGCTTATTTGTTCTACTTAGTAAAATGTATTACCTGCCCCCCTGCTATTGCCTGGCCCCTGCTGTAGAATTTTCACGCTACGGGGCTGACTGACATTAAGAAACTGGACAATTAAGGCCTTTGATAAAAAAAATGCATTCTACAATCAACGTCCTCGTATTCCTCTGGGCTGCAGAAGGAATATAACACAGCAGCGTTTACCCAGTGGGGTAACTAATAAGGGTCGTAGAGGTCCGCCACGGGTGGTGCTTTGTTGTTATGCCATGCAGTATTTTAGTAGCCTACTTAACCTATTTGACAAGCAAAAGGAGTGGCATTTTCAGACCCAACACCGGGCGCCCCTAACTCTAGTTGCAACACCGCGTTCACAAACTTTAATCGTTGACATGATCGTCGTAAGCAGTGCGCTCTTTTTAACTCTCTCTGAGTCTGACTACCCACCGGTGTCATCCTGTTTGACCGAACGCCCAAGTCGGCCAGCGGTGCTTGAAATGTTTAGTGACTTGACTTAATTCCTTGAACTCCTTTACGGAGCAAATGGCTTCTGCAACCACTCTCCGGCGCCCTCTGTTTTTAGGAGGCCTTTTTCAGCCCCTCCCCCCCCCCCATGTTTGGTTGAAACTTTTCATCTCCTGCTCGTAAGACCTTCTCCGAGTGGTCTTGGTGCTGCCGACCTTACTCCGGCATTGAGGGTTCCACTGCAGAGAAATTTTTGTTATATATTTTGGAGGCTTCCTTAGCGAGAGGCTGATCCATCTCCATTTTTCTCCCGGACACTTGTAGATCTAGGGGAATCTGGGTTGAAATGTTTAGTAGCGCCCATATTATACACCCAAAGTGTTTGCAATGCATTGGCGTACCTTGTCAGCGGTCGTCCAATCCTATTCGTTATAACAAATACAATCTTGTCAGCGGTCGTCCAATCCTATTCGTTATAACAAATACAATTTTACATGTGTTGCTTATATTGATGAAAAAACAACAACCGATATTTATATATCAACACATACTTTCACATCAGAGCCGCGATCTTAAATCTTTGGGGGGGGGGGGGGGGACTAGGCACTTTCATTGATAACTGAGATGGGGGGGGGGAGTATTGGTCAAAAAGTTCATGTCGGTGTCCTCAGCAAGAGATATAAAAGAAAGTAAGGGCCCTATACATTACTACAAGATATCAGCGATTCTCAACCCCATTTTTTTTTTGCGACTGTACCCCAAAGCGGTGATGGGTGGTCGTGCGGTGTAGAGCGCTCGACTGTCGACCGGAGGGTCCCGGGTTCGAATCTCAGTGAGAACCTTGGGATTTTTTTCATGTCCTGGTGAAAGTCCCCAAGTCCACCCAGCTTTAAAATGGGTACCTGGCTTTAAGTTGGGGGAGTAAAGGCGGCTGGGCGTTGTGCTAACCACACAACCCCTTCATATGCCGAGGTTATAGAAACAGATGAATTCTACACTTCATCTGCCCCGATGACCCGTTAGGGTTAAGGGAACTTTACTACTTACTACTACTACCGAAAGTATGTCCGCCAGCACTCCTAACACGTAAGTTCCTCAAATTATTAGTTGTATTTATTGAGAATTATTATAAGTCACTGCGTACCCCCTGCATAAACTCCCCCCCTGTACCCCTTGGGGTAAGCGTACCACCGGCTGAGAACCGCGGCTACCTATAGTATGTCTATGGGAAGGGGGGGGGAGGTCTCTCTTTCACCACGACCTATAGACAAAAATCCACCGGTTCTCACCGGTGATTGAACCATCAAAGCCTACAGACAGGAGCTCGATCTATCATCCGTGCCCTGGCCTATGCTAACACTTATCACTAGACATTTTTGTCAAAAAAAAAAATTATTCTGAGATGACGGAACTGTCCTCATTTCTTGACAATAATTTTACCAAACAATAGTTGAACGATTTCAAAGTTTCCTTTTTTTTTTTAAGTGTTACGATTATATTAACACCCCCCCCCCCCATTTTGTTATCAGGTTAGTGGCATGGCAGTTAGCATCCATTGCGTTTTCGCATTCTGTGAACAACGACTTCATAAACGTTTGATTCACTCAAAGTACAGTATGATTTTATCATAACAGATATTTTTTTGTTTGGGGGGGGGGGGTAAGAAAGGACACATTTTCTTGGAAACATTGCTTGATTAACAAGTTTAAAAAAAAAATACGCTCTACGATCTTCTGTATCACCACAACCAATTACATCTACGTTATTCTCATTGTATTTATTTACCCACCTACGGGTTTAGTCCGGTTATTGTAATATTATTGAAAACAACGAGGCCGTCAACAAAAAAAAATATATTGAGTAAATTAGGAGCTTTAAATATTCAGTTTTCTTTAAACCACGGTACATCGGTTGCGGAGCACTGCACTGCACTATGTCTAGAATGATAAAAAATTTGCTTTGAAAAAAAACAAACTTTTCCTCTACTAAAATATCCAGAAAATAATCTGCTGCGAAATGTAAAAAAAGTTGAAAGTGACAGTCAATCGATCCTAATCTTGGCCATCTCGAAGTTCAGCACAGAATCGGTGAACACACTTGCTGTTTGAAGTGATTAGGCCAAGGTATTAGCTTGTAGTTGGTAGCCTACTAGTATATGACAGCGTGGAGGAATTCGTAGCTGTTTTTATTAATTAATATTTGGATACAATTACACTACAATATATTATTTTTACACTCATAATAATGTTCAATTTTCGTCGCAGAAAATCAATTCAGGTGGCAGTAAGAAGTGTAAGTAGAATATATATATATATATATATATATAAAAAGGCATGTTATTACAAGTGAAAGTGAATGAGAGAGCCTGTTAGTAAATGTTTGCGCGCGCAGTTGACACATTGCCATGTATATCCCGAGTGTATTTACTGACCCGAAAACTAAAAATCGAACGCTCTCGCATCCCTCGTGTTTATTGTAACTAAGTATTACTTTTAAAGTGATATTTTAGCAAGTATTAAAAAATAATAATCAAAGCTTAAAGCCTACAGAAAACTTGGAGATAAGATTCTATTTTAAACTTACATTTACAATAAATTTTAATAAATTAAAAAAAAAACTTTTATCAGGGGGAAATAAAATAAAGGTTGTTTGTATGAGCAAAATATTGAAAAATGATGTATGTTTTCTTTAGTTAAACCCACAGATTAGATTTAAGGTATGATTCCACCAAGATGAAACACTTTCTGTGGTTTAACTTAGGATATTATTTTCACATTCTACCACTATTATATTTATTGATACTAAGAACGATTATAGTCTACGCATTATTAAATATTAGCTGTCGGAGTTACTGGACTTGGCAATCAAATGTAAAATCAAGTGTGCAATATCCTCCCGTAACAAGCAAAATCAACTCGGCAAAAGCAATATATTCTTTTAAATGAAAACACCATATCCGCTATTTAAACACGATCAGTAGAATTCTTTTGGTAGGTTATTTCTTTCTTAAACTTTAAACGAATACATTGTCCAGGGGTTATGAAATCAGAATTTAATTGTATTGTTGACAACAAAATATTTTATTTTAAGTTTCTTAAACATCACATTTTATTGAATTACGTCAATACATTATTATTCTTTGTCACCATATCCATATTGACCATATATTGAATGCTTTTGTGAACAATGTATACAATTGTATTACATTTAGATGATTCTGGACTAAATAATTATTCATTTTGCATTTTGGGTGCCCCGGGGGGGGGGGTTGACAGATAAGCTGAGCAGCTCAAATGCCTCCCTTGCCTCGATCCAGGTATAGACCCAGGCCGGGCCGCTTACTGCCAGAGACAAGTGAAACTGCTAGTTATAATATATAATATAAAAAAAAAACTCATATTGTGACAACAGGATCTGAGGCAGATTTAAAAGTGGATGTTTTGGGTGGATGCCTGGGGCTCCGACCTGTGTGGGTGCCATAAAGCCCAAACTGATGTATACCTGGGACACCACTTAATTAGATGACCCTTTGCTATGAGAGCTATTTATAATACATAACTAAGATGGACCAAAATATAGTCAAATAATGATTATTTTTTTTTAGACTAATAGACCTAAACGCTAGTCAAAACTTACATGTGTGTTACATCCCTGTAAGGACGAGATGAAATTTCTTAGATCCTACAAATCACTACTGGGGCAGTTTTTATGGTGCCCTTCTTTCATCCCCACCAATACAGATAGTTCAATGGCCATGGATGAACCATAGGAGATGCAGCGGGGCTTAAGCAATGACCTGAAATATCCATTGGTCCTCAAAGAAGATCAAACCAGGGACCTTTGGGCCGACAGTCGACGCATTACCATACGACCATTTGCCCCTCCCAGTACTTAAAAGTATCGGCATATAATATTAAGTGATAGAAAAAAAAGTATTAATCAGGAAGTTAAAAATTGTTTATAAAATGTTTGCCTGTCTATTCTGGAAGTTGAAAGAAAAAAATGAATTCATAAAACTGTTCTATATAAAATGAGATTAATTAGTTTACATTGAGTGGTTTAGTGAGTTGTGAACACTCTTTAAGGCTGAAATAGAAATTCTTAAAGAGGTCCTTGGCCATATGATCATATCTTAGGGAGGACTCTTTATGTTCATTTTAATTTTGAATAATATTGAATACCTGTATGTAAATGTATTTATTTTTTACTGCTAAAATGATAAATAAAATATTTTAGTAGATTTATAAATTTTACTTATAAAATACATTTTTATTTTATTGAAGTTGAAAGCAAACACATTTTGAGAGGTTTGCATCTCTCAAAATCTCAACTTATGGATTTTATTGATAAGTTGTTATATTTTTATATATTCTCAGGAAATAAGCATCCTGTATGTGATGAAAACATGCCACACACTGTGTCCTTGTTGAGTAAACTGCATCGGCAGTGGATTAGTTTAGAAATGTCATTTCGGTATGGCAGGTGGACTCCTAAGAAAACTTTTCTGGGTTTAATGCTGATATCAGCATTTGGCCTTTTAATTTTTACCATTTGTAAGTATCTCCTGCAGTTTATTTTTATTAAATCATCTTTGACATTTATTTTGTACCAGAACTCAGCTACTTTATATAACACAGTATAGTTTTGATCTTATTGTAAAAACATCATATTTGTTTTTGACTTTCAACAAGTTGCTTAATATTTCATGAATAGGATTATTGAAATGTATTGAATTTTGAATAATGATCCAACAAAGCATTAAAATGTACAAATATATCTTTAGATCACCTAATTTATTCAGTAGAGCTTTTACCATGGAATCCGAGTTTGGTAAGTTGTCATTGGTATAAAAATAATATGTAATTGTTATTTGCAATAATGTTGAAAACATCATTTTTTTAGTTAAAGAACTAAATATGAACTTGTTCAATGAAACACACATATTTCTCACCAGGATAACTGGTGTGATAGAGAAAAAGTTCCAGAGTATATGTTGTATCCTGCACCTGATGAAATGACAGTTGTCACCATGTTTGTTGATCTTGGTGTTTTCAAAAAAGGGGAGAAGGCATTTGCTTATCATTCTCCCTATAAGTATAAGAGGTGGATGCGAACTTTTGGCAGAATGGTCAATCGAGTAGTGGCTTACTTTGAAAATGATGAGCATATAGAATATTTCAGGTATGGACATTTATTAGAAAATTGCCTATTTCTTTGCTTTATTGTTTTGTGAAATTTCCGCAACATTTTATGATTCTTAATATGTTCTAGCAAAATAATATTGTTCTTGATGCCCAGAGATACATATCTTTAAGAAGTTTATTTAACAACATTTCTTTGGAAAAAAATGCACTAAAAAGTAAAATAGGAACTCATATCATACAAATATGTATGCACGCAGGCTTGCCCATCTCGATATGTAGATTGTTTATTTATTTATTGCTACTTATCAGCTAATATTAGAATATATTTAGTTTGCTGTAATGTAATCACCTACGCTTTTAATGTTAGTAATGATAATTTAAATAAATATCATATGGTTTAGGGAGTTATTTTTTTACTTTTTGGTGCACTTTAAAAGCTTTTTTAAAAAAAATATTTTGTTTTATTATTTTTTAATACTTTTTAGTTTTGAAATAAACTTGGTATTTGTTCTTGCAAAGTTTAATATAATTAGATTAAATTGGCAAGTCTATCTGAGAAGATTCACTATTTTGCACATTAATGCACTGGTGCTATACTAAGGAATATTTTTTACCATTAAAAGAATAGCTAAAAAGTACTTTACTTTGAAATTTTACAAAATGCTAATTCGTATACTTGAAATTATTAAAATCTTGCAGTGTCCTGTAAAATGTACTCATGTACCAACTTTGAGACTACTCACTAAATAGAACAGGTCCATAAGTGAGTTACAAGATTTGAGGACAGACCCACAAAAAGTGAAACGAATTAAAAGCTTATAAATATGGCTGGAGATTTTTTAAAAAATTTTTCTTTTTTTTTTCAGATTTTATTAATGTTAAATTTTAGTTTGGGCATCAAATAAAAAAAAATAACAATATGGTAGAGTTTTTGGGATTTTTAATTTTAAATAGATTAAATGTAAAAAAAAATCCATTGCATTACTTTAAATCTAAATCCGTGGAGAGAGCTAGAATTCATTTCGTGGAATATTATGGGATACCAGAAATTTGAGAAAGAATGCTTGACCTTTTTTTTTTCAGTGGCACCGCTAATGGAACATTATTTCTAGGAAAGTGCGTTGCAAATTTTCCCATTTAAGGAAATTATATTTAACGACAATAAATTTACTAGTTACAGTATCTTGGTCAAGTTAAGGGTAGACAAATACGGGCCTATTTTTAAAAAATGATACTTTTTCTGTGATTAGAATTACCTATCATATGTACAAAAACATTTGCTCATTTTTTTTTTCCTGAATTAAGTCTGTTATCAAATAGATTGAACCTAGGGCTATCAATTTGCCTGTTTAACTGCAAGTGTGACAAACCTATCTCCTCTCAATACTTCTCATTTTCGATTACATTGCAAATATTTTTTTAACCAGCATTGATATCTTTATGTTATAATCTTATCAGTGACAGAAATGAGCAGAACAGTAACTATGTAGTGCATGAAGTCATTGGACGACATTCATCAGAGTGTAAACAAATTTAAAGATGTTTTTTTGTTTTTTTTTTGTTTAATTATTATTATTTTATTAAACAATCCTGTTTATTTGTTAACTTTTTCCTTTTTTTTAAAAAAATTCTTTCATTTTTAATTTAATTGTAACTAAAAATTAACTTAAATGGATGCTTAAAAAAAAATGTAGAATGAATAATAGTATAAATCTTTGCAGCTTAAAAAATCATCAACTTTCATTCAATGCTTGAGTTCAAACTAAGAGTGTGCTTGATGTATCATGTGACAAATCTTAACCTAAATTACATCCTTTTTTAAATTAACTTTTTAATTTCTTTTTGGATAATAAAGTCAAAACAAGCAATTAAGCCTGTTCCATTCTGGACACAGGACGTGTTAGCGCATTTTCGTATTATGTATCAGTACGTATGCTATCTTTCAGTAAATATTTGTAAATTTTGGAAATGTTTATAAATTCAATTGTGTAATGCATATATTTGTAAAAAAAAAATTATAAAGACGTTTCTTTATATTTGAAAAAAAATTATTGTCTCTTAAATCTAACTACAAGTGGTTTGAGGTTACTGAAATAGGACTCATAATTGAAAACATTCGAAATTATAGTAATTTAATCGTCCGAAAACTCCGTCAATTGTTGCATAGCTCTGATACTTTCAATTAAACTCAGAACACAAGCTTACTATTTCATTTGATGAGTTTCTTAATAAATCTTGGTGAAACTACGTGCTGCAGTATTTCGCACCAAATGAACGGGCTATTGAACGTACAAGGTGTATATATAATATATAAGCCCCTTAGGAGCCCTGAAGCCCGGCCCTCAGAGGTCCTATCGCGAAATGAACTTTTGATGTACACATGGCAGGCCAAGACCTACAAAATGATATATACATCATGGGTCTAGGACTTATAGTTGCTGAGATATAGCGATCCTTTATTAATATAGCTTATATAGTAAAAAACGGTACTAAGGCCCCTTTTACGGCCCTGATAGGTCAGATCGCGAAATGGAAAAAAGTCATTTCTTGGCAGGCCAAGACCTACAAAATGATATATACATCATGGGTCTAGGACTTATGGTTGTTGAGATCTAGGGTGTACACGGACAGACGGACGGACAGACAAAACGGGGACAATAGAGCATTTTTTTTTCGAAAATGCTCTAAAAATTAGTAAATGACTTTCCGGTATGTTTAAGATAAAGATGTACAAATCATATACATGTACTACTAAACTCTTAAAATACATTCTTGTAGTTTGATCTTTTTTTTTTCTTAATTTGCTAAAAAAAAGGCTGAAAGATATCAAACTTAAAAGTTTACAACTGATGTCTAGTCATGAGGATTTAAAAAGTTCCCTTAAACCCCTAAGTGCTCATTGGGGCAGATGAAGTGTAGAATTCATCTGTTTCAGTAACCTCGGCATACAAAGGGATTGTGTGGTTAGCACAACGTCCAGCCGCCGTTACCCCCCCCCCCCCATCTTAAAGTCAGGTATCCATTTAAAGCTGGGTGAACTTGGGGACTTACACCAGGATCTGAAAAAATCCCAAGGTTCTCACTGAGGTTCGAACTCAGGACTCTCTGGTCTACAGTCGAGCGCTCTACACTGCATGACCACCCGTCCCCTCCTGAGGATTTAGTTGTACTAATATTTAATCTGCATAATAGCTAATTTTTTTCCATAAATGTATTGTACCGGTGATGAAATTACATTAAAAGACAAGGAGTACACATGTAATATTAAAATTTTTTATTTGCAGAGGCCATGAAAATAATTTAAAGCTCCAGAATAGATCGGCAAACATTTTGTAAACAATTTTTAATTTCCTTAGTAATACTTTTTTTCTATCATTTGATATTATATGCTGATACTTGTAAGTACTAGGAGGGGCAAATGGTCTTGTGGTAACGCATCGACTGTCGACCTGAGTGTTATAAAAATAAGTAATTTTTAGGTCTCAGCTAAACTAGTATTAATTTATATTATTTACTTGATACATGTATTTATTTTACATTGTATATTCACTATTTCTTTGCAGTTAAAAAAACTAATGCATTCAATACTATTTTGCTTTTCTTTTATTCCTAGAAAAATTCGATCTTGTTTGCCTGCTAGTCACACAAAAATTATTAAAATTCATCGAGGTGATCTTCCAGCATTTAAAAATCTTGCACAAATCAGACACATCTATAGTCAGCCGTCATATCCAAAGTATCACCCTAACACAGTTTATCCAGAGTATTCTTGTGCTATGCATGCTAAATATGATGTTTTACAACGGTCTTGCATCATGGACTTTTTTAACACTCCTTATTTTGCATGGGTAGATATTGGTCTCTTTCGTCAGCTTGATGGCACAGACTATCCTTTGTTTAAGCTCATTCCTCCTGATAAATTCAACCCCGAGAGAATTGGATTTTCTCAGGCCTGGCCTCAAGATCCAGCCTTTCCACCAGAATATGTAATGAAAGAGCAGATGGTTTGGGTATCAGGAAGTATGGTGCTAGCCACAAAAGAGGTTTATTTTTGTTTGATTATGCTTAATTTAATTAGTAATGGGATGATTCCTCAGGGATCAGAAATATCAGATTTTTTTGGGTATTGGATTAATGTTTTTAGCTCTGTAATTATGAGTGTTGCCTTAAAATGTGATAAAAAATAAAACATTAATAATTTTTATTTATTTATCAAGCACACTGAGCTCTATGATAACTGGAGTGCTCAAAAGGCTGAAATTCTATTTGATAAATGTTTGCCATCATATTGATGGTATCTAGACATCGCAAATTCCATCTATGTTTCGCTGCAATGGCATACTATCAAAATATTCCTACAAGTGCAGCTGAACAGCAATTATTTTCATTTTAGAATTTTTTCCAGCAGGTGTAGTTTTTCACAATCATAAACTAACAAAAATAACTTTATAGAAACATCAATTTGAAAAGATAAGTACATTATAACAAAAGAATGTCATTGGTGGAAACATACAGAATTTGCAAGCTTCCTTTCAGACCAATGGAGGCTTTCCAAAATATTTATTCTTGGTAAACAAAGAAAAAGTTTTGCTTATAGAAACATCAACTCAAATGAAAAAAAATTCCAAATAAATAAACATATTTTAAGAGGATCATTTGAACTGCAGTAAATTTTAAATGAAAGTTCATAGTTACAGTAATTTTTGCTCAGCAATTAGCTTATTTAGGCTGGTTTTAAATCCTACAATACATGTATTAGTCATTTAGTGCCAGAAGTTGAATTTTGTGAAAATTTTGAAATGCAAGTGTTGCATCTATTTCATATTGGCAATTAATAATAAATATCTTGAGTGCTTACTCCAGTTATTTTAAAGCACAATGAATAACCACTAGTGGAAAATATTTTATAGCTAATTTAAATAAGCCAATGCCCATTTGGTGATAAACCTGTGCCTGCATGTACTGTTCTGAAAAACATTTTCTCATATTATTTCAGTACATGTTGAACTTTACTAGAGACTACAAAGAAGCTGTAAAAGAGTTGCTGGATCAGGGCCTTTCCAATTCAGATCAGGAGGTGATTTATTCAATGTACTCTGCTAAAATGCGAAAGCCACACTATACCAAGATCAAACCTTACTTGTGTCATCGAGGTCAGCTCGGACTGTTTGGGTCAGCTTCACGATATTTCTGTTTGGGTTATGTTTGTAAAAATGCTTGGGAAAAAAGAGTGCCGCACATTAAAAGTAAAATTATGCCTAGTGATAATTCCAGATAGTATCAGGAAACTCTCCTAAAGGAAAATGTAAATATTAGAGATTGAGACAACTTGTGCTTTTATCTAATAAAACCAACAGTCCATCAACAAGGGTCATTTGCCTTTAAAAAAAAAAAAGAATGATTTCAACATTATTTTTGAATAAATAAAACATCTCTATTGTAAATTGAAATCTTAGTAACTTTTTTCAAGCTTTGACTGATAAATAATAATTGGCAGCTTGACTGCTCAATGGTAGAAGACTTGATTAACATGTTGCAGAGTCTCATATTTAAATATGGATAACTCAGCAGCGTCTTGCAAACATTTTCATGGTGTTTGCACTAAAGGCTGTTCATTACTATTATAAGGTGATATGTTAATGGGTAAAAAATCATTTGACTCTTAGTCATGTTTTTGGTTGAATGGACACAAGTTAATCATTGTTGCTTATTGCACATTAATGATATGACAGATTCCAATAATTTTCAGTACTTTAATTTGTTCATTCCTACTATGAATATCAAAACTGTTTAATCTGCTGAAAATGCTTGAAGAGTGAAAGTTTAGGCTGTAAGTTCACATTAGTTCTTGTTACTTCTGACATATAACATGTTGTTGATTGTCTGATATTAGCATCTCATGGATATGGGGGGAAATAATAAAAAATACTTAAAGTTTATGATTTGAATATGAGGATACATTTCATCAATTTTTTTATTTTATTTGAAACATTCAAAAGTGTAGCGAAATCAATTTGATATGCAGTTCTTTAGGAAAAATAATTATTTTGAATATACGTATCACTGATTAGTTTTTTGTCACAGGATAGACTTCTTAATCTTTTGCAATCATTCACTTAATTAAATAAGAAAGGATTGTTAAAAAAAAACACTTACTGCAATTGTTGTGGCACCTTTGTTTATTGTTTAATGTTCATAAATACCCAAGTACAAGACAAATGTATGAGAATAAGTGGAATGATACAGCTTGGAAAAATACGGAGAAAATGATGTCCAATGAGATTAAATGACCTAACACATGTATTAAAACTAGCCTTAAAAACAGCTACCAAATCATACCTTCTTGTATGTACAATGACTTTACATAAGTTAAATTTCAATCATACAATGTTTATGATGGTGTATAATTGCAATGGACTAGACATACTGTATATAGTCATGGTAAAAAAAGACTATAACTAGTTCAAACTTTTATAACAGGTGATATTGTCTTACCAAATGAAACAAAACAATGGAGATGATGAATAATAAAACTTTAAATTATTAAATGCAACTTTTGGAGCCTAAAGGCATAAAATATTTTAAGCAAAGTTACTGGGGAATTAATGCATTTATCTTTGAAATTGGTAGTAAATCCTTAAATTGAGTTACAGATAAATACATAAAAACCAATGAATTGCTTTAAAGCATGCAATGAATTAAATAAAAATATACCATACAGAACTTAGTGAAGTGAACACAAAGCAATTTGTTGAATGGAACACAAAGCTTTCTACATGGAATAAAAAAGTTTAAGATGTGATAAAATATATTGCACTACCAGGGTATGTCAATAAAGTTTAAAAAACAAACAGAAAATACCATATTACACAATGAGTAAAGCTGGAATGGAAAAATAATCACTGAGTAAAATGACAAAAAAAATTAATAAAAGAGACTTAAGGTTATGAATACAAGAATGTGTGTGAAAATAAATCCAATGGTAAAAATACCATTTTTCTTTTATTGCACATATGAATCAATAGTAAAATAAATAAAGCTAATGTGATCAAGGATCTTTGGCAAATAAAATTCAATTGTCTTAAAAGCAGAAAAGTTAAATCAATCATGGTTGAAAAAAATAAAAGGATACATTTACTAACATACTGAGGATTTCATCAAATAAAAAAATACAGCTGAGCAAAATATTATGAAAATTTCAGACTGGCAAAAGACCTTTTCATGTTATCACAATAATTCCAATTAAATGGTCATGTAAAAAATCACAGAAACCAAACCTGAGGAGTTAGTGCTCTTAGGTCATATATGGAGCTGACTAGGGTGATTTTCAAAATCAAGTTAAATTTTTGTAAATTATCCCATCTAAAAAAAATTCATTACATTGCAGAACTAAAAATGAGACATGTTGAGAAAAGCTAGTGTAAAAAAAACAACCAAATCTGGGTTTTAGCCATAAGGTGACATTTCAATCCAGTCTGTGATTGAATATTATATTTTCATAATTACCAAAGTGAGATAAAATATAATCTATAATAGACTTTCAAAGTCAGTACCACAAACAAAACCTTAATAAACTCTAGACTTTTAATTAAAAAAAGTAACAATCACAGAGATTTGTGTTGTAAAAAAGGCTAAAGAAATCAAATGAAACTAATTACATTTCACATTTTTATTATTTATGTTTTTTCAAAGCGAAATTTTTAGGTCAAAATATCATTTCTCCAAGGATTGATGATTACTGAC
Organism: Bulinus truncatus; assembly: GCA_021962125.1. Classification (NCBI taxonomy): domain Eukaryota; kingdom Metazoa; phylum Mollusca; class Gastropoda; family Planorbidae; genus Bulinus; species Bulinus truncatus. The sequence goes on along the minus strand of JAGDYQ010000067.1, from coordinate 3,904,763 downwards.
TAGTATCCTATTTTTTGAATAAGAATAAATTCAGCATTTTTTATTCTAAACATTGTTACCCCATATGCACTGGTTATGAATGTTAAACAAATTTATTTTTAAAAATATTGATCTTCAATTTTCATGAATTTACCCTTCAAACTGAAACTCACATTTTATTAATTACATACATACAATCATGAGGTCAACTTTATCATTTGAGCAAAAATTGAGTGAAAATGAGAAGACGAAAAAAAAAAAAATCTACTGATCCCCATAAACTGGAGAGCTTGGGGTGCTGTTGTAGGGACAAACCTCATCTGCTAGATGACCTATACACTCCACTGTTGGCACATGACCACTGTCCCACATCCCAGCATTCACTTGTGAGCACAGACCATGGAGAGTGCAAGGAATCTTTAACCTTTTTCTGAACTCATGAAGCAAACCTCTGGCCTGTAACGAGAGACAAGTTTATATAATCTAACAAAAAAAACATTGGATAATTATTTTTTTAATAGAAGGTGAAAAAAAAAACCCACACTGATACATGTATTATATTATATTTTGAAAATACAAAAGAGAAATTATTTAAAAATCAATTTTTTTTAAGAGGACTGCATCAAATTTTATAGTAAACTATTTTCTGATAGAATTCCATATCAATGCATATTACATCAATAAAATATTTGCTTAGATTTTTTGTGTGTCATTAAACATTGGACACGCAAGAGCAACAAGAAAACAATTTAGGTCAGATTGACAAGAGATTGTTAAACGAGTTCTTCTAGTTTTATAAATATGTAAATTTATTTCAAAGACAATCTTTAACGTTAATTTTTCTCTTTTTATCATTGAAATTCGAGCAAGCAGTTAAAGATTTAATACATTAATTATCTCATGTATTCAGCTTTAAAAATATCTCAGAATATTTATGAATGCTAACTACATGAAGTCATCTTCACTCGTTTTAGTTATAAATTGGGGGTGGGCCGATTTTTCACTGAAGGGCTAGAACAAGAGCAGATGGATGGAGTGCTTATGTGGATTAATATAAATTAAATGTAAATGTCACTGACGTGAACAAGCAGTGATGAGCTGAGCAAAAGGCAGAGTCAAACTGTCTGACCTGCTGGACTTGGCTCTCAAGCAGTGATGAGCTGAGCAAAAGGCAGTGTCAAACAGTCTGACCTGCTGGACTTGGCTCTCGTACCTGCTGTTTGCCCATGTCCATAATAAACAAGAGTTTACATTACTTGTGTTGAAAATATTGCTAACCTTTCTGAGGACAAGTCTTCCATTCATGTGCATGGCCAGACTGGAGAAGTGAAGGAGAATTTCATCAGCTGGAAGTCTCTGCTCCACAACATCATCCCCATAGATAGCAACTATGGCCACGCACACAAACAGATGAAAGTAGTCTGTCTGATAACGTGCCCAACAGGCTTCCCAAATGCGAAGAGCATCAGATTCACAAAACTCACGCTTAAAGCATAACAGGATCCACCTTATATGAAAGAAAAAATTAAGTCACATTTCAGTTAAATGTTTTTATTTTGGTAAATTATATTTTTTTGGAATAATCAGGCTATACATTCTATGTGCAAATACAAAAAAGTATATTTCTAATGCTTTAATTTCACCCTTTTATTAGATCAAAATCATTCACTGTTCTTCTTTAACCCTTTAACTTGTTCCGCTACTTTTGATTCTGTATCCAGTTTATAGAAAATATGTTATCAAAAGTAGTGGAATAAGTAAAAAAAGCGGCGATCAGCACGTACCAGATGCGGTAAATGAACTATTTTTTGAGGTTTAAACTTATAATAAACTGGTAATATGAGCCAAGAACTTTTTTCCAGCAAATTTTTGAAGTTAGTAGATTGTTTTATATGTTTACGAGAAATGTAGAAAAAATGTACAGACCATTAGAGAAATGAATTTTAAGTTTGAGAAATAATATTTTAAAAAACCTTTAATCTTGACAGAGTCATCTCCCCAAACTTGGATTTTCAGAATGTGTACATGGGTACAAGTGCCAGTAATTAAAAGTTATTCTAAAAATAATATTTCTGCAATGAAATAAATTCACAAACCTGTGACAAAACAACAGTTCCATGGCATCTTGACCCAACATTTTCAGATGATATTGAAATTTAGGAAGTGTGACTCGTAGAAGTTCTCTTAGATAATTCTAACATGGAAAATATAAAAATTTTTATCACAGAATATATATCAATCAAAATGGGCATCAATATTTTAAAAAATGAAAGCCAATAACATGAATGGCAGGCAGTTTGTAGCCATGGGCTTTTCACAATAAATAATAGGAAAACCGCACATTTTTACCAAAATTATTAAAGCATAAGTTATCGATTTGTTTATAACGTATTAAAAAGCCTTAATATATTTAAAAATTGACAACTAAAAAAAAAATTATATTTTGAGTTGTATATTTATAGTGTAGCACTTAGATATTGATATAAAATAGCTGTCTTATTAAAAAAATGACTTTTAGTCAAAATGATTTCTCAATAATAAAAGACAATGCATCCTAAAACAACTTCATCATTTGGAACGAATACTCTAATATAAAAACCAGCAGACTGCTAATAAAAATGTTGGTGCGGCCTTAAAAAAACTAAACTCCATTATTTTGAGTGAGTTTGATGATTAAGTACAAGGGGATGAATCAGTAATGTATCATTTTTGCATTACATTCATGATGTTTTTGCAAGCAATTATTACACAAAAAATTCATTTAAAAGTACTTATTCACTTAGAAACATATCAGAATATATTTGTCAAGTAAAAAAATGAAATTCACAATAAGAAAACCCAGTCCATCAAAGATGTCAGTTCAAACATTCAAAATTACTATGGTCCACGATAGTGTAGAAATCATGCAATTTCATGCAGATTTTTCACCAAGAAGGCGTTAAGACACCAACATGAAATTTTCACCATAGCTAGTACTTGTCAAGGTTAACAAGTGTGCAAAATATGAAAAGTGTGAATTACTGTCCACAAGGTCATCTGGCGGTCGCAATGTTTGCAAAAATGGACGACCATGATGCTAAAAAAGGCCCACCATGAGTACACTATTATTGATTAACAGGAATTCTCTAACAAAATAATAAACACATATATGGTACTTACTAATTGTATAACAAACATCATTTCATGTCTTATATGTTCTTGGCTATACCGGGTCAAATATTGATGAAAACTGTCTGAAGTGCAATGTTTGGAATTTTTTAGGGCATTCAACTCAGGATAAAACAATGAGTAAATACTGAAATTTTCAGCCTGATACCTCTTTTAGTTTTTGAAATATTCATGTTCAAAAATCGTGAAAATGTAAATGTCACGCGAAATTGCGACTACCCTTAAAACTTTAAAAAATCATATCTCGGAAAGTTTTTTACTAAATGGCCTGAAATTTTCAGGAATTACTCAACTTTGAATGTACCACAAGCCATAAAAATTTCAGGAAGATCTGAGAGGGTCGGGTGAACAATTGTCAAAAAACTGGTTGAGTTGACATGGAATGACTCAGCTTTGTTACTAAAACACTGACTTGTTTATTACATTTAGTAAGCTGTACCAAATAAACACAGCTAATAGCTCAGATAAATTTAAAAAAAAAAAAAAAGCTTTGAACAGACAGATATTAAGCCTACCAATTGTTTGTCCATGTCACTGTCTCTGGGGGAGCTGACAAAAATAGTTCTGGTCATGAGTCCAGTGAAGCACCAATAAGCCTCTACTTCCTGCTGTATGGCTGCAAGTACAGGAGCAAGCAGGTCAGACATTCCTTGAGTGTAGCCCATGGATGGATTGGCCACTGCATAGTTTAACAGGATATTTCTAAGATAAAAAGGATGTAAGCACAGGTTAATAACTTATCAAAAATGATATGGTATTTTAATCTAAACTGTGTACATTTTTCGGTCCAATCATTTTGCTAAGGGCATTTTGTAATACATTTCTTTAAAAAATATTAAAAAAAAAATGCATACTTCAATACTTCAATGTTCGGATTGTTCTCTCCCCTAAAATACGGGTGGGAGCGATCTGTTCTAACAACATCTTTCTCGACAATGCACTGAATGCTACGCCAAAACTGTTGCTGATCTTCCAGGTCCATTGATTCTCTTAAGATTAAAAAAAAAAACCAACAGCGTTTAATTTAAGACAAGAATAACCTGTATTTTTACTCATAAAAATTATGTACGTCTGACACTATAAACTACAAGCGAAAAAAAAACATGTGAAAAGTTATCTGAAGTGCTAATTTGTATCAGAAGGATCACCTTTTTTTACGTATATTTTGATACTCAATGTATTTATCATTTCTGATCTGTTCTCGCTGCTCAAAAGTGGAGTCAAATGGGAAGTAATGCAAAAGGAATGGCCACACATCATGGCGTATACTAGAGTCAAGACCTCCAAAAAATATGGCCTGTAAAATCATCAAACACAAAATCTAAAAAGTTTTTCCCCAAACAACATTATAAAGCATTAAAAATAAAAAGATGTAACATCCCTGACGCATTTATCCAAATTTACCTTACGCAACTGGAAAACATCCTCAATCCTGCCATCTTCAGTCATGTGAGTCTTCCAAATCTCATCTGTGACTTTGGGGAATAGGTGTTCTTCAGGATGGCATTGGTCATCAGTCAGGTGAGGTTTGACTACTAAAAACTGTCTGTATGGCTTGTCTCCTTCAACCCCCTGTTTAAGAAACAATAGTATGAGAGAACATTATATAACAATAAAAGAATTTCAGAGATCTATATTGAGTCTATTAAACTACTCACTTAATTCTGAAAGATTAACTGAACATAATGTTATTAATTTTTTTTTTTAAATTTAAAAATTATTGAAGGAGCTAAAAATCTCAATGTTTTCCTAAATAAAGATATTTAACAATCTGTAACTTTAGTGAGTTTCCATTAACTTACTGCATATGTAAATAGCAGTGATGGGCAGTAACTAAAAATTAATAGTTAAACTATTGTTGTAACTACCTTATTAAAAAGTAGTTAAACTATCAGTTAACTAACTTTTTATCAAAAGAGTAACTTTTAACTAAAACTTTTATTTTTTAGTTTAACTTTTTTGAACTAACTTTTTAATGTAAGAGAATTTTAACAAACATATTTTTGAATGAAAATTTTAAAGGTTTAATAAACAATAAATAGGTAAATTAATGAAAATATCAATATTATTCACATTAATCATTTTGTTTATAATGTTAAAATTTTCAAAAGATTTATAGCAATGACAGCTTTCAAACTAGTTTTTTGATTTATATCTAAGAAAAACTGATTCATCAAAAAGAACATCGGACATTTTACACCTTCTAGATGTTAAAATTTGGCCCGCAACACCCACTAAAAAGTCGTTCAACGGCTGCACAACTGGGAAGTGTTGCATTGTATCGACAAAATGCAGCAGCCGATCGTGGATATGAAAGCAATGAAGAATTTTCTGAGGAAGGATTTCTTAAATAAAGTTCGACTTCACTGACAATTTCAACTGTATTTGCTGGCTGTCGATCTTCATGCATGTAACTGTATAAATCATCTTGTACATCTGATGACAAAAGTGGATGTGTTCCATCCATTGGCTCTAGTTCGGAAGTTGTCATGTGTCTGTATGAGTAGTTCTTTCTTTGAGAATCTCTCATTTGGGTCTAGATAATTTAATTTAAACTTTGGTAGGAGCATAGTTGCCAAATTATAATCATCAGATTTAAAAACTCCTTGGAAACGTGTTTCTAAACCATTATAAGTAGGGCTGTACCGGAATCCGATTCCGGTTCCTGTTAAGCCGGATTCCGGCAGTTTTAACAAATCCGGGTCCGGTTAAAATGTGCCGGATTTAAGCCGGATTTCTTTGTTGTTTGAAATTTGTAAGAAATTTTTTTAGCGCAACATAATTTTGAAATATTTAGCGCTATACAATTGAATTAAAACAATAACTTCTTTGCTTTTTTAAAACTACAATAACGTCGATCGCTTATAGTTCTATATGTAAGTAAAAATATATTAAAACGGAAGATTTTAATCGTATAAAGTCTAATACGGCACCTTAGCATAGATATGCACCTTGCCTTCTGCTACTTTTGATTCCGTGTTTTCTACAAACTATATTTAGCTATCAAAGTTTAAATTCTTTAAAGAGCAGACAACGATCTATTTTTGGGCGTCTACAGTTTAAAAATAGTTCAAATAATGTATTTTTCTGCTAATTTTTTAATTTAGTGGTTGTCACGATTTGGATAAAATTCCTCGCATATTTAGATAAATAACTTGAAGATACATTTTTAATTGAACATTAAAGTGATATTGATTTAAATCTGAAATGCATTTTATTTTGCGTTTTATGGGAAATATTCAGATAATGATTTAAAGGAAAGTATGAATGAAATAAGGTTTAGTAACGTCACTATGGAAAACTAAAGAAAAATGAACTATCGGGTGGTGCCACAGTATCTATTAATTTTTTTTTTTGAATTCATGTATCAATAAAAAGTTTATTATACTTTCTTAAATATGTTAGCTATGTCTTTGTTTGATTGTAATAGAAATCAAGTTAAATTAGGTACAGATTTATTAAAATAAATTTTTAAAACAATGAACCTGTTATTTTGACAGAGTTATCTTTCTAACTCAAGATTGGGGAAGGGGTTTTAGTCACATTCTTCAAGATCCAAATGGTTAATACTGTTTTTTGCTATCTAGAACTTAAAAACTAAATTTTTATTCTATTTTTCATTCTTATATCTTTTTTATGTTAGGCGAGAACTTACTACTTCGTTCGGTAATTAATTTGGTAAAATCCGGTACCTGTTCCGATTCCGGCAGGATTCCAATATTAAATCCGATTCCGGTTCCGAATCCTGCAGGATCTAAAAATTACAATCCCATACAGCCCTAATTATAAGCACATTAATTAATGGCACCATTAATTTTTAAGTGTGAAAATTTGTTCTATATGTCGGCCATTTTGAAATCAACTAAGTCGTTGTAAAAATCCTGATACCTCATGAAAAAACCCACTGTTTCATAACAATTGCGGTTGTGGTGAACAGGTTGATCGAAACAACGCGCCCAAAGTGTAGAAGGAAATACAAAAACCAAAGACGTTAAATAAAGAAATTTTATGAATAAGAAAAGGCCAAAGACAAAATTTTCACATGATAATTTGAAATTTTCCGAAATATTCAATAAATGGAAAGGAAATATTTTTAGTTACAATATTTTAGTTAAACTTTTTTAGTTATAACTAAAAAAATGTAGTTAAACTGATGATTTAACTAAACATTTTTAAAAAAGTTAAACTTTCTATTTAACTTTTTAAAAAGAGTTTAACTAAAAGTTAGTTACATTTTAGTTAAAATTGTGTAACTTTTGCACATAACTGGTAAATAGTGACAATATGGAGATTTTTGTTTAATAAAGGGGCCCTCATAGACATTTTGCTAGAGGACCAAAGTTCTTATTACTACTACAGGAATTACTACTACTTGAATTATAGGAAGGTAAAAAAAAAATAATAATAAAAAAAAATTAAGTCACTTGTTACAGCTAATATAATATAAAAAATTAAAGAATCAATACATTTTCTGCCCCCTTTTAGGATTGTTCTGTTTCTTTTGCTTCCGTGTTTTTAGTACACATTACATAGTTATAAAAGGTTAACTACCATAGCAAGCAGACAACGAACTATTTTTTGGTGTTTACACTTACAATAAATTTTTAAAGTAAGTTGAATTTTTTTAACACATTTTTAATAAGATGTGTAAAAATGAGAGTATGTTTAGAGAAATAATTGGGTAGGAATTAGAATATACACATGTAAAAAATAATATACATGCATATGACATTGGTATTGCTTTCAATGATAATATCAGTGTGTCAGAAAATGATTTAGATTAAATTATGAATGAAACAATTGGATCAGGTGACATCACTGCATAAAATTACTCAATTTGACGATGTCACATATCAATTGTTTTTTTTTAAATTTCACTGATCCATAAACATGTTCATATAATTTTAAAAGATTTCTATTTTAGTCTGTAAATTTTAAGTTGCATTATTGAAGACTTTTAGGAAATAATAGTTCAAAATTTACAAACCTACAATATTGACATAGTCATCTCCACATACCAAGATTTTCAGCAGAGTACAAAAGGTACAAGGGCTAGTAATGAAAAAAGAAAAGTCAAGATATTTTTTTACCTCATCTGTTTGATGGGCAAACATGCTCCAGTCCTCGAAAATCTCTGCAAGTTTGTCCAGTCCACCATTATGAAAATGAAGTATTTTGTACTGGCTCTCTCTGCTTGCAATCACCACTTGGCCTTGTGTGCAGGCAGTGTCATTATAAAACAGTCGCAATGACCTCATCTGACCTGAAAAACGGATTTTTACTTTTGGCATTAAACTTTACTACATAAATGAGAGTGAGTTCATTAAAACCCTAAAATTTGTACAGAGTGCATGTATTTAAAAATAAATTAATGAAATGATAAATCATTTTTATCTTGATATACAAGTAATGTGCAATCGCACAACTTCTACTCTAATCATGGCCATGACGGTGATCAGAATACAAATTAGTTAAGGCTAGAAAGATTTACCCAAATCTACTGAGAAAACTCCACAGAGCTGTTCTCTGGCACTACGTTTTTCTCTGTGATTGGATGAAGAGGTTGTCATAGCATTTTCTGGAAATGTCAGGTTGTGGTAGCCTACTGAGCTACAGCTGCTGGGAGATTCTGGCTGGTCAGCGGGCCACTCTTGGCCTGGAGATACTAAACAGTCAAAATAAAACTGCATAACATCATGCAAAGTGTATCCACTTCAACAAAGCAAATAAGTACAATATTTTTTTTATCCATATTGTTGTTTATGTGCTCAAGACCTACCATAATCTTTCTGCTCTCCTGCTGCCCCCTATAACAAAGCATTGTTCTGTTTCTTTTGCCCCCTTTCCCACTCTATTTCATCATTTCTTTTAAAACTGAATACATGTATTGGCTTTGATTTTTAAATTTTATTCCAAATTGGTAATTTTTGATTGAGAATCATTATGTGTGAATGTAAACTAAAATATATAGTGTACACATGCTTAAAAACATTGATACAAATTTATTAGGAATAAAACATCTAGAACAGAATAAATTTGGATAGGGATTCACCATTATAAATTATTTATTTACTCAGGAGTATTCCCCACTGTAATAATAATTTATGGTACGAAATAAAAACTTTGTGAAGCATTAAGAATCTGATCTAATAAATGTCCCTATCAGAGTCCAGCTGGCAAAACAGATTTCAATAAACGCCAAGCATGACTTAACACAGCCATTATAATATGCATGTACTTACTTGATTCGTCTACTGATGAACAAGGTGTGTTAGGTCCTGAGTCAGGGCCAGATGTTGTGGATGAACTGGATGATGAACGGGACCTACTTCTTATGACATGAATGTCAGGTGTGATGGCTGGTGTGTTGGGGGGAGGTCCCGTACTTGGTGGAATATGGAGATCTAGAAAAGCCTGATTAAAAAAAAAATTGACCAGTTTACAAGATTTAGTCAGGTGTATAGCGTAAAAAACATACCTTCTGTAAAGGAACAAAGCTTAATTTTCTTTTAACATATTAGATTTTGTGATACAAGTATAAAAGAAAGTTTTTTTTATGACAATTAAAAATTTTCAAAACTAGTACACAATCCCTTAATATGCTGCGGCTATAGAAACAAATGAATTGTACACTATAGATGATCTGCCCAGATGGCCTTAAGGGCTAATATAACTTTACGTATTAGATTAAGTACTAACCATAAAAACTACTAGCTTACTGAGTAATGATATAGACCAGACATGGGCACACTACAGCCTGTTTGATCAGGCACGTGATCTAATCCCTAAGCCCATTCACGTTGAATTTTATTTTGTATTAACTTTTATTTTATATTAACACTCCACCCATCTGCCCTGTGTCCACCCCTTCTATTCGATTAAAAAAACCCACAGAGGCCTCAGGTTCAAAAAGTTTGCCCACCCCTGGTTTAGACAGTAATTTTGAAAATTTCTAAATTTGCCATTAGTTTATTTTTTTGCCTATGCTAAAATATATTAATGACTTTCATTAGGTTACCCTGGATAAGCTAGTCTGAGTCAATTGTTCTGGAAGACAGTGAAGGCCATCTTCAACTTGTACATGAGTCAAAATATTGGAAGATGGGCTGTGGTTATTGGAATCTGAACTAAGGCTTTGGGTGTCTGCATCTGTAGACTGGGAACTGCTGGTCTCAAACTTGTTCTCGTCACGGTTGATGTTGTTGTCAGTAATACTGCATGGACTAGCATTGCTGTCACATTCTTGCTGCTCTGTAACCACAACCAGTTTGTCCCCTTGGATTTCTATACTCACAGGTTTAACATCTGCAATGATAAGAATAATAAATATAAATATTTTCTACAATGTATCAACAAGACACCCAAAGACAGACATGGGAAAATTATGACCCAATGGCCAAGAAAGGCTGTTTGATCTGGCCCATGATAAGCTTCTTTGTGATCATTAGGGTTTCTCTTTTCCCAGTGTTTTGCTAATCTCAGAATGTCAGGACAAAAATGGTTCTCATCCTGGGGTCAAACATGTCCTTTTTAAAGAGGCATTAAAAAAAGTTTAACTAAAAGAGGATATAAAATGCCATATTTCATTGAAGACTGGAAATAATATAATATAATAGAAAATCAGGAAAGGGTGGGGAGTAAATAAGAATTAAATATAAAGCATCGATCAAATTAATAAAATGAATCTGACTAATTTTAGAATTATTGTGAGAATTAATACTCCACATTCTATTCTGTAAAAACAAAAGTTTAAAAACTCTCCATTTATGTTTCAAAAGTGTTTAATGTCTGTGTTAAGAGATCAAGTTGATTGTAATGTTAGACTAAACAAATACAAAAAGACCCCCCCCCCCCCCGGCTCCCACCTGCATTAAGGTCCACAGGGTAGGTAAATTTTTCTTGAGTCATTAATGATGAAGTAAACCATTGACTTAGTAGCTCAATTTTTGTCCACTAGTAGTTAACATATCGACAAGAAATATTAATATCAAAAAGAAATATTATACTGAAAACGCTACAAAGCAAAAGCTTGTATCACAGCAGATATACTAAAATTAAAAAAAGCTTGTATCACAGCAGATATACTAAAATTAAAAAAAGCTTGTATCACAGCAGATATACTAAAATTAAAAAAAGCTTGTGTGATTATAAATTTCTCAATTAAATATGTCTTTACATTAGTTGATAAGTAGAAATAAACATTAACAAAATAATCTATATCGCTAGATGTGCAAACATGCTTACATTTTTATTTATGAGATAGTATTTAAATATCTGTGCAATTTTTGTGCATTTTAAAAAAAAAGCTAATTTTAAAAAGTTTTTTAGAAATATTTTTATGTATCATTAAACACAGAGCTGTGGATTTTAATTAACATTTCTGGTCTATTAATGCGATACTTTATTACACAACTACTAAATATATTAAATACATTTTAAAAACTGGACATAATGAAACTTGTTTAAAATGTAAATAGTAGCAATGAAATCTTTTAAATAAAAAAGAAAACTTACTTAATTCTGACGTCTCTTTACATTTTGCATGTAGTTTATTTCTATTTAACATGGCCACCAGCTGCTCTTCAGAAGTTAGTTCATCACTGTCTTTACTTTGGTCATTTACTGTGCTCATGTTTTTCACATCTAACTTTGCAACTCTGGTGGTGTTATTGAGATCATTGACATGGATGCCAACTCTAAAAGGCTTTATGCCACAAGGTTTACACTTCTCATTGTTCTGAACATAGTTAACATCAGAGGCTGCAGCAGCATGCTGCTGTGATGAGTCATCAGCACCAATGCCAGAGTCAGTCTGAGATTTATAACTACAGCTTAATTTACTTTCACCAACATTGGACTCATCTAAACTGGGAGATTCAACCCTTGAGCAACTGGATGCCTCTGAACAAATACTTGTTGTGTCTGTGCTCATCTTTTTGTTGGACTGTTCTGAAAATGTCTCCTGAGTTAGTGGTGATGGAGAGGGCGTGAGTGTGACTGATTCATCAGACTTGGCAAACTCTTGCTTGGGGTTGCGTCGAGGGCTAATCTTGGGGGTGCAGTTGCCTGATTTAATTGGACTGCTTTCAATACTTTGTGGATTTTTCTTGAGAGTTGCATTGGGGATCCAAGTGAGAAACAAAGTGGGTCGACTTCCCTGACAAAAAGAGATCACAATACAAGTTATTGATAAGAAGATAGCTTTTGGGAAAAAAAAAACTTGATAAGAAACCAATTTTAATATAATTACATGAATGTCTCAAGTAACAGTTTTATCCGCCATAAGAAACTGTGTGGTCATAACCTCATAATCTATTATCCTGATTAACTGACTAGGCAGCTAATAACAGGTTGCTTTACAGGTGATCTTTTTTCCTTTTCTGATTGTCTGCTTAATGAAAGATTTTTTTTATATTAATGATCTTTTTTCTTAGATTGATTTAAAAGAGTTATTTTCCTCAAAGTTACTCTATGCTAGTGGCTCTTAGTTGGTTAAAAATAGAGTTTATCGTTTTTTAAAAACCGGCGGCGAAAAACTGGTTTTTTGACAAATCTAGAAGCATTCGACAACCGGTTATCAATTAGCAAAAATATTGATACATTTCACTAAATTACAGAGAAATCTGCAAAACTGTGACTTTCCAGTGAATTCCCTCGTCAGTCTGACCCTTGTAGACTGTCATTGTTAGAAAGTAATTGTTCACTGGTGATTAGGAGATTACGGTGAAGGGGGGTAGGGTAGACACATAGAGAGATTTATTGCATCTGTTTGCTTGACCTGGAAAGAGGACTAAATTCAAGTCGTTTACTAATTCCACAGAAAAACCAATGTTTTTTTATAGCACATGAATTTAGTGTTGAATTGCTGGAAGTATATGACTTGAAGAGGACATCCCATTGAAAAGGAACAGAGGTTTACGTAACAATGGCTGATTTCAGAACTTGTCCATGAATGGCAAACCAAACCTCACGCCTTTGACAACCATGTATATTAATAGTATAAAATAAATGAAACACTGGAAAAAATTAAGTCTTATTCGCGACTACCAAATAAAGTTAACGGTTCAAAGGTCATGATAGAAATATGTTTAATCATAATGCAATTTGAATGAATATATAAGTACCCACTTGGAGTATTTTTATATTCATACAGGCTTACTTTATTTATTGTTGTATGTAATAATTGGTTGACATAATTAACATTTGATTTTATTCTTTCTCATACACGTTAATTAAATATGACATAAATTGAAAATAATTATTGCTAGAATGCTTTATATATTTGTTAATTTCACTTACCGTATTTTTCGCCGTATAAGACGCACTTTTTCTTCCCCAAAACTGGGGGGGGGGGGAAGTTGGTGCGTCTTATACGGCAAATACACATTTTACATGCATTAAAACTGCCCCCAACTTTGTATATACAATATAAGTCCTTTGTCTAATGATGTCTACTTAAGCAAATGTCACTACAAGTTTACAACTAACTTTTAGAATCTTAGAACTGTCTACACCGAACTAACTACGTCTAACTCATATGTCTGTCAGCCCCTTACTAACTCAGAGCACCATACTAACTCAACTACTACTATTCACGTCTTTTATAAGGTTGGGGCGAATACGTTGGTGCAACGTTTGGGGGGGGGGGGGGACGACGATGTCTGTCACCGAAACGTTTGGGGGGGGGGGGAAGAACGTCAGTGAAACGATTGGGGGGGGGGAAAGGCGACGTCGATGAAACGAATCTACACAACATAGCGGTTGGAACCTTGACCCTGTGGTGAACTGGGGATGGTGGGGGAGAAGGGCAATTCTACATGTCACAAGTAATATTGACAGTTCTATTATTTCTGGATTTCTTGCAGAAAAATTATAGTACCATCTCTTTCACTGTTTACTGACTTTACTGACTGTTAATGAGAGTAAAGATTGTTCTTAATATGTTACATGGTTGTGTTACGTTAAGAATTCACCCCCCCCCCTTTTTGCACACGCACCTTCCGCAAGTAGCGAGTGACTCATCAGTTGACCTACACCTAGAATCTACCCTCCCCTCCCCGTTTCCACCTCCACTGCCAATTTGAACTTACCCCGCCAATACGGACCCTCTCGCTCCTCATCAGTTGACCATTGTTACGTCAAGAATTCACCGCACCTTTCCCCCCCCCCCCATATAACGTGTCAAACTTAACCCCTTCCATACTATTTGAAAGTTGTTTCTATCAGCTCTCGCTACCTTTGCACACGGATTATCTACTGTCCCACTCGCACCCCGCGAGCCTTTATAACGTGAACGCGGAATGTATCTAGGACAGAGGCCGGCCCACAGAGAGAGTGGGGAGTCGGCACCGCATACTTAGGACAGAGGGCGTCCCAGTAGACTTAGGGAAGTTTATAGAATATATTATACTTAGAGTAGACTTGGATTGTTAGGCTTGTAAAATATTATCATAGTACATTAAATCAGTGTTGTAAAGTACACGCCTAAGAGTTGTGTTGTTATATACTAGTACCTATACCAGTGAGTTAGAGTTAAAGATTTGGTAATTAAGTTAAATTACCTGGTGAGCCTGCTATACATAGATAAATATTAAAATACCTAACGCCACATTTGGCGAGCCTGCCCTCAACAGATATTCATATATATACTACTACAAGAAGTTCGTACGTAACATTTGGCTATCATACTACGCCTTAGAAGTTCTTAACGTAACATTTGGCGAGCCTGCCCAAAGAGCCACTGAATCTTCCGAGACGTTGCCGACGCAGTCACCACTTAAGTCTACAGGAGCCACACCGGCTCATAAAGCCTACAGGAGCCACACCGGCTCATACAGTCTACAGAAGCCACACCGGCTCATACAGTCTACAGGAGCCACGCCGTCTCATACAGTCTACAGGAGCCACACCGGCTCATACAGTCTACAGGAGCCACACCGGCTCATAAAGTCTACAGGAGCCACACCGGCTCATAAAGTCTACAGAAGCCACACCGGCTCATAAGTCAGCAAGAGCCCCACCGGCTCATTAAGTCTTCAGGAGTCACACCGGACTCACCCACAGTCATCAGGAGTCACACCGGACTCACCCACAGTCATCAGGAGTCACAGCGGACTCACCCACAGTCATCAGGAGTCACACCGGACTCACCCACAGTCATCAGGAGTCACAGCGGACTCACCCACAGTCATCAGGAGTCACAGCGGACTCACCCACAGTCATCAGGAGTCACACCGGACTCACCCACAGTCATCAGGAGTCACACCGGACTCACCCACAGTCATCAGGAGTCACCGACTTAAACCAGCTCAGCGATCAGTGGATCAAACAGAGAGTGAGACAGTCAGTCTGTGAGGATTCGTAAAAACCAGATAAGTTTCAATTTTCTCTTAGTGCACTATCAAATGTCTCGTTTATTTTGAATCTTTCTAAATATTTTGTTAGCAGTCTCTCCCTGAGCACATCTTTGTTACTTGTGTAACAGAGTGGCAAATCGGTGCTCGGAGAGATTACATTACATTTATTTGTTAGATTATTACTGTATAGTTTTTGTATATGTGACAGTATTGTTTTATTTGTTGTTACTATCAGTTACTCTGCCTTTTGTCTTGTGTACTTTGTATTGTATTTGTACCCAGGAATTTTTTTTTTGTTGTTTGTTTAACTAGATAGTGTGTATATCAAATAGTTATTAGTACCATTTGAGTAGATTAAGGCTATATATTAAGGTAAGTCACAGTATCATATTTAGCTCGTAGTCTATCTAGGTATAGAAAAATGTCATCGTTCGAACATTTCGTGTCACTAGGACAATTATTAGGGATAGAGCCAAAGAAATTAGAGAAATGGGCGCAGGATAGATTAGATAAGGAACAGGCTAGGCTAGATAAGGAATATGAAAAGGAACAGGCTAGGCTAGATAAGGAATATGAAAAAGAACAGGATAGATTACGACAGGAATCTAGTAGATTAGAGCAGAAGCGAAGTCGGGAAATAGCTCAAACCCAATTAAAAATCAAAGAATTAGAGCTAGAGCAATATTTAAGGAATAGCCAGTGCAATAACCCCAACCCTCTACCGCCAATCACCCCACAATCAATTATAGACCAAAGCCTTCCCATTAGAATAGCCCAAGATAAATGTCACATATTTGACGAGACAAAGACGACAGTAGACCACGAAGAACTGATGGCAGGTTTCCATGTATTTGAAAGGACGAATGAAGAAATTATGTGCAAGGCTACTAAGATAATGCAGGCAGAAAGAGAGAAACATGATATAAATAATATACAAGAAGAAAATGAGAAGCTACGACTAGAAAATAAACGACTTAAATCAGAGAAAGATATGTTGCAGGCTGAATTGAATAGATTGAACTTGGAGAAAGACACACATAGTAAACTAAAGACTAGCAGTTCTTTAGAAGGCCTACCACTTAGGGTGGATGCAATAGAAAAACTATTGAACTTACTTATTAAGAAAATAGAGGTAGAACCACCAGTGGTTGTAAACAAAGGAGATACAGACGCTAACTATGGACAAATACGTAACAGCGCTATACACAGAAGTAAAGATGATAAAGTAATGCAGCCAGTGAATAGAGAAAGAGAACACATAAATAAAGAAATAAACAGGTCTAAATTTATTAGAAAGATGTCTCCAGTTATGGATCCTATTAGTAAACAAAGTAACCAGGTAACACAACGAAAAACAGCATTTCAAGGGAGTTTTAAACATGTAGCTAATCAAAGTCAGTCAGTGGGAGAAGATGAACAATGGCAGAGAATTCGATTTACAGGAAAAAATCACAATACACCTAGAATAATAGTCGTTATGAAGAACGATAGCTACAATAGCGATATGCCCATAGAATATATTAGGACAGACAGATGTGATTATGAAATTAGACGACAATTTAATGAAAAAGGGAAATGTTGCGAAAAAGAGAATTTGTTGAAGAGTAGACAAATGAAGACACAGTGTAGACATGGTACGAATGACGTGTTTCTGTATAGGGGTAGATACGACCCACGACATCATGATGGTAGAAGAATAAACTACCCTTGCCGAGGGGATGATAGTCGAAGTTACTGCTATAGAAATATGGGTAAAAATGTATATGATAGGCGAAGGGTAGAGCAATGCTTTAGGCCTCATTACCCTGATCAGTGTTTCGCTTCTAAGTCAGTACCAAGAAATAACCGGGTGGATAACGACTTGTATCAAATGAGAAAGCCTAGATATGGGTTATTTCAAGACAGGGAAAGAAATTTGAATTGCAACTGGCGAGAGCATATGGTAAAATAGCTCTTGGGCCACTTGACATCCTTTTTCCATACGTACCAGTAGAATATAAAAGTAGGTGTAAATAATTTATACAAAGATAATGCCGTAGTTTATATGATACCTCATCTCTTTAAGTGAGACGTAAATGTTGCCAAGATACTAAGGTTTAGAAAGAGTTTTATAGATTAAATGCGTGACAAAACAAGGTAAGTGATATAGGGAACTATAGGTAGTAACTGAATTAAGTAAGATCAGTTAGGGCCAGAAGGATGCACGGTAAGTCTAGTTGTGTTGTTTGTTTGACTAAGTGCACTAAGAGTAATAAGCCCAACATTTTTTTTCCCTCGTAAACGTAAGCAAAATTTCCCCATTCTATAAATAGAGTAGTTTTCACAGACTGACCACAGCCTTCAAAAGTTACTACGCGTCTCCCACCACGCCAGAGACGATTACGTCATACACAACGGTCTACCATACAGCAGAACAGTGCTGAGAGTCAAGAGTTATCGTTCGCCCTTGAAAACAGTGACCACTGTAAGACCACGCCTCTTAACTTGACCTCTCACCTGTGGACTACCTCAGTCGATCAGACATCGCAGTACCAGCCCAGATGACCACACCGTCAAAGAAAGAAAAGGAAAACTATGAACTAAATAACATTTTTTTTTTCTTCTCTTCCCAATTCTAATTTTAGTAATTGATGTCATATTATTAGTAGTATTTTTTTTTTGTCTCTTTCTCATTTCCTTCTCAATTTGAATTTTATTGATTGATGTCATGTATATTACGTGTACATTTATATGCCTAGGGCATAGTGCTTTAAGCTAGATATAGTATAGATATAGTAGTATAGATATAGATATGTTTTGTTTGTTTCGTAACACGAAACTTGAGATGAACGGAGGTGTTACGTTAAGAATTCACCCCCCCCCCTTTTTGCACACGCACCTCCCGCAAGTAGCGAGTGACTCATCAGTTGACCTACACCTAGAATCTACCCTCCCCTCCCCGTTTCCACCTCCACTGCCAATTTGAACTTACCCCGCCAATACGGACCCTCTCGCTCCTCATCAGTTGACCATTGTTACGTCAAGAATTCACCGCACCTTTCCCCCCCCCATATAACGTGTCAAACTTAACCCCTTCCATACTATTTGAAAGTTGTTTCTATCAGCTCTCGCTACCTTTGCACACGGATTATCTACTGTCCCACTCGCACCCCGCGAGCCTTTATAACGTGAACGCGGAATGTATCTAGGACAGAGGCCGGCCCACAGAGAGAGTGGGGAGTCGGCACCGCATACTTAGGACAGAGGGCGTCCCAGTAGACTTAGGGAAGTTTATAGAATATATTATACTTAGAGTAGACTTGGATTGTTAGACTTGTAAAATATTATCATAGTACATTAAATCAGTGTTGTAAAGTACACGCCTAAGAGTTGTGTTGTTATATACTAGTACCTATACCAGTGAGTTAGAGTTAAAGATTTGGTAATTAAGTTAAATTACCTGGCGAGCCTGCTATACATAGATAAATATTAAAATACCTAACGCCACATTTGGCGAGCCTGCCCTCAACAGATATTCATATATATACTACTACAAGAAGTTCGTACGTAACATTTGGCTATCATACTACGCCTTAGAAGTTCTTAACGTAACAGTTGACATAAAATTGTTCTTAAACTGCTGTTTACTTTATACAGTTGATATAAAATATTTTAGTACAGTATTTGGTTCAGAATCTTTTTTTTCTAGATTTTCCTCTTTAAAATTGGGTGCGTCTTATATGCCGGAGCGTCTTATACGGCGAAAAATACGGTATTTCTTTTAGTAAAACCGAAAAACGTTTTTTTCTCTCGAGAAATTGACTTTCACAACTGGTTTTTTTAAAAGTTGGTTTTTGTATAGTCCCTAATCACAAATGATTTTTCAGTAGGTCACAACATAATTAAACTTTATCATCAATGGATTGAGAAACCATGTAATCATAACACTAGTGATGAGATGATTGCAGAATTTGTATTGATGCTGATTTGATTACGATTCTACCTTAAAACACAGTGTTATCACAAATTTCACCAATATGCTAAAAATGATGGCTTATGGAAACCACCATGCAAACAAATGATGTCACGTGACAATGTACCACATGTTTGACAAGTCATTTAATGGAAACAATGATCACCAGACATCCTATGACTAGTTCAAAGCAGACAACTTTTATTATCTAGCATTATTTGGCAGAAGGAAATACAAGATAATAAAAATTTTGATGTGTCAGACTTTTTTAACCCATTGGTTCCTTAGGGGAAAAACTAGAGATACCCTGCAATTACTGAGGGTTTTTGGGCTTGAGCAAAAAGTTTTGGGAAAAAACGGGTGGGTGCACAAAAACGCATGTTACTTTTAAAGTAATAGAGATAGTTCTTTAAAAGTATACATTTTATTACAAAGAAATGAATTATCTTTCATTCTGTGAAAGAATTAAAGTTATACAATTGATATTTAAAAAGTTATTATTCAGAAATGTATGACGATTTTTTTTTCAATTTTGATTTTTTAAACCCTATTTTCAACTGAAAATTTTAACTGGAGATTATAAAAATAGCCTATAGGTATATCGAGATAAAATAAACATCATTCAATTTCCTTTACAACAGTGTAAGAATTACTAAAATTGATCAAGATTTGATAAAGTTGTTATGAATTGAAAATAATCACTATTTTTAATGGAGGACCTGAGTGTGGGCTGTTTATATAGACTTTATTTATTGTGCAACTATTTATCAACTACAATCTTAAATAGTATGATCTATATATCAACATGTCGGAAATTAAACAATCTTTCTTATGATATATATTTTATGTATGTTGACTTTATAGTAAAGATGATAAAAGTATATAAATTCTATATAATTTATTCCTTCCAATTGGTTATGCAACTTTCAAACCTTACACATTACAAACGAAAAAACAACAAACTAATTATAACTAATGTTTCCAAATTTAAGCTTTATAATAATAAATGTTCATTTCTCTTCCTATCGGCTATACTTTCTTCCTTTTTTTTTCAAAATTAATATAATAACGAACTTTTGAAATCGGTCACCATATTGGACCATAAAACGGTCCGGACAAAAATTTTAAATCTCAATAAAATCATAGTGATTTAGAAAAAATAAGTGATTTAAGTTATAGTACTAAAACTAAACATAATAAGGACACAAACAATGTTTTAAAATGGAAAATGTAGCTACTCACATGTTCTTATAACGTCATCATAATTAATGTAATCCATATTGAAATACTAAGACTAAGTCTCACAAAAACACGCATCCATTAATAACAGAAATATAGCACATTCACAAAACAAAAACAAACAAACTGCAATTGGAAGTGATGATTTTATATTTCATATATTCTCTTTAATGTATTTTAAGTCTATAGCAAGTAAATATAAAGAAATTGTAATGGTAATTTTAAGACGTTAAACACGCCTATGGCCTCATCTCGGAGGAGGGGGGGGGGGATTTTAGTGATGTCATAAATCTGCCGATGTTTATCGAAAATAACTGCATCGCCGTAAATCTACTAGAAATAATTCATTATAATCAGTTTTTATATTGTTTATTGTAAAAAAAATCATTTTTAAACGTAAATGTTAAATAATTTGTAAAATGTGTTTGATTTTGAAGCAACACGCTGTGTTCTGTGTCTAAGGCTAACAATAGTACTGCGCATGCGCGGTGAACCTGTTATGCAATTTTTACCCCCAGCGAGCTCGGGACAAAGAAATTCCTCACACAGGGGGTCTGGTTTCTGCCTCCCTGTTATTACATAATGGAAAAGTTACGCAAATGACCTAGATATTCAAATAGAGGGAATGCTGACCTTTACATTGATACCACACGTGTGTAATCTTACGCTAGAATGCCGGCTTAAACTGGACATCAAAAACGGCCATTTCGGCCGACTTTTCGATCGGAGAAAGCGTGTCATTTTTACCCCCTTCCCACTAAAAACGTAATAAAAAAAGAACTGTCTAGAAAATGATGAAAAACCATTAATGAATTTGTGTAGAAATGATTTCTCTACAAGAATATATAGGTTACAACGCGATACATTAAACTTAAGGTATAGAAATCTATCGCTAAAGTGAAATGTTGTCAAAAATCCGCATCCGTAGTTCGGGCCTTATTGCGATTGTTGTCAAAAATCCGCATCCGGAATGAAAAGGTTAATATCGATTTTCTGCTCAACCCACTCTCTTTATTAGAAAAAACTGACGCTATTACAAAAAAAGTATAATTTTACTTCTAAAGCCTGAATAACTAGGAGCCAGATATTTGATTCTGAAGTGTTTTGTTTAACATTCTTCATATTAAGGCTCAAAATTTACAAAAAGGCATATATACAGACTAATAAAACAATTCTAATATGAAAAAAAAAAACAATGTGGGAAGGTTGTAGAATTAATGGACATTTGCACTGACCTGACTCTGCTGAGCCCTCAGTGTCAAGTAACCAGGGTGGTGTTCAGTGTCAAGCAGTAATGAGGCTGGTGGGTGAACACAGACATTGTTCTTGCAATAAATAATTTCTCCATCTAACGGTGGAGGGCGTACATTTTCAGAGCCTGTGAGGCCTAAAAGACTACTGGCCTTTTTAAAGATGTTACTGAATGCCATTTTTAGTATGCTTCGAAAAAAACAGGTATATGCATTCTTTTATCTCATGCTCCAAGTGCTCTGTAGAAATAAAAATGATCGGATTAATTAAAAGGCAAAAATGAAATAACAAAAAACTATAAAAAATATATCTTTTTATTTAATATTTTAAATTCTAATGAGAATGCCTATATTCAGGAACTCTAAACTTTTATAGATTTAGTTAATAAATATTAAGGAAAAATAATAACAACATATAACATAAAAGGTTATAAATGGTATAACTTTTCTATTTTTGTTTTTCAGCTGTGCTCAGAGAGAGAGAGTTTCAACAGCTGTTGTCTAATACAAACACACCAACATAATATGTGAAACAATGGCAGATTTTCACAACAGCAGCAACTAATGATAAATTTATGAACTTCAAGTAGGCTCAAAACTGTGACTAAACAGTGGCGTTTGATCATTTCTGTGCATCATATGATGTGCATGCATCAAAAATTCAAGAAAAAAAAGTAAATAAGCTATTACAAACTATAAGTAAATATAAAAAGTAAACACATAGCTTTCATAATGAAACAATATTTGTTAATATTCCAATAAAACTTTCTCTTTAAAAACTGGGACTTCTAAGGATATAACATTTTCAGTGTATCATTGTATTAACAAATCACATTGTCACATAATGCATTACAAATACAGCAATACTTGTCTCTTATCATACATAAAAAAAAAATTCATCATGAAATGTGTGATCCATTAAAAATGAAACTAAAAGCAGATTGAAAATATTTTCATTTCACAACCGAAGCCATTTCATCCATTACAGGAATTATTTTAATTAAAAAAAAAAAAAAAACCCAATAAAGTTAAATGACAGCTGACAGTTCCTAGTGATCCTTTAAACCCAGTTTAGTTATACACCTGTCAGATCAACTATAAATTCCCCCAATGAAATATTTTTCTGAAAGGGGAAAATAACATATAAAATCTGAATGCTTTTTCTAATGAATTTCTTTATATAGGTTTTTAAGGTACTCATGATTCTTTAATTGAGAGGAAATAGCTTAAGAGCTTAACAAAAGAGTACAATTTTCAGTCAAATGATATGTTTATAAAGGGATGGTAAATGTACTGAAAATATAATTAAATGGTATAACCACAATTTCAAACATACAATATTATTATAAATAATGAACATTCATGAAAATAAAGAATAGAATCTATATTATACCATGCTAAGCTGAAGCCCAAATGCAAATATAAAATTTCAGGGAGTTGTTTTAAGTTTCAAAATAGCTCATTTGTAAAAATGTGTGCAGTTCTGTCGATAAAATTGTATCACAAATGTGCATCATTATACTTAACAGTTATTCTACAAATTACCTAATAAGAGAATAAATATTAATATTATGCCACATTAACAAGTGAATAAACAATAATTTTATCGTTCAGGTTACATTTTCAAGGTAATTTTTATTCCAATGTGTTAAGGTAATTTATTTCAATAAAACGGCCACTTCATTCTAGAACTAGATAGATAAATAGATGGATAAATCAACAGTTATAGATTTCTGGGATATGCACCACAAATATTTTTAAGCTTTAACATGTAAAGAGTTTTAGATGATTTTACATGTTTAATACCACAGAACATTGCCACAATGTGTGTACACAGCATTCTTGAGCCTAAACACTATGTTAAACTAGTGCTGCAGTTGGATTAAAATTTTCTATTGAAATTAATGAACTATTAAAAAATTTAACCAAAATCAACGCAAGTTGAATCAATACATATTTGTATTTTTCAGGGTCAGGAAATATAATTAAGATATGATAATTCTTATGTTTCAATTTGTTGTCAAGATCAACCAGTGCTACAATTTCATTTTAACATGACAGTTACTGAATTTGAATTTTCTGTCAAGGTGGTTCTGATATGTTTCTATTGATAGAATGGGATTTTTAACAGACCCCCCCCCCTGCTTGGTCTTGTTTTCCTATCTATAAAAACAACTCAGAATTCATGATCAAAGTATTTACATTGAAAATTTGAAGCCTTTAGTTCAGAAGCTTAATAGTTAATCAGTTTTATCAACAGAAAATAAAATTTTAGGTGACAAAAAATATTTTGTTGTACTTAACAAAGAATATTTAATGTGATGTAGTGCCAAAGTCCATTGTCAAGTTTTGCACTTGTTTCACTAACAAATAATTTAGACTTTAGAAGGTTGAGATTGAAGTTCATTTTATAGTTTAGTATAGAAGGTTGAGATTAAAGTTCATTTTATAGTATAAAGTATAATTTGACTGGAAACACTGCGAAATTTTGAAGTAAACACCACCATTTTTTTAAAGCTAGTGATGTAACAGTAACGTCTTGTGCTTCCAACCACAGCCAACTCACTTAAAATACAATGAAATATAGGCAAAGAAAATATTTTTTTAAGTAACTTAGAATTATTAGCAAGCAACTTTACTGTCCATTTTGCAATTAGACATGAAAGAATCATTTATCTCATGGGCAGACTCGAGACTGTCATAAACTACCATAAACTTATAGAGAACTACCAATGCAATAACGACTCTGGCTATATAACTATGTCTATGTGATGTCAAATGACATGGCAATGGGTAAAACCTTTGGCTATAGTAAAGAGTAAGACTAGTTACTAGTAAGACTTTTGTCTAAATTACTCTAAAGGCTACAAATAAGTCCAATATTATTATTCAAATGTATGAAAGAAAAGTATGCGTGTAAGTTCAGTAAGTGAAATGTTACAGACCGTATCATGCTGCATTACAATACAACATGAAAATAAGTTGCAATTTTTTATTATTAATATTATGTATCTGTTCTGTGGATGTAAATTACATCTTCGACTTCGTACATGATGGAAAAAATGTGTATCCTTATTTCATGGTTTCTTCTATAAATTATTGTAATTCACTGAAGGAACAATTGAAGATATGCCATATAACTCTACAAGAATTAGGAACTTGTATATACTGTTTTAGTTTAATAATCATTTCTACATTTATTTTTAAACTCAACCTATATACCTGTAATCTATAATATAGTAATTCAGTCTTCGTTTATAAGCAATCGATAATTTTAAAGCCATCTTTAGAGTTCGCAGAAAATCTAGAGCTTTTATTCCATTGGTCAAAATTGTTTAGATACAAAGCAGAGGAATACAGTTTGACCGAACCTTTCTTCACATAGCAACCTGTCAAACATTCTGAAAATGTCTGAAGAAAATAATGGGTTTGTACAGGCTTAAATAATATAGTTTTAATTTTTTAAAGAGTACAATATGTCGAAGTATTTAGAAATCCATAAATGTACGATTTCATAATCTCAGATTAATATTATCAGCAGTCTTCTAAGTAGTGCAAAGCTGTGAGTGTAGTGTTAACTTAGTTTAGCATTAGTCATTAGTGACTGTGAGTAACTGATCACATTCATAGTCGGATTATTCCTCTCAGTTAAGATGAAAAACAAAAGACAAAGACAGTAAAACAATGGCAGCAATATAAAAATTCACTATATTTTTTATCTCAAATTTTGAACCTGATATTTTACAATTTTGGTATATCAGATAGTCATAGTGGGATAGTATATTCTGCTCATAGCTTGACATAAATAACATTGACATTGTCATTGTGCATTTATAATAATTTATTCCATTTATTTAATTTTCTTGTCTGAATTTTGTTTCTAAATATTACTCTTGTCCTTGTAAGGCTTGTGTTCATTTATCTTAGTTTTAGACTTATTAACATGTTACAACAGTAACTAATCAGCTATATATATATATATATATTTAAATCTAGACCAGCAGATTCAGATCAAGAAGAAAATGCTGCTAATGCTACAGATTCAGATGTAAATAATTTACTTGTTTTTAATTATTAACATTATTGAATTACAAACATTATGATCATGTCTTAAATCATTATAATGTAAAATCCTATTAAAAAAATCAAGATTTGTCTTAGACTTAGTAAAAATAATAATTTAAATTTACATTTTTTAAGCAAATGACCTAAAAAAAAATGATTATTATAAGAGGAACTATATATAATTTATTGTAATCATGCAGCATGAAGCTGTAGGGGTTTCCAAAGGGCAAAAATCAAGTGGTAAAAGATTGAGTTTTTCTGAAGAAATACCTGCCGATAAGAAGTCAAGCCCTGTACCACCATGGACCGTAATAAAGGATGTTAAAAGAGGTATTTTTCATCTATGCTTCAATAGCCTATAAATATAGATTAATATAGTCTACTGCATGCATGTATATCTATTCATGAATAAATTTGCTTAATGCTTTACATAAGGCATTTAAATTTGCAACATAAACTTAATGAAACTATTGACCTTCTTGGGTAAAATATTTTGACTTTAAAGAAATTTAGGCAATTTGAAATGAAAGTTCCATAAATTTAGGTTGACTATTTTGTTTTTATTAAATGCACTTTTGTTTGGACGCTCAGGGTCTGTTATAAATAACTGGTATTACATACATTTGACAATACATATATTGACAATGAAATAAAAATAACAAAAGATATAGTACATTTGTTGAGATTACCATAATTTTTTAAATATATTTTAATAGGTGTAGGCTATCATTAATGGTAAAACTGCAATCCTTCTGTGTGAATAATATGTAATCTTTCTATAGTTAAATGCAGAGGTAGGCTTAGGTCAGATAGGGCCACAGGCACAGAAGAAAATATTGGGCCCTTGAAATAAAGGTAGACTTAAAAAAAGTTTAAAATAGAGTTTTGAAGGTATAGTGTCTGGACTTTTGGGACCCCTTACAGTTTGATGCCCCTAGGCACATCTTCTGTTCAAAAATTAAGTCTGCATCTGCAGGTCAAATTTACTGAAGGATAGGGTAGATTACCATTGGATTCAGGATTAGGAAAAAAACAAAGGAAAATACATAAAACATTTTCACCAGATGAATTAGCAATAAAACTAAACTTAAAATATCATGTCCTTGTAGACGCAAATCTGAAAACACATGAAGAAAATTTATATCACACTCATACCAACAATTCACACCAATTAAGCACCAAGCAGATACCTCTTTCATAACACACACACACACTTTATTAAACAGACAATAATTTCATCAACACCAACCAAGCCAGCATCATCATGTACATAAGTGAAACCACCTGAGACATTACACATAACATTTAGAAATATAATCTTGAAACATTTGACTGGCAACATAAGACAGTAATATTGTCCATAATACATAGACATCTTATCAGAGACAGAGCTATCATACTTAATATAAACATAAAAATTTTCAGAAAAATATGAACTGCAAATATTTTTTTTTCATATAACTTTTATATATTTAAAAAAAAAAATTTCTGACTCCTTAACAAAAGTTACATATTTTTTTAGTGTTAAAAAGTTCCCATTTTTAATAAAAAATATAAATAATTACAAAAGTGTAAAAGAAGCAGAGAAAGTCCCATGATGCCATGAGGTCCCTACTGCCTTATCTCAAGTGTTTAAGAAATCAAATACATGTTGATTAAGGTAGCCATTGACATTAATTTAATGTTATTTCAAGTACTAAATTATGTTGCACCACAAGTATAAAAAATAGCAACAAAAGTTGAGATCAAAATATTCAATTATAAAAAAATTAGTGTATTTTTTTTACAAATTCTTTTTTCAATCTAAGTTTCATTTATGTTCGCATACAACAGTCATACTTGTAATTATTGTTGGGGTAAATAGAGTATATTGTTGAAGGTAGTGCTCTTCAATATTGGTTTCTTAAAAGATACCTTTATAAGTATTAAAAATGTTCACATGACAACTCTGCTGTTCATTTCAACACAGAATACATTAGCTAATATATATATATTTATATATATTTATACTAGTTGCAAGTACCCGGCTTTGCCCGGGTTTAAAATAAGGTTTTCTGTTTACCTTCTGTTTTCTCCCTACCCCCTCTCTCCCTTCCTCTCTCTCTCCCTCCCCCTCTCTCACTTTCCCTCCCTCCCTTTCTCCCTCCCTCCCTCTCCCTCCCTCTCTCCCATCTCTCTCCGTCCCTCTCCCATCTCCCTCTCTCCCCCTCCTTCTCTCCCCCCGTCCATCCTCCCTCCTCCTTCCCTCTCTCTCCCTCCCTGCCCCCTCTTTCTCTTTATCTCTTCCTCCCATTTCTCCCATCCTCTCCCTCTCTCCTTCCCTCCCCCTCTCTCTCCCTCCCTAACCCCCTCTCTCCCTCCTTTCTCCCTCCCTCCCCCTTTCCACCTCTCTCTCCCTCCCCCTCTCTCCCCTTCCTCCCTCCCTCATTCCCTCTCTCTCCCTCCCCGCCCCTCACTCTTTATCTCTCTCCCTCCCTCCTCTCTCTCTCCCTCCCTACCCCCCTCTCCCTTTCTCTCTCCCTGCTCCCTCTCCCATCTCCCTCTCTCCCCCTCCTTTTCTCACCCTGTCCATCCCCCTCCCTCCTACCCTCCTTTCCTTATTTCATGGTTTCTTCTATAAATTATTGTAATTTACTGAAGGAACAATTGAAGATATGCCATATAACTCTACAAGAATTAGGAACTTGGAGAGAGGGGGTAGGGAGGGAGAGAGAGGGGAGAGAGGGTGGGAGAAGAGAGAGGAGAAGGAGTGAGGGGGCAGGGAGGAGAGAGGAATGAGGGGGGGAGGAAGAGAGGAGGGAAGGAGAGAGGGAGAGGGGAGTGAGGGGGGAGTAAGGGAGAGGGAGAGGGGGAGAGAGAGGTGGAGAGGGGAGGAGGGGAGGGGTTAGGGATGGAGAGAGAGAGAGGGAAGGAGAGGGGGGGAGAGGATGGGAGAAATGGGAGGAAGAGATAAAGAGAGAGAGGGGGCAGCGAGAGAGAGGGGAGGGGGAGAGAGGGAGGGAGGTGGACATGGGGGAGAGAGGGAGATGGGAGAGGGAGGGAGAGAGATGGGAGGGGGAGGGAGGGAAAGGGAGAGAGGGAGGGAGGGAGAGAGGAAGGGAGAGAGGGGGTAGGGAGAAAACAGAAGGTAAACAGAAAACCTTATTTTAAACCCGGGCAAAGCCGGGTACTTGCAACTAGTATATATATATATATATTGTCATAGCTAGTTTAAGTGTATATCAGTTGTATGTATAATATATATTATTTTCGTGGTACTTCTGTTTCTTGGTAGGTGTATATATATTTCAGTCTCTTCGGAGTATATGGTTTAACTAACTTGACATGGGCGTGTATATTAAATTATATCTTGTATCCACATATATATATATATATATATATATATAAAAGACGAACTACATGTAAAAAGCACTGAGTAGACTTCTATGTATACATGTACATATATTTATTTGCATATGAAGGAACTTCTTATTTTACATTGTACAATACAAATGATGTGACAAAATATATTCTTACACTATCAAGGTCTCAGGTCGTCGTCTAAATTATCGTCTGCTCTAAACTCCTAATTTTACTAGGTGGCCAGATAATTAAAACCATCTCTGTGCCAACTGTAAATTCTCTAGCCTAAACTGATTATAACATATATATATATATATATATATATATATATGTATATATGTATATATATATATATATTATATAACACATATAAATATATACATTATATATACATATGCATCATATATGTTTAGGTCTACCACTGTATTATTGTTTTTTCAGCTTTGTAGATTTTTACTTTTTTTTTTATACCAGTTTCATCTTATTATTTATATATTTCAAAGGATATATTATATGATTTTTTACAAACTATCAATGCATTAATTGAACATAAAAATTTTAAGCATAATTGTTTTTATTCTTCACATGTATTTAATGCCTGATATAATAGTGAAAGTATGTTTGTATATTTAATTAGATAAATTAGACAAAATGCTGATGAAATAACCTTTTGGTGTGTGATGTCATATAATTTCTGCATCAATGAAAGTTTTTTTTTTTTTCATGCACATTTTTTATAAACTATGTTATGGGCACCTTATAAATAATTATGCATCACTGAATGCTATTATTTCCATGATTTAAGAATTTCTTCTGGATTTCTTTTTGTGATGAATGTGATATTTGATTAAAATCATGATAAGCCAAAGCAAGATATCCGTGTGAATCTGTTACTTGTGCCCATACAATGTGTTACAGCAACAACTGAATTGGTTAAAAGAACTAAATCAAAAACCTTCAATAGAGAAGAATTTCAGACTTCCCAGCCACAACTCATTAGGTGGGGCTCAGACTCAGCACTTCCATTTGATAAAGATGAGCTTAACAAATCTTCATCAGATCAAGATCTAGAAGGTAGATCACACAAAAAAGCAAAATAGAGAATTTTGATAACATTTTATGGTGACAGATTTTCACATATTAATGTATATTAAAGATTTATGATTTACACATTGTAGTGAATTTGATTTCTGCTATCTGGAACTAATATAAAAAAATAAGAACTAGATAAAAATAAATATGGTTCTAGATATAATTTTAAAAAATATTGAAAAAGAAAGCATTTTGACAGACTTAGCTACCTCACAAAGAAATTAAAACTTTCGATATCGGATTGTAATAGGCACCTCAAAACAAGAAGCTCCTGATCCGGAGCCCATTCCCTTAAGTGGAAGGGGTGTGAAAAAGACTGCTTCAATAATGAATGTCAGTCGAATGAATATGCTTGAGGATTTCAGCCCTAAGGAAAGATTGATGGCTTCACTCTTGGAAAATGGTTATTAATATAATAAAGTTTGCATTTATTCATTGTTTTATTTTTATTTTGAACTAAAAAATTATTCTGTTTTTTATTTTTTTTTCTTAATGTGTTAATTAAAATATCTACTCAAAAGTTAACTTATAATACTTCATTCTGCATATGATAAAAGCTGTATTTTTTTTAAGTTTTGTGATGCTAAAGAGTCCAAGTTTGTTGTTTTAACAGAACATATCTTAATGTTGAAACTTATTTTTAGTGTTGAGGCCTTATTGTTTTTTTCTTTGTAAATTACTTTTTATTATAAGCTATTGCACTTAAAAAAGTCCACTCTTTACTCTTACTGGCATGGATATGTTTTAAGTAATTTTTCTATGTTTCACCGAGTTCCTGCTCTTACAGATTTCAGTTTTATTTTCTCTATGATCTATTAAAAGTAAAAAATATTTAAATAACTCGTAATTTTTTAAGCAGTATAGTGTGCTATCTGCATATTGCCAAATGCTAGAGATCATTACATAAGCTATAAATCAGGTGCATGATAAAGTCATTGCCAAGTGTGTGACTATTTACATCTAAAAGCTAATTACTGAAACACCTTCATAGCTATATTTAAAGCAAACAATGTTAGATTTTGATAATTTGAACAGCTAAAGTACTTTGACACATGCTTATACAGTAATGACTTTTTTTTTAGCATCTCATTAATCTGATATTTAGTCAGTCTTGAGATCTTTTATGCAATATCTGCAGCTATCAGGAGCATGTACATTAGGGTGATAACAAAAAAAAAATTTTGATGAAACCACTTGCAATCGAGGAACTTTTATGTGTAATTTAAGAATATCAATTGCATTTTCAATTTTTTTGAAAAAAGTTCCCCCACCTCCCCATTTTTCGGAAGAAAAAAGTGAAAAAAATATTTTTTTTTTCAAAAAAGGACATGTTTTTTTTTAGCTTAATTCAAAAGAGTAATAATAATAACTAATCAACTTTTATTAACAAATAACATATAGAACAGTTAGTAATATGTACAGAATGTACAAGAAATGTTCAAAACATATTTTGTCCTATGAACTTCAGATTCAAAAATTCAATTTTTCTCGATTTCGCATGAAGTTCCGCCATCAGTTTCACAGCACGTTCAGCAATTCGGTTAGATCTGGGAATGTCAATTAATGACTTCTCGACTGACCAATGGGTCTTTAAACACTTAATTGCCTTCTTGCATTTTATCTTGATGAGTGAGGTAAACAGTTCATTGAAGGACGCTTCACTGTAATGTTGCGAATCGAACCAAGCATTTGCCCATTCGTAGCAGATGATGTTGCAGGCAGAAGCGAGAATACTGCACCACTCTGGTATCAGAAATAATGCTATAACAGTAAATATTGCATGTGAATTCCATCTTGCCTGGTGTAAATTTGGTAATTTATTCCAGCTGATGTGAAGCCAACGTGGGTTCTCGCCTGTGCTAACATCTTTTGTCACAAGAAGCGGTAATCATCTTGAAGAGTGACATAGTTTTGTGTTAATTTGCCCATGAAGGAATAGTTGAGTTCTTGTTTGCTCGTTGGTTCTTGGAATAAGAAAATTCATGACATGTTTCAGAAGAAGGTCGAGTACATTGTGCTGACAGTCAATATATTGTGGCTTCTGAAAGCCATTGCTCAAGACATCATCCTGTATGAGCTTTACAATCCCGTGCAAATGGTTAGTATTTCTGCGGTCGTGTTGCAAATTAACATACACATATTTTCTCAAGCATCATATTCATCTATTAGCTGATGTAGTTCATTGTGAATGGCCGCGGCAGAACCACTCTCACATTGGAGAATACCGAGTTTGATTTCGGTTGTCATCTTTTTCAGCAAACCTACTTGATTCTCTTCCCCTTGCACTCTTTTACCATCAAAC
The DNA here is from genome assembly GCA_021962125.1 of Bulinus truncatus. Lineage (NCBI taxonomy): Eukaryota > Metazoa > Mollusca > Gastropoda > Planorbidae > Bulinus > Bulinus truncatus. Next base: position 3,872,018 of record JAGDYQ010000067.1, on the reverse strand, counting down.
TGGAGACAATAGGAATCTTTGCTTTGAAGTTTTTGAACAGTTTTAGTTTTCATTTTCCGTCCTTCAGAGATTACTCGTTTCCAGACACCCGCCTGACTTGGAACCGGCACATCATGACCCTGTTCAGAATGGTTGCAAGAACGTTATTTGCTTTATGTGTGGAAATGTTTTTCAGTACTAGTAAACCCGCCGTTCTAGTGCTTGCTCTTTGGTATTTCGGTTTGCATTCAGAAGATGACGTTTAAGAAATAGTTGGCGACTCGGGTGAAGAAGCAGAGGTTTCAGAATCCGAAGATTTTGAGACAGTTGTATGTTTTTGTGTAGGTTTTGAGACAGTCGTGTGTGTTTGTGTAGGTTTTGAGACAGTTGTGTGTGTTAATGTAGGTTTTTGGGACAGTTGTATGTGTTTGTGCAGTTTGTGAGACAGTTGTATGTGTTTTTGTAGGTTGTGATTGAGAAAAGCTGGGTGAGATTGAGTTTTTGATAGTCGGATTCATTTTCTTGGGTGGAATGATTCCAAAGGGGCTTGTTTGACAATTGAATAACCAATCTTTCCTCCACTGTTAACTTGCCTCTTGTAGAGCTCTTTATCCTCTGTGCTTTTCCATTCTCCATTAACGTTGGTGACATCAAATAACTGAGAAAGTGTTATCAGATGGTTCTTTTTGTTTTTGTCATATAAATCAATTAGACCATTGAGTTTCATTCTGATTAGTGTGCTGGATAATAGTGGAAAGTCTTGAATTTCCTTCCAGAGCAATTCTATATCACTAATCATAATTTTGATTCGATCCAGTCGCCGTTTCTGGCTATTGAACAGAAAAGTGAAGTTTCCAAGAATTTGACGGTTTGTCGGCATCCTTGTGAGATTGATTAGCTTTTCAACAGATAGAATTCTTGGATACCTCTTCTGTTTAGAAGATGAGGGAAGATGAGTATAGTAAGTGCCTTGTTTATAAACAAATGGAAACAGATGACTGAAATGTGCTTAAAAGCAGTCTAGAAAGTCATATATAATAATTCAGTGTGAAATCGAAACCGAGCGTCAAACTGCGCGATATGAGAAAACAAAAATTAAAAGGTGGGGGAACTTTTTTCAATTTAAAAAAAAATTAATGTTGCTACTGTCATCTACATACAATTGTTCCTCGAATGTAAGGGGTTTCAGTTTCATTACGAAAAAAAATGAAAATAGTTATCACCCTAATGTACATACATTAGAAATTGACCTTTCATTATATTTTTGACAGTTTTGACATCTGCCAACTTAATTATATCATCTTAGTTGTTCTAGTCAGGTTCTAGTAGATAGAAGCACTGGGCAGTAGATATTTCAAATGTTAGTATACAGCAGTTTGGAGTACACATTGTTTATGTACATTTATTCACTGCTGCAGCTGACAAATGTGGCTTTGAATCTACACTATGTGGAAACATTCTAAATAACTGAAATACGTTTTTTATTTAAATTCCCAAGAGAGTTGATATTCAATGATTTCACACTTTAGATCAGAGTAATGTAACTGTTTGTAATATTCTAAATAAAGTTGAATTATTTTAGATTGGAAGGAAACCTTATGAAAACACTGTACTCAGAAAAAAAGATCTGGATAACTAATTTTACGTTTTATCTTACGTACTTGAAATATTTTTAGGGTGTCAAGGACTATTAAAATTGTAATTAGGTATGCCACTCCCTTCATACAAGTCAATAAATATCTTTATTTTTCTATCACATTATGAAACCAGTTGTTTTTGTGGGTATATATATACAAATACCTTAGTATAATGGTACAGAGTTAAAATACACTTATGCATCAAACATAGAATGGTTTAATTACTATGTAATTTCTCTTTTAATTTTTAAAGTTGACCATTGTCAGATTTTGTTTGATTATTGTTTGTTTCAACATTTAGTTTATTTGATGAAATTGTGATTTATGAATTTCTAAGCTATACAATTTATACACGCAGTAACCTTTTATCTACAAATTATTTAAACATTTTTTTACACATCTGAAAATTCATACTTTTTAAATAAAAAGAAATGTATTACAGTTGATGTGATTTTGATAGATAAGATTACTTGAAACTATTTAATTTCATTAGTCTAATACATCTAAAATTTATTTCCTACTGAAATTTTAAACTGTAAAAGATTTTAATATATATACTACTGAATATTTCACATTATTAATTTAACATATATTAATTTTCTCAAATGTACCGTTGATGAAACTTAAAAATTTTCATAAAAAATGACAAATATTACCAATTTAAAAAAAAAAAATTTGATTCACAATTTTTATCCCTTTTTTAAGATGACCCTTTTTTGGAGATAAATAGATGGAAAAATTCGCAGGGCTCTATTTCTGAGGCTGGAGGTGGTGGTGGTGGAGGCAGTGATGATGATGATGATGGTGATGATCATAGAAGTGTTGGTAGTGGTGGCAGAGGTGGTGCAGGTAGACAAGGAAGCAATTATGATGAAATGGATAACGTCTCTGGAGATGACGCTGGTCTAGAAACTGATGAAAGTGATACTGAAGCTGACATGGTTGTACTGGATCCTGATCATGTAAGTCTTATTTATGTATGAAGTAAAAAGACATACAATATGCAACTTCTTTTTTTGAAATGTAATAATCTGTTATGATATCAAACGTTAAAAAAATTAGAAATGATATTTATCATGTTTATTAAATAGTTCTAATCAAGATTTTAAATCTACAATCTGTTATTTTGTTTAATCTTTGCCTTCTAAATAAAAATCTTTTTTTTAAAATTATTTAGAGAGAAAACATTTATGACAATGTTATTTTTAATTTCTAAGTTGAAATATTTTCATAATTATAAATTTCTTGGGGAAAAAAAAAATAATTTTCATGATCTGCATCACTAAGTGATTTTTAAAATCATTATTAAAAAAGTCAGAAAATGTTGTAATCTGAAATAAGGTTATTTTTATGAACACTGTGAATTTCATCTTTTATTTCTCTTTGAAAAATAATTTACATGCATTTGTTTAAAAAAATGTGCAATAATTTAAAGAAATATATTTGTGTTTCCTAGCCTCTGATGAAAAGATTCCAGGCTGCCTTGAAAGCACATCTGGGCAAACAGAATGAAAAGTTTACACTGGAACTGAGAGATTTGGTAAATATCAATTTTTAGAGTATTTTTTTGGTAGCCTGAGCTTTGAAAAACCATAATTAAGTACAAGTAGTATATTACTAACAATTAAGTAGTATATTACTTGTTGAGGATGTCTAACAATTAAGTAGTATATTACTTGTTGAGGATGTCTAACAATTAAGTAGTATATTACTTGTTGAAGATGTCTAACAATTTTTTTCTCTTCAGAATTTTAAAAATTTAAGTGAATTTTATCAACATTATTATTTTCAGTTGATGACATTAATACTAAATATTTATCTTCAATGCTAAATATTTTATTCTTCATTTTCTTAATTCAACCTAGACTGAGAAAACTCGTGTGAAGAAAAAAGAAAGGGAGGATCTTGGTGTTGAGTTGTATGGAGTACAACAAGAGCTAGCAAAGTATCAGGTTTGCTCACATATGTAATATATGTAATTATTTGTAAAATGTTAACCTTCATATTACAATAGAACTTTTAGAAATATGTCTTCTTTTAATTTGTTTTCTTACAAATGTAGAGACTTCATTATTTTTTCTTTTGTCATTGCAAATAGTTGGAAAAAAATATGATATTTCTCATAGCTTTATTAGTAGCCATATAAAAATATGAGACTTAAGCAGGCTTTGTAATTTAAATATATAAGAAAAAAAATCATTTGAAAATGTGATGCTAATAGCATATTAATTTATTTACATACTTAAGGCAACTTGTATCCATTAAGAACATAAACAGCTTATATTTATATTTGTACTTAAAAAAAAAACCTCACCGAAATTTCACACTTAAAATAAAATTTATGAAAAAACCTAGACATTTAATAATAATTAAATAGAAATTGAAAGATTATAATTTTGTTTCTCAACAGGATTACAAATCTTTTATTTATGTCTATTTTAAAAATTAATGTAAATATAGCTTGTCTTGTATAATAAATCTTGAACTTTAAAAAAAAAAAAACTAATATTTATTCCTTTTATTCTGTTTATCAAGATGATGTTGGAGCAACAACATGACCAAGTAGCACACTTGAAGCAGGAGAGGCAAAAAGAAGAGCAGGAACTGAATGATATTAGATCTCTTTTTAAAGAGTCACAATTTGAAACAACTAAGGAAAGAAAAAATTGTTAGTTGATCAGAATTAATTTTTTTATTGGCATAAATTATGTATTAGTTTAAAACTGAATTTTTAGAAATTCACATGTTTGCTTTATTGAAATTTTTAAATTTTATTTTTAGGCCGAGTTGAAATCTTTCTACTTTTACTTAACTTGACATACCCTGAAAGCTTTCTACCTTTACTTAACTTGACATACCCTGAAATCTTTCTACCTTTACTTAACTTGACATACCCTGAAATCTTTCTACCTTTACTTAACTTGACATACCCTGAAATCTTTCTACCTTTACTTAACTTGACATACCCTGAAATCTTTCTGCTTGAATTTAACTTGACATACCTTCTTATATTCACTGTGGAGCTAAGGGTCTTAGTAACAGCTCTCTATCATACTTGGTTCAGCCTATTAACAACTGTTTTTTTTTTTAATTTTATTTTCTAGGTAGTGGATTGCAAAATGAAGTAGAGAATTTGGCCCTCAGGCTTTATTACATGCTAAATGCAAAAGAAAATGTCAGATCAGACATTTCAGTTATGAAAAGAGCAGCAGAAAAAGTAGAAACAGAAGTGGCCAAAGCAGAATTACAAAAACAAAAGCAGGTAAAATTACAAGATTTTGAAACATAATATATACAGTAAAATTAAAGTGCTGTATAAATAGACACAGATTATTTTACTCTGCTTTATTGAGTTGTAAAAAATTTCAGGCACCTTACTTTTTTTTGTTCTGACAGTGGAGATTATCTTTCTTAGGTATTTTACTATTACAAAGGTTTGAAACTGCAGCTACATGTATTTTATTTTATATATTGGCATTTATATAAACTTTCAGCAATTATGTACATTTTTCATTGCATGAATATAAACAGAATATTTTTACGCCCTTACTTTTGTTTTATTTTGTACCAATATTTCTTTGTTGCAATGTTTAAAGCAAATAAGCTTTTCCTAATGAACAACTCTTTTTTTTGTCTTTATCAATTCACTTTTCATTTTTCATCTTTTCTTAATCACCCAACGTTAACTATGCTCACAGTATTTTTAGACTGTCTGAATTAAAATGTTCACCTATTTCATTCAATGCTACATCACTGATAATAAGCAGATGATCTGTTTATGACTTTCTGATCTATAAACTTTTTCTTGTTTTATTTACAACATGAGTTACACTTTACATTTCAGGATCTTTTTGTAGACAGACTTGTAGAGGGAGTGGATCGGCTGAAAGAAGAGATAGCCATGTATGATGCTCAGATTACTGCACAAACTGAGGAGACCAAAGCTGCAAAGGAAAGTCTTATGGAAGCCTACATGGAGATAGAGGTAGTTTTGCTCATTAGTCTTATGTAAGCTTAAATGGAAATATATTATTGTTCATGAGTGGAATCTGAATGTGTAATATGTGAAACCAAAACAGTCTTGATAATTTTAGTAATAAATATTTAGATTTAGATTGAATATTTAGAACACTTGTGTTAAATAAAAAATTATAACTGTTTTCAGTCTGTAGATTTTGAGAAAAAAGATTTGTACCAGAAGTGGAACAGTTCATTGATTGGAATGAAACGTAGAGATGAGGCTCACTCAGCCATGCTTGATGCTCTGAAGTAATTAGTTTTAAAAAATGTCTGAATTTTATTATCTCTGGAAAAAAAAAGATAAATTATGTTCTATCAAACAAAAAAATATTTTAAGAAAACATGAAAATGTTACCCTTTTAAAAAACCATTTCATTTTTTTTCTTTATTGCATCTAAAAATTCTGTATATCATGTGTCTATAAATATGGTGCTAAGTTAAAATTTTTTTCTTCTTGTCTTTGTTTGAATAGTCTGATGTTTTTAAACAATATATTTTGTAACGGCAATTTAATTATTTTTTTAATCTCAAAGTGAAATTATATTTGAATTACTATTTGTTGCTTATTTTACAGCCAGCAAGAACAGCTAATTTTAACATTACAGACTGACCTTGAGGGCTATAAAAAAACTATACAGAAAGAACAGGAGCAGAATGAGAAATTGACTCACATTCTGAACAAGACAGAAAGAGAAATCGAGACTGCTAAGAAACACATTGCCCAAGTAAGTTTTATGGAAAACAATTAAATAAAATACTAACTACACTATCATACACAAATGTAATATGATCAGGACTAAAGATTGTCATTATAAATTTAATAAAAACAGGACTAAACATTATGTCATTATAAATTTAATATGAACAGGACTAAACATCATGTCACTATAAATTTAATAAGAACAGGGTTTTGGGTAAATCATATTTCATAGAAATAAATTATTCACAAGTAGTTTTATGGCAAGTTACTTGCCAAGTATCAAAGAAATTTTATTGTGAATGTAATAAATTTATAGAATGTGTGATTGAAATCTAGAAATGAATAACCAGATAATGAAGTACATGCTAAGGATTGATTGAAAAGATTATGTAATATATGTGAAAATTAATAATTATAAAAACATGTAATGATGAAAATGTACAACTAGATGAATTTAGCCTTATTCAGAGAATTTGTAAAGAAATGTATGACTACTCTATATTTTCCATAGATAGATAGCAATTGGCTATTACAAATTTACTTGTTCAATTTGTTTTCAATATTATACATTAGACACAGGCTAAACATGATGCTCTGATGAATGAATATTCTACATATACTCGTATGCTTTATGAAACAGAGCAAGCTTTAGGACGAGCTGTTGCTGTAAGTTGTGTTTGTTAACTCAGTTTATCAGTTCATTGTGTTTTTTTGCAATTTTTTTAAACCGAACCTTGTTATAATTAAATTTTTCTACTCATAACTGTTTCTAAATTTATAAACAATTGTTATACATTTTAAAAAATTAATACTAATACATATCAAATATAGTAAACAAATAATTATTATAATTTACAAAGATTCAAACATATACCAAGAGCCCATACAGCTGAAATGGTAATGAAGGAAGAATTAGCAGACAGCTTGTTTAGTTTTAATACCCAATGTATTTTATATTTGTTAAACATTGTAAATCTCCCTTTTTAGGATAAACAACTGAGGATCGCAGAGGTCCTGTCTCTTAGAAAACAAATAGAGCAAGAGCACTTATCTAAATTGAAACTTGAAGATGAAATCTTGGACCGAATGAGAGCTCAGCTGACATTAGCCAAAGCATCACATTACAGCAAACAGCTAATAAAGAAAACCAGGGATGCTACAAAAAGATTGGTAAGTAAATATTAAAAATGTTCATTCCTAAAGATTCAGTGTTTTCACTGTACATATTTCCCCCCTCAGCTAGTTAATTATACAGTTTCATGAATTTTGACTAAATTCTGCTTTAGTTAAATATTTTGGAATTTAATTGTTTTGAATTATATTTAAATGTGTACAAACTTTAGAATTCTTTGATATTTCAAAGCTGCATTTAAATGGTTTTTTTTAAAAGGTGGACATATTTACACTGATTGTTTTCTAAAATTAATGTATCTGTGTATATTTAAAAGAAGATATATATTAAGTGTAGTTTAAATTAATTATGATGATAAAAAATTTTTTATACTAAACATTAAAAGAAATTTTCTTTCAGGAAAGTGAAACAATTGATGTAGAAAACAATATTGCCCAGTGCACTTTGGACATTGTCAATGTCAGAGGTCGAACAGAGCGACTGAAGAAGGTCTTTGATGTTTTAGAGAAGCAGATTGCTGAGCAGAATGCCATCATCACCAAAAGTGAGCAAGAGATTGTTAAAAGAAATGCTGTTATTGAGAGGAAGCAGAACCAAGTGGACAGCATGAACAAAAAATTGACACAGATGATAGCTGCAGCTGGGGTGAGTTTAGAAACATGCAGCTCACATAAAACAAAAAGTATTATTTTAAAATCTTGCTGAAAGAGAATGCTGTTCAGTAATGGTTTTATTTTAAATTTTCTGATTGAATTTATTTCCCTTCATGGAATTTTCTACAAGACTAAGTTCTTTCAACATATCTTTTGTTATACAAACATGAATGTTTACCATTTAAATGATGTTCATTCATTTATTATAATTTCTTCTAAATATAATCAAAGACTCAGACTTAAAAAATGACAATGTATGACACAAAAATAATTTTTTTACTTTGTTGAATTCAGGGTGTAGAGCTGGGTCCCCTTGAGATCCAAGTGAACTCCCTCCATAAATCTATTGAGGCCAGAAACCAGGACGTGTTAGATCTGCAGCAACTGTGGCTAAGGCAGCAGAGTGAGCTGGTCAGGCAGTGTCAGAGCAAAGACAAGGAAATGTCTGAAGTCATGGCTCTCAGAAGACAACTGACCATTCTGTCTCAGAAGAAAATTAGGACTGAATGTAAACATAGTTTTTTCCTTTTTATTTAAATTTTTTAATGTTTTTGAGCTTTTATTTTCAAATTTTTCTTTTAAAAAAATACTACAGACTAGGCTTAAGTTTTTGAATTTTTAAGGGGAATGTGTCTGTTATTTTTAACAAGAAAAAAAAAATTCAAAGATTACTTTTTTTCAGCTTTTTCTTGAGACTTTTGGCAGTAGTTTAGAATTGCTGTATATCATTTTTATTTCAAAAAGCTTTTATGAAAAAGAAATGTCTAAATGCAAATGATAGAATAAATTTTGAATAATTTTGCATAGATATTTAAATTGTCCAAAGACCTGTATTATTTTTGCTAAACTTTTAGCTGAAATTGAGCATCAGCACAGGGAAATGTGTGATATAGAACGTAGCGTACGTAACATGAGAAACGACATCATTAAACTAAATGGTCTGCTTCACAAAGAAAAATGTGTGGGGGAAGAATTGGAACAAGGAAATATTTTGATGGAGAATGCATTTATTGCTGGACTACAAGTAAGTGAATTGAAATTTTTTTTTTTTTTTTCCAAATCCATATTTGTCTTTTTTCTTTGTTTGCTGTGGAAAAAGACTAATCTAGTTCTATTTTCCAATTGTAGGGAGCTGAACTAGAATCAATTCAAATGCAGGATAGGTTAGATGGTATAAAAGAGGAAAAAGAGAGGCTTTTGAATAGTTTGGTAGAGGCGGAGTAAGTTTCTCTTAAAACAGGAAATTTCTTTTAGCTTTGTTAAAAAAAAAAGTTCAGCTGTAGAAATATTTTCCCCCTTTTGTTAATTTGCTTTACTCATTTATCAGGAGACAGATCATGTTGTGGGAGAAGAAGACTCAGCTGGCTAGAGAGACCAGAGATGCTGTAAATTCTGAAATAGGCCAGGGTGAAATGCAAGCCATGAGGTCTGAGATACATCGCATGCAAGTGAGGCACTCCCAGTTGATGAAGCAGCAAGAGAGAATGATTCAGGACATGGAGAAAGCTGTCTCCAGGTAAACTTGTTGCATTCATAAAATAAAATCACTTTGTATAGGGCTTGCATTCCCCCCCCCCCTTTGCAAGATTATGAAATTTATGAGCCAATTAACCCTAAATTGTTTCTTTCAAAGATATTCATGTATATTAAAAAATGTATTTGACAATTTTAATAAATTATGTTTATATTCTTTTTCTAGACGTGACACTATTGTGACAAGAGGAGAGGCCCAATCTAAGATGAAAAATAAAATTGTGACAAAAGGTACTTTTGAAAGACAGATGGGTGAGATGAGAAAAAAGATCAAGCAGACTATCCAGGTAGGTCTCATGTATTGAGTTAAAATATAACCACACTTAGACCATAGTGAAAGGCATAATACAAAAATATAACCACACTTAGACCATAGTGAAAGGCATAATACAAATTTATTCGAATTAATTCTTTTTAAAAAAAATATGACAAAAGGCACATTTTTAATATTTTTTTTTATTAGCATATGTGTTCTTAGTCAAAATTTAATGTCACATTTGGCCACAGAGACATCGTCATTGCAAAAAGTCTTATTGTAAACAGACAGAAGCCAAACATTCCTACTCACACTCTTATTCATGTATTTCTACAATTAGCTTACTGAAAAATAAATCTTACCAATATAAGCTTTACACTCTATCACACTCATAATATATTCTGACCAATATAAATATGTGAATAAATTAATTGTAAAAAAAATAAATAAATAAAATAAGGTTTAATAATAAATGTGTGGGAGACTATTCTGGTACATGTGTACAGCTTAACTTTGTGTATGTAAGGAAAAGTTTAACTAAGCATAGTAAACAAAAAAAATAGTTATACATTTATTCTCTTATATGTATAGAAATAGTTCTAAAACTAATGTATTGGGGATGTAATTAAAACTATTCAAAGACTTTTAACTCTTAAAATTTTTTTTATTTTGATGAAGTAATGTGATGTGCTATCAGACATAAGAGCAAAATGATTTTGTTATGTTACTATGATTGTTTAACTCCAACTGAAATGTCTCGAAGTAAAAAGATAAATGGAGATTTTCTCAAAAACTAAATCTCTGTTAAAACAAATAACATGTGGTCGGTTTGTTTGTCCAGGAAGCCAACTCATGTGACAGTGAGCTGAAAGAGCTGAGAGAACACCAACAGGCTGTCAGCGAGCAGCTGGAGCAGAAGCAGGTCAACTGTCAACAGCTCCAGGGAGCATCAGACACACTGGATGGTGATTTAGAGAGGGCTGTTGAGGTCAAACAAAGGGTAAGTACCATACATTCTTGATATGTATACCAGTGTATTAGCTTTTCTTGAAAGGCAACTTATCTTGTCAGCATCTTCCATGTAGTTTCAAATGCATGTAAAACAAAAAATCCTGGCCACTATCTATCTATTTTTATTAGTTTGTTAGGAAGACTTCTTGCTCGGTTAGATGACATATAGCTTATGAAATTTCTAGTGAATAAAAATGAAGAGCTGTTTTTAGTGTATTTTAGCAGAACTTTTGTTGCTTAACATTATAAGGGTAGCAGAATGCACTTGGAATCAAACTGAACTATTATCAGGGGTAGAAGTATTAATTACAACCAAATGAAAATTACTGGCATTAAAATAAAGAAGAAAAAAATTGTAGAGAACATTACTAGTCGTCTTTTGTGGAATAAATTGCCACACATTTTGTATATGGCTGAAGAGGTATTTTAGGATTTAAATTTGTCTAAAGTTTTGATAAATAGTGATATATCACAGCCCTTTAAATACATGAAAAAAACTGAAATATAATTAGAGTATCAAAATGGAAAATTTTAAAATTCTTAGATACCCTCCATTGTTTAAAAAAAAATTTGAAAAGCAGCATTCAAAAGAGTTAATCTTTAAACTTCTTTTTATAACAGCTGCAAAAAAAAGTAAAAAATGCACTTACTAAGCCAATTTTATTCTTTCTACTAATGTGACCACTGAAAATTATACTGATTTGATGAGTGATTTATTCTTTCCCTCCATCCCCCACAGAATATGATGGAATTGCTTTCCAGACAACAGAAAAGTAAATATTACCAGCAGGTGAAAGACAATAAGTACACAATGATGTGTCGCTCTGAATCTTCTCTTCAGTTGGAGTCACAGAAACAGGAAGATCGGCTCCAGTCTCTCACCTCCATAGTACACAGACTCAATTCTGAGTTTCCCTATGCACAGCCAGCATTGAGAAAGGTCACAATGACATTAACATCTCGATCAGCAGCTATGGATGCTTAATGAAGATTTTTTTTTTTTTTTACAAATACGTATTTTGATATTAAGAATGAAAAAAAAAAGTTTAAGGTTAAAGTATCTTTTTTTTTTGTTGTTGAATTTTAACCACAATTTTTGCTTATAGTTCAAAATGTATTAATGAGATACTCCGAAAAAAAATATTTAAAAAAGTATCAATTTATCTAGAAAAATTGTGGTCAATTTATAAACTGATTATTTCTTTTTTATTTTGTCTACAATTGTATTTGTGCTTCACATTTTACCCTAGAAGCTTCTTAAAAAGAACTCAATTTTGAGCCAATGACCTCATGGACCATCCACATTTAAGAAAACAATGTAGATACCACGGTTGGTTTGAGCTCTTCATTTCTGTGTAGAAATAAAGTCTAAACCAAATAAAAAGCTACCATTGATGTTGTATTTTGTATTATTAAACTTATGTGTTTGATTTTTGCTGTCTTTATATTTGTTCCATTTGTCATAATGTTTATATCTACATTTGGTCTATATCTACATTTGGTCTATATCTACATTTGGTCTATATCTAGGTAAAATGAGAAATAATTGTGGATTTTTTTTCTTAACAATATTTTTTTATGCCAAGTTTTGCTCTGTTCTTGATTGTCAAGAAATGACAGATAATTATTGAATAGAAGGCAGATTAACTTAATTACATAAACACATCCAGAAAACAATTTTGCATATTTTTGCCTGGCAATAATGCTGAGAACCCCAGTCTACTCGAGACATCAGTCTCACTAAGTTAGTTGGACTATTTCAGTTGTCCTGCATGCTTTAATTTGGATTGTTGTGCTGCATGCTTTAATACGGATTTACTTGCCTCCTGCTGTGATCAGAATCTTCGTAACTTTGGCTAAGTTATGGTGTTTATTATAAAACTGTTAAACATAAATCAAGCAGACTTGCAGTGAAAGGAAAGCACCTGAATACTTTTCAGGGCCCCAAGTGTATTCAGAGATATTCCAAGTATTGACCATGCAAGTACAGTTACGCAAGGTGCAAGTAGGAGTACAAGTACACACATTTTAAAATTGCGAGTAAGACTGTGAGTATTAAAGACATAGTGTACAAGCACCCAAGGTCCAAGCACCAGTTCATCAAGAAAGGTATTCAGTACACGTACTTGGTAAAACTTGTACAATGACTTTTCATAATCTGCTGTAATATAATTTTTAAGCTGTGAATACTATGGTATCGGATTATCCTCATTGATACCTTGCTATTTCTTGTTAAATTTACTTGTTTGGCTAATTACAGACGGTATCATTTCGTTAAAAACATCTAGTAACACTGGCAAGTTATGAGAAACGTGGTTGGTAAAAATTTAATTTTATTTCAAATTTACTTAATAATTTAATAACTAATATTTTTACAAATGATAAAAATATGGTAAATTCTTTTTAACAATAAATGATTTAATAAACTGATAGATTTTTAGACAATTTGTAGCAAAATAACCCAAATTGCCTTTCCTGACTTTTCGGCACATGACGCCCCTGGGCAGGTAGGAAAAGTAAGTAACCACAAAGGCATACCATAGACCTCTTCCAGTATTAGTTTATGCTAGATACGGTGCTAAGAAGATCATTCAGGCATTTTTACCTTGGGCACATCCATAAAGTCGCGGCCAAGGGCCAAAGATATGATAACGAAAATGTTTCTGTGCCACATAACGGGACTGATTTAACACTGTATTCTGATGAAAGGAAAGTTGTTTCCTACAACGGATGTCGTCCATTACCCATTCTGGATTTTGCATCTTCGTCTGTTCCGCCTGTGGCAGAGACAATGGCGTTGTTTGCAAATTCGTTCAATGCCCAAGCGCAGCCTGTGGGTGTGGAAAAGAGCCCACTAGAGGCTGAGTATGCCAAGATCAAACACTGTGAACGAACTTGGTGGTTCTAGAGTGGGGAAAATGGGGTGACGGGCAGAAATATCCGCAGTCTGATGGAGCGGCCATCCAAAAATGACCCGTGGTGCGGGCTCAGAAGAATCAAGCAGGCACTAATTGCCCAGTTACGCTCTTGGCATTGTCCTATAGGGGCGTACTTTGGGAGGCTGGGGCAACAATGTCGATTCCCTTTGCCGACATTGCAAAAAAGGTTGAGGAAACCGTAGATCATGTGAGATTCGAGTGCCAGGAGCTGGCAGACTCCAAGGTGGACCAGTCATCGGGTAGCTTGCTTGCCTTTATAAAACAGTTCCCAGATGTTGAGGAACCCAGCAAATTTGATCTCACGGACTCTTAGAGACTGTCTCAGCCAGCAGTTATCACTGATGGAGAGAGAGAGAGAGAGAGAGAGAGAGAGAGAAAGAAAGAGAGAGAGAAACACACAGACAGACAGAGAGACAGAGAGAGAGAGAGAGAGAGAGAGAGAGAGAGAGAGACTATGGTGCTATTGGGGTAGGTCAAACGACCCTCTTCCCAAGTTACCTATCACCCACCAAAGGGGAGGATGGTTTAAATTTTATTCTTGAATCATAATTGAAATACCCGTTTTTTATATTACACAAAATGTGAACTATTCAGCACCAAGGTTCGGTGTATATTTAAAAATTGACTTTTTTTTTATAAAAACTTTCAAAAATAAAGGAAAATTTAAACAAAATGAAATATTAACTGCCGTATGCCTCACCTCATAGGATGCCTAAGCTAGACCAAGCTCAACTTGATTTACTGTCAGTATTTAAAGATGTAAGAAATTTTTTATCTTCTCGGTTTTTCTTCCTTTAGCATAATTATCTAATAGTTTTTAAAAATCATTATGTGGACCGAAAAAAGAAACGCACTGGCTCCACGACCGTCATATCATGTATTAAAATGAGAGGTTAGTTTGTGTGGCGCGCTAGTGATGTAGGTTGTTCGCTTGGCTGAGACCCAGTTAGGCTAGCTATCTGCGGGTTCGATTCCTACTCGAGACATAAATTTTTTTTTCAAATTTTATTTTTCAGGATCAGGGTTAGGGATAGGGGGTTAGGGATAGGGTTAGGGTGTGGAGCAATATCTATTGATGGTCATTTTTTAATAAATCATAATTTTTTTTTCCAGATTTTTTTTCAGGATTAGGGTTAGGGATAGGGTTAGGGATAGGATTAGGGTTAGGGATAGGGATAGGATTAGGGTTAGGATTAGGGTTAGGGATAGGATTAGGGATAGGGATATGGTTAGGGATAGGATTAGGGATAGGGTTAGGATTAGGGTTAGGGTTAGGGATAGGATTAGGGATAGGGTTAGGCATAGGATTAGGGATAGGATTAGGGATAGGATTAGGGATAGGGTTAGGGTTAGGGATAGGGTTAGGGATAGGGATATGGTTAGGGATAGGGTTAGGGATAGGGTTAGGGATAGGATTAGGGTTAGGGATAGGATTAGGGATAGGGTTAGGCATAGGATTAGGGATAGGATTAGGGATAGGATTAGGGATAGGGTTAGGGATAGGGTTAGGGATAGGTTAGGGTGTGGAGCAATATCTATTTATGGTCCCCGAAAAAAAAAATATCTCCGATTTTTAACAGTAAATGACGTCATCAACGTCTGCAGTAAATAAGAGTTCTCATTCATTCTGTTTACTCTTTAATTGTGTTAAAACGATCGCCGATTTTGAGCACCATCATTGTGTAAGTAATAATATCATAATATAAACTGCATTTATAACTTTACATCATAAGAGTTCATTCTGTTGACGGAAGCGGTAAAAAAAAATACATCGTCCGTCATTGACGGTCGTGGAGCCAGTGCGAAAAAGAAAAACACCCTGACATAATACAAAACCTTACATAATACATATTACTTAAGTTAACTTTGTCTTCACATCTTTTCCTCTATAAATATCATATTTTTATTCATTATGTAATGTCATGTCAGATTTAAGAGACAACATTTCAATTCGATTCTACAGACGTATTCAAATTCTTTATTCTTAGCTAAAAAGTGGAAATGCGGATTATTCCAAAACACTTAATTATAAAAAAAATCTGAGTGTTACAACATAATTGGCTTTAAAATATATATATCTCATTTACGACACCTCTTCGGAATTTAAGACGATCTAAAATTATTACGCATCGCGTACTTTCATCTTTGCAAGTATGTGAATATTTGTGTACTATTAAAGGAAGTGTCATGGTATAGTTATGAGTACTACGCACACAGGTGTGTGTGTATCTGTGGAGTTTGGCCAACTAGGTCAACATGTGTTCATTCGAGATGTTTATAGAAAATAAATATGTTGTTTATTATTCTAGATATTAATGGAAAATAAATATGTTGTTTATTTGTAAATTGTATTGACTAAATGAGTGAGAGACAGAGCGATGTGGAATGTTCGAGATGGATGGAAGGAAATTATATAAAGACGATGTTCAGTTGAGAAAGGGGATTGAGAAGAGAGTTGAGTCAATCGAGTCAGTGAAGTTGTTTGAGTATTGAGAGTATTCGAGTACATATCAGAAGTTTTAGTTGATCAGTTAAGTTAATTGATTACAAGTATTATTCATTGGATTTATTCTGTTTATTTATATTATTGTGTCGTCAATAAATCATATGAACCATGGACATGAATTGAGTTCTTATATTAACCAGTTCACATAATATAACGTGATTTACAGGAAGTGTTGAAGCGATACAAACACAATACAACATAAACGTTTGAGATAAACTACAGAATTTTTTTTTGTCACCTATCAATGGGCCAGTCCATGTTCGGCAGAGATCAGCACTATCGGGACAAAATAATGATTAGCTAGCGGGAAACAATAATTAATCGTCGAACCATTGCCCTTTATTAGAGGAATGGGTAATACGCGATAAACTACTCTGACTGTCTTAGACCGTAGAGACTACATTGATGACGTCTACAGTAGTCTACACTGTTTACAAAGTAGTCTATTTACTCAATCTACAATCAATTGTAAGCAGGCAGTTGAATTTTGAATGGTGCATTCAATTATACGCAAAGTCTGACGGGAAGTCTGACGTTGGTTGATTGATGGGAATGTGTACTGTTTAATCGCAGGCTGTTTTTTTTAGGCTTTTAGCTATAACGAGGCTCTGAGCAAAAGTCGGGGACTCCATAGAACAGCGGTTCTCATCCTTTATCGCGGCTGCAGCCCCGAAGGATGTGAAAGTATGTATGCGGGTACCCCTCACACGTAAGTTCGCGAATAAATAAATGTACTTATTCCCATTATGGAATATGTTTACCTTTCTAATACGATACCAGGGCGTGTGGTTTGGGGGGATGAGTCACGCAGCAAACTGGCAACATTCTTTAAACGCATGGTTGCTTTGAACGAAAATTTATTGTCGCCGCGTACCCCTGCCAAACCTTTTCCCGCACGCCATCGGGGTGCGCGTGTCACCGGATGAGAACCGCGGAATGAAATTTATAAGTAAAGTTCCCTTAGCCAGTGGCGTACCTTGGGGGGGGGGCGGTGGGTGCGGTCCGCACCGGGCGGCACTTTCTATTACTTTTTAGGGGGGGGGGCGGCAAAAATGTATAGATTAAATTGAAATACCTAAATGAGAGGGCGGCAAAATCGTCTTCCGCCCTGGGCGGCCGATACCCACGCTACGCCGCTGCCCTTAGCCCTAGCGGGCCATCGGGGCAGATGAAGAGTAGAATTCATCTGTTTCTATAACCTCGGCATATGAAGGGATTGTGTGGGTTAGCACAACGCCCAGCCGCCTTTACTTCCCCAACTTAAAGTCAGGTACCCATTTAAAGCTGGGTGGACTTGTGGGACGACTTTGCACCAAATAACACCTGGAAAAATTCCAAGGTTCTCACCGAGGTCAACAGTCGAGTATCTACACCACTCGGCCATCCGTCCCACCTAGTACCATAAAGGGCTCCCTTTTATCCTAGGCACACTGTACGGCTGCCTATCCATAAAAACGCCTCTGCTTACAATTCTAATAATTAACAAAGTTTTTTTTTTATGTTTACTCCAACAGCTTGATACTCTCATAGTTAAACAACAAGCCGAAATACTGGAAGCTTTTACACATTTTGAAACACAAAATAAATATAGAGCTTACGATAAAATTGGCCGGCATGTGTTGTACATAGGTGAGTTAATAGACAAATGAAGCGTTTCTCTGTTGGACTGTGGAGCAGCATACGGCATCGCGTGCTGTTGAGACACATCAAAATGAAATGTATTGTCAATTACGGTGTTGACCTAAAAATGTAAACTATTGTTTTAGCAGGAGATATGTCGTTTGCTCAATTACAATACATTACAGAGATTCGGCATGTCGTATTCTAACTTGGTAGATGTGGCATGGTTTCTATAAATAGAATCATACTATTGTAATTTTTTTTATCTTACTTGATTATTGAAAATGATTTGAAAAAAAAAATCTAGGAAGATTATAAATTAAAAAAAAAAAAACCACACCTCTTAATCTCCTACATTTATGATTTATTTAAATTGAGTAAGAAGTTATGGTATCTAAGACTATATTTCTAATTTGAAGCAACATGTGCTAAGTATTAAGCAAACGTCAGAAAGACAGAAGCTCAGATGTATATACAGAGTTTTCCTGTCCATACTAACGGATCTTGCCCAATATATATATATATCTATATATATATATATATATATATATATATATATATATATATATATTATATATATAGTGGATTCCGCTTAATTGGGACACCGCTTAATTGGGACGCCGCTTATTTGGGAGAAATCTCAAAGAAACCAAACCAAGAAGCCAATAGTAAATTTGTATGTTTAATCGGGACAGCCGCTTTATCGGGACAAAAAGCCTCCGGTTCGATGTGTCCCAATTAAGCGGAATCGACTGTATATATATATATATATATATATATATATATATATATATATATATATATATATATATATATTGAACCGTTATACTTCAATCTACTGACGTTTTATATAGTGCCTACTAGAACATGTTGGCCTACTAGTTTAGGTGTCTATCAGGTTCTCACTTCAACCCACTAATTCAATTCTCAAATGTTCAATACGTTTGTGCTCTAAATGTTCCTCACTCAGCTGAAGAGTCAGGGTGCTTGATCCGGCAGTTCTGCAGCAGTGGCCGGAGTTACTCAATGCACGTCTTTGATAACAACATGAACGAAGTTCTGACTCTGCAGAGCCCAAAAAGACCTTTCAAGGGCCTTTGCTGTTTTGCCTGCTGTGATTTATGCAGGTAAGTTGAAGGAATACGTCTATCTGCAGTGGTGGCGAGCCTATGGCACGCGTGCCACAGTCGGAATGCAGAGCAGGCCCGTAGCCAGGTCAAAGTAAGCAGGGGGCACCAATACCCAGCAAGGGGGCACCTTTACTTTTTCTTTATTTTTTCCTCTTTTTCTTCTTTTTTAAGCGGGTGGGGGGCACTATACACATAGCCGGGGGGGGGCACGGCTACTGAACAAAGTATGCTAATGAACAAGGTATGCTACTGAACAAAGTATTCTACTGAACAAGGTATGCCACTGTACAGTTTGACAATCAAGATGTACAGGTTTTTTTGTTTTTGTTTTTCTCAACCCCTCACATTTACATATTCTAAAGTTTCGAGTCAGGTATGGGTTTAAAACCTGAGACTTAAGATCTACACTGAAAACCGCCCCGTTCGTATTCATTTTTTAAAATTCCCTTAACCGATGTGGTCGCTGGGGGAATAAATGGACACATCAACAGATGGACACATCAACAGATGGACACATCAACAGATGAACACATCAACAGATGGACACATCAACAGATGGACACATCAACAGATGAACACACATCAACAGATGGACACATCAACAGATGGACACATCAACAGATGGACACATCAACAAATGTACACATCAACAAATGAACACACATCAACAGATGGACACATCAACAGATGGACACATCAACAGATGGACACATCAACAGATGTACACATCAACAGATGGACACATCAACAGATGTACACATCAACAGATGAACACACATCAACAGATGGACACATCAACAGATGGACGCACATCAACAGATGGACACATCAACAGATGGACACATCAACAGATGTACACATCAACAGATGGACACATCAACAGATGTACACATCAACAGATGGACACATCAACAGATGTACACATCAACAGATGTACACATCAACAGATGTACACATCAACAGATGGACACATCAACAGATGGACACATCAACAGATGGACACATCAACAGATGGACACATCAACAGATGAACACACATCAACAGATGGACACATCAACAGATGGACACATCAACAGATGTACACATCAACAGATGGACACATCAACAGATGTACACATCAACAGATGGACACATCAACAGATGAACACATCAACAGATGGACACATCAACAGATGGACACATCAACAGATGAACACACATCAACAGATGGACACATCAACAGATGGACACATCAACAGATGGACACATCAACAGATGGACACATCAACAGATGTACACATCAACAGATGGACACATCAACAGATGGACACATCAACAGATGGACACATCAACAGATGTACACATCAACAGATGTACACATCAACAGATGTACACATCAACAGATGGACACACATCAACAGATGGACACATCAACAGATGGACACACATCAACAGATGGACACACATCAACAGATGTACACATCAACAGATGGACACATCAACAGATGGACACATCAACAGATGGACACACATCAACAGATGGACACACATCAACAGATGGACACATCAACAGATGGACACATCAACAGATGGACACATCAACAGATGGACACATCAACAAATGTACACATCAACAGATGAACACACATCAACAGATGGACACATCAACAGATGGACACATCAACAGATGTACACATCAACAGATGGACACATCAACAGATGTACACATCAACAGATGGACACATCAACAGATGGACACATCAACAGATGAACACATCAACAGATGGACACATCAACAGATGGACACATCAACAGATGAACACACATCAACAGATGGACACATCAACAGATGGACACATCAACAGATGGACACATCAACAGATGGACACATCAACAGATGGACACATCAACAGATGGACACATCAACAGATGTACACATCAACAGATGTACACATCAACAGATGGACACATCAACAGATGGACACACATCAACAGATGGACACATCAACAGATGGACACACATCAACAGATGTACACATCAACAGATGGACACATCAACAGATGGACACATCAACAGATGGACACACATCAACAGATGGACACATCAACAGATGGACACATCAACAGATGGACACATCAACAGATGGACACACATCAACAGATGGACACACATCAACAGATGGACACATCAACAGATGGACACATCAACAGATGGACACATCAACAGATGAACACACATCAACAGATGGACACATCAACAGATGTACACATCAACAGATGGACACATCAACAGATGGACACACATCAACAGATGGACACACATCAACAGATGGACACATCAACAGATGGACACACATCAACAGATGGACACATCAACAGATGGACACACATCAACAGATGGACACATCAACAGATGGACACATCAACAGATGGACACATCAACAGATGGACACACATCAACAGATGGACACATCAACAGATGGACACATCAACAGATGGACACACATCAACAGATGGACACACATCAACAGATGGACACATCAACAGATGGACACATCAACAGATGGACACATCAACAGATGAACACACATCAACAGATGGACACATCAACAGATGGACACATCAACAGATGGACACATCAACAGATGAACACACATCAACAGATGGACACATCAACAGATGGACACATCAACAGATGGACACATCAACAGATGGACACATCAACAGATGGACACATCAACAGATGTACACATCAACAGATGGACACATCAACAAATGTACACATCAACAGATGGACACATCAACAGATGGACACATCAACAGATGGACACATCAACAGATGGACACACATCAACAGATGAACACACATCAACAGATGGACACATCAACAAATGTACACATCAACAGATGAACACACATCAACAGATGGACACATCAACAGATGGACACATCAACAGATGGATACATAAACAAATGTACACATCAACAGATGGACACATCAACAGATGGACACATCAACAAATGGACACATCAACAGATGGACACATCAACAGATGAACACACATCAACAGATGGACACATCAACAGATGGTCACACATCAACAGATGGACACATCAACAGAAGGACACATCAACAGATGAACACACATCAACAGATGGACACACAACAACAGATGTACTTTACATAATTGGTGGCGCCCATCTCCTCTCTATGTCTGAGGCGATTTTTCTGTTGGCTTTACCTGTGATCGAACCCTGTATCCTTTGCATGCAATTCATTTATTTAAATGAAAAAAAATAATTCAATAACCATGAAGGCCTTTATAAACACATCTTGGAACCAAACAATTAAACGCGCAATAGACCAATTTACATTATTTACTGTTATAGAATAAGTAATAAAATAATACATGTTGGTCAGTGACGTCACTGGCAAATGGGTCAGCTTCTCCCCCTCCCTAAACAATAATTTCTCTAATCACGTGCTCCGATATCATCGCCCCCCCCCTATAACTACTAGTCCCGCGTCTCCTTAACGATAACAGTGACATATACTCTGTCATTTAAAGTACGTGTAGTCTAGTAAGTAATGGACCTGCTCGTGAATCTGTTTAGAAATAGAACATTCCCCTTTTAAAGCTCTTTAATCCAACAAATACAGTTTAAAAACACTTGCATGATACATAGACAACTGAATATCAAACGAACAGCGATAAATATTTATATTCTTGTTAAATCAAAAGACACTTACAAACCTTTATCCAACTTTAATAAGTGTTTCTTCGTTTATTTTATAGGTAAGTTTAAAAAAAATAATTTTAGAGTAGGCCCACACGTAGGTCTATATCTCATCACAAATCTTCTTCTTTTTCTTTTGGCTCTACAGCCCATTTAGGGCCCTGACCTGCCATAATTTTCCCGATCCATGGTCTTCTTCCTACACTCTCTCACTCCTATGATAAATACACTTGATTATAAATGGAAAAAAAATCTCGCTTTTCATTAGGTCTACAGCATTGTTCAATAAACTAATTCTTTCATTGTTTAAAATAAAACAAGCAATTAAGCCTGTTCCATTCTGGACACAGGACGTGTTAGCGCATTTTCAGTACGTTTGTTATCTTTCAGTAAATATTTGTAAATTTTGGAAATGTTTATAAATTCAATTGTGTAATGCATATATCTGAAAAAAGATATTAAAAGGACAAGTAAGTCATGTTGAATAACTGTTACAAAAATAAATAATGATTACGCCCCTTTGATTAGCTTTTATTATTTATATTTAAAATATAAGCAAAACGGTACATAACAATCTCTTATATTTTGGCCCTGAGAGGTCAAATCGCGAAATGGACTTTTGATGTACACTTGGCAGGCCAAGACCTACACAATGATATATACATCATGGGTCTAGGACTTATGGTTGCTGAGATATAGGGCGGTCCATTATTAATATAGCTTATATAGTAAAAAAACAGCACTTTATAAGGCCCCTTTTACGGCCCTGAGAGGTCAGATTGCGAAATGGAAAAAAAGTCATTTCTTGGTAGGCCAAGACCTACAAAATGATATATACATCATGGGTCTAGGACTTATAGTTGCTGAGATATAGCGTTCCTTTATTAATATAGCTTATATAGTAAAAACGGTACTAAGGCCCCTTTTTACGGCCCTGAGAGGTCAGATCGCAAAATGGAAAAAAGCTATTTCTTGGCAGGCCAAGACCTACAAAATGATATATACATCATGGGTCTAGGACTTATGGTTATTGAGATCTAGGGTGATGACAGACAGACAGTTATAAGGCCCCTTTTACGGCCCTGAGAGGTCAGATCGCGAAATGGAAAAAAGCTATTTCTTGGTAGGCCAAGACCTACAAAATGATATATACATCATGGGTCTAGGACTTATAGTTGCTGAGATATAGCGTTCCTTTATTAATATAGCTTATATAGTAAAAAACGGGACTAAGGCTCCTTTTACGGCCCTGAGAGGTCAGATCGCGAAATGGAAAAAACCTCTTTCTTGGCAGGCCAAGACCTACAAAATGATATATACATCATGGGTCTAGGACTTATGGTTATTGAGATCTAGGGTGACAGACAGACAGACAGACAGACAGGATGACAGACAGACAGACAGACAGACAGACAAAACGGGGACAATAGAGCATTTTTTTTTCGAAAATGCTCTAAAAATCTCTGTCCAACATCAGCCACCAGATTCACGTGTTTTGCTGCTCACAAGAGATTGGGTACATCCAGGAAGTCTGTTCCTGCAGATACACTTTCGTTGTTTACACTGCAGAGGGACAGCCTATATACCAGATCGAAGGTATAACATTGATTTTGTTCAGTCATTTTAGCCATCATAACGATCTAGTAGTGACCCCTTGCTTCCACTTTAGCCATCATAACGATCTAGTAGTGACCCCTTGCTTCCACTTTAGTCATCACTACAGCTCTAGTAGTGACCCCTTGCTTCCACTTTAGTCATCACTACAGCTCTAGTAGTGACCCCTTGCTTCCACCTTAGCCATCATAACGATCTAGTAGTGACCCCCCCCCTTTCCACCAGATCACAATAAAAAGCACCCCACCCCTATTAGATTATCAATGAGAAGCAGAAGTCAAACAAACATGTCCGGCTTTAAGCTCATTGGAACTATCACCATAAGAGCACCCCCCAGCAAGCTTAAATCGCGCCTAGGGCACAATACCTTTTTAGCGCCCCCCCCCCCTTCGAAAACCATATAATATTATATGTAAAATATACTCGCGGACCATTTGGCACCAATTTGTGAGTAGTGCCAGGGGCATGATGCCCCCTTGCCACCCCCCGTCGCTTCGCCACTGCGCCCCCCCATCACTACTTAAAGCCTCATATATGTTGTGTACAAGGCTGGCCTTAAGACGAATAGAGCCGTTTTCTATCTAACGGGCCCAGCGCAGAATGTGGCCTCGTTCTAGCACATTGATTAGTTTCTGTCAAATTAAAAGGTATCCATTCATGCAATTGTACGTCATAAGAGACACTCCTGTTGTTACAGGATTCAGGTTGAGTATCTGTTGTCGAAAATTCTAATGGACACAATTTTGCAAGCGGCAGCCTTGATTGCGTTTTTGCCATGCCCGCTAATTTCCCCTCAATATTACTATACCAAGGACCACCAACGTCTGTCACGTGTTCCTGTCCATCCACCTACATCTGCCCCCTCCTCCCCAGCTCCGTACTGCCGCTGGGACAGCTGCTGCTGTGATGACGTGTTCCACATATACAGATACGAAGGAGATGTCTCCATTGCCCAAATAAGGAAAAAATTCGCTGGCTTTGGAAAAGTAAGCTGGAATATTTTACTATGGTATTTCATCTCGAACATTCTCTCGTTGTCTCCAATCGCTCTCTCTCTCTCTCTCTCTCTCTCTCTCTCTCTCTCTCTCTCTCTCTCTCTCTCTCTCTCTCTCTTCCCTCTCTTTCTATACCCTCTCGTTCTCTACTCTCTTCCCCACTATTTCTCTATTCTCTCAACTCAATATCTTCTCTCAGTCTCTCTCTCTCTCTCTCTCTCTCTCTCGCTCTGTGTGTGTGTTCCCCCCGCCCTCTTTCTCTCTCTAACTCTGTGTTTCCCTTCCCTCTCTCTCTTTTTGTCGATCTCCCTATCTCTCAAGCCATCTCTCTCCTCAGTTCTGTGTTTGTCGAGCCAAGACTTAGTGCCCGGGAAGATGTAACTCCCCCAACATTTGGAGATCACCATAGCGACAGATCAAGAAGGGGAGTAAGCGTTCTGAGTTGACGCAACTGGCCTACATAGTATAATGGTCAATGCTCTTGAGAGTCTCATTTCTAATTTCACTATTTATCGGAGTAAAATTAATTTTAAAATTAAGTTAATAGAAAAAAAATATCAGTCATAATTAAAAAAATAGTAAACACCATAATATTTTTCGTGAGAAATGGCCGAGTGGTGTAGTTACTCGACTGTCGACCCGAGAGTCGTGGGTTCGATCATCGGTGAGAACCATGGAATTTTTCCAGGAGTTATTTGGTACAAAGTCGTCGCACAAGTCCACCCAGCTTTAAATGGGTACCTGACTTAAGTTGGCTTAAGGCGGCTGGGCGTTGTGCTAACCACACAATCCCTTCATATGCCGAGGTTATTGAAACAGGTGAATTTTACACTTCATCTGTCCCGATGGCCCGTTAGGGCTAAGGGAACTTTACTTTTTTTTTTAATCATATTTTTCAGTAAATTGACGATACTCATGTGTGGCTTAGTATATGAACTCCATTTTTATTTTACACGGGCGACATGATGTATTTGTTCCCATATTTCTTTTTAAAGTAATTATGAAGACATTGATCATTTAAACATTTATAATGAAAAAATAAATAAATAAATCTACGTTTATTCTAGGAGATTTTCACTGATGCTGACAACTTTGGAATTACGTTTCAAAAAGAAATGCACACCCATGACAAAGCCTTACTTTTCGCCGCCACATTCCTGATTGACTTCATGTTCTATGAAAACAACACGCAAGAAGACAAAGCAGGCAGTATAGGCACAATTTAAAACAGTTACTATTGGTTGTCTGGGTGCAGGCAGTGCAGGCACAGTTTAAACATTTACTATTGGTTGTCTGGGTGCAGGCAGTGCAGGCACAGTTTAAACAGTTACTATTGGTTGTCTGGTCGCAGATAATGTATGACTGCTGGTGCCAATTTCAACATCTCTTTCGATTCCATGAAATTAAAACTATAGTTTTACATTTATTGTTTCAATTTATAATAATATACCTAACTTTGTAGAGCGAGTACGATGGATAACACACCGAACAAAGGACAGTTCGTTTCATCAAAGCTTAAGTAAAAAAATATAATGATGTAGTTCAATATTTGCATATGTACATTCAATAAGAAAATGCCGAGAAATATTTCAGTCTTGGTTTAAATTATTTTATCAGTTTATTTCTTCGACTCTTTTCTAAATTATGAACAATAAATTAACGTTTCTTTTTTTCTTCTTGCTAAGTGTCATTTTAATTTTTTTTTTATTGTGTTTAAGAAAATGGGGAAGACACTATCTATCTATCTATCTATCTATCTATCTATCTATCTATCTATCTATCTATCTATCTATCTATCTATCTATCTATCTATCTATCTATCTATCTATCTATCTATCTATCTATCTATCTATCTATCTATCTATCTATCTATCTATCTATCTATCTATCTATCTATCTATCTATCTATCTATCTATCTATCTATCTATCTATCTATCTATCTATCTATCTATCTATCTATCTATCTATCTATCTATCTATCTATCTATCTATCTATCTATCTATCTATCTATCTATCTATCTATCTATCTATCTATCTATCTATCTATCTATCTATCTATCTATCTATCTATCTATCTATCTATCTATCTATCTATCTATCTATCTATCTATCCATCTATCTATCTAATCTAATCTAATCTATCTAATATATCTTTCAGCTCTCTTTATTTCTCTCTCTCTCTCTCTCTCTCAACCTCTCTCTCTATCTCTCAACCTCTCTCTCTCTCTCTCTCTTTGGAGGCACCACGAAAGATATAGGTGACTGTGCTCGCTAGGATCTGAACCTATTAACCTACAGCTAATAACCGAAGCGCCACCTCCGCAAGGAGAGACAACCCGAACAACTAAAAGGTCCCTCGAGCTTTACGGGTGAATTGCAGGCAATTAAACATGTTTTTACAGGGGTCCCACATTCTTTGGGTGCGTCGAAACACCCAAAGCTAGTGTTGTTTTCGTCGACGAAAACTAAAACTAAAACCTTTTGTTAACGAAAATGTTGACTTTTCGTCAACGAGAACTAAAACTAAAACTAAAATTAGAAGCAAGACTAAAACTAGACGAAAACTGAAATTATTACAGAAAAAACGAAATAAAAACTGAAACTAAAATATAGTGTTGCTTTCGTTCACGAAAACTAAAACTAAAACCTTTTGTTAACGAAAATGTTGACTTTTCGTCAACGAGAACTAAAACTAAAACTAAAATTAGAAGCAAGACTAAAACTAGACGAAAACTGAAATTATTACAGAAAAAACGAAATAAAAACTGAAACTAAAATATAGTGTTGCTTTCGTTCACGAAAACTAAAACCTTTTGTTAACGAAAATGTTGACTTTTCGTCAACGAGAACTAAAACTAAAACTAAAATTAGAAGCAAGACTAAAACTAGACGAAAACTGAAATTATTACAGAAAAAGCGAAATAAAAACTGAAACTAAAATATAGTGTTGCTTTCGTTCACGAAAACTAAAACTAAAACCTTTTGTTAACGAAAATGTTGACTTTTCGTCAACGAGAACTAAAACTAAAACTAAAATTAGCAGCAAGACTAAAACTAGACGAAAACTAAAATTATTACAGAAAAAAACGAAATAAAAACTGAAACTAAAATATGACCTGGGACTAAAACAACACTACCCAAAGCGTTCAATAGCAAGGCTAGTATATAAGCAGGGCCGGCGTTACGAATTGCGGGGTTCAATTTAACGGATGCTTGCGAGGCCCGTCTTCTAATCTTTAAAAGCCTGTGACAAGTAGGGGGCGACCGATAATCGGATCGATATTGGCACTATCGGTTAATATCGGATCGGCCGATTGTTGTAGGGAGCGACCAATAGTCGAACCGATATTGGCACTATGGGTTAACTGTCGGACCGGCCGTTTTTTGGCTGCCGATACATTGTTTTTTTTTTCACAACAGAGTTGCATAAAAAAAAGTCAGTAAATAACCCAATTCTATAACCAGATCAGACAAGATTTTAAAAAAAAAGGAAAAAAAAAACCCGTACACAGAAATTGTCACGTATACATCAGAGATATGACCTTGAAACAATAGGATTGGCATTTCTTAATTCTAATGTATGACCTTGAATGATACAATTAGTGAACATCTGTGTGTATTTTTTGTTGGGATGGGAAGTTGGGGGGTGGGGGACAAGACTTACGTGTGGGCGAAGTGTCACGAAATATGACAGGGAAGGGGTAAGCATGGATTGACATACGTCATTAACTGTAGCACGAGAGAAACACGTGTTTGGCATTGTTGTTGATTAAAAAAAAATATCGGTATCTGAAGGGGGGGGGGAACAAATTTCGCGTGGGCGAAGTGTTACAAAATATGTGAAATACGTCATACACCACGAGAATAACACGTGTTTGGCATTGTTGTTGCTTAAGGGGCTGTCCATTAATTACGTCAACAAAATAGGGGGGAGGGGGGGGTCAGAAATTTTTTGACAATTGTTGACGGGGGGGGGGGGTCAAGAAAAGTTGACGTCAACAATGTTACTTTTTTAAATTTAATATAATTACTTAATAAATAGGAAAATTAAGCAGCGTTTGTAGTTCTGTGTTACTCACTCGCTTAACATTCAGTATTTTAATTAAACTAACTATATTCCTACTAATTTTGCCACATAAACATTTTGGAAACCACCTTTTTTTGGGGGGGGGGGGTAATCAAATGTTGACGTAATTTTATTAGGGGGGGTCTCTGGAAGTTTGACAAGTTGTTGACAAGGGGGAGGGGGGGGGAGGTAAAAATCGCCAAAAATTTGTTGACATAAATAATGGACAGCCCCTAAAAAGAAAATATCGGTATCGGTATCGGTAAAAATGCTGGGGGAAAATATCGGTATCGGACTATCGGTAAAAAGGCATATCGGTCACTCCATAGTGACAAGAGCCATGACTGATAATGATATGCAAAATATGTAAATTGCGGAGCCCCTGCCAGGCGTGGGGCCCTATTAGGACCAATCGGTCAAATCGGTCTAAGTACAAATACAAAATAAATTTAATTTTATGAAAACTGGTATTACCAAGAAAAGATTTAGTAGTTTACCTCCTATATTTAATAATCCATGTCAAATTTGTCACAGGGTAGGTCACGACAAACATGCTTGTTGGTTTAGGAAGTAACATTCTGACAATTATCAAAACAGAAATAGACAGTATTACAACTATGGGGATAAAAACAAATATTTTAATAAAAGACAAAACAAATATAACAATAAAAGACAATCACCAAACTCTAGTCCCATTAGAAAACAAGAAAATAGGGGTAGATCAAGTCAAAGACACTCCTTTTAACAACATACATAACTGTAACATGATGGAGGGAAAAGGAGAGTTAATTTTTTATCCTTGTTATGTGGATGGTAGGAAAGTAATATGCTTAAGAGATAGTGGGTGTACATGTATTATTCTGGATTCAAAATTAGTTAAGGAAGAAAAAATATTAGAGGGCATAGAGGAAATAAGAATGGGAAATGGAGAAGTAGTAAAACACCCATGACATAAAATGTTAACAATTCAGCACAGCTTTCTTTTTTTACTTGCATCATTTCAGATGGACTCATAACAACATCTTCATCTAACCTTTGACCTCACAGCAATCGTAAAGGCATTATGGGGTCCTGGACAACCCAATAAGAATGAAATCTGATCGGTTCGGGGTTATATACTTGCATTATACTCAGGCATACGACCCTGATAACTCAATCTCTTGGGTCCACACATCCATCCATTGAAAGATGCTATGAAGACCAGGTCCGTCTCAACACATTAGTCCGACTGAGCTGATGTCCAGAGCCCCACATGTAAAGGGGCTACATCCCAACTGACCCTTTACATTTTTTTATTGTTTTGAGTGTTTATAGTAGAACCCCTAACCCCAAAAACGTTAGTTTGAATGGTCGGAAGGGGGGGGGTGGAAATTATGCACGGTTCACTCTAAGTTGTGCCCCTGTGCGTACACGACTTGCCGATCGCGTGAACACACATTACAACAGCGCACACAGATTTCATTGAGTAGATCTATATACTGTTAAGTTGCGCACAAAAACATATATAGTAATTTCTTTCACAAAGCTGCACACAACTTTGTGATATATCAGAGATAACTCTTATGTAGACTCAGTCGAATAGATATATCAGCTTTTTTCAATTACAAATTAAACTTTTATGAACCTTGAGTGAACTGGTGAACTGATGATAATGAACAAATCTTTTAGGTGAGTTACATTTTCGGGAAAATTGACCTGTTTGGTTTGAAACGCACTAAACAATACATATTCGTTCATTTTGATTTTTTTTAACAAAGAGGATACAGTAATCTGCTTAGCAATGTGGTGTGTGAATGTGTGTGTAATAAGAGGGGCGCTAGTTTGTGATAATAAGGCAGGCTGTGCTATGATACAGAGAGCAGGAGTGGGGGTGGGGGGGGGTGGGGCAAAGGCGACACCGTGAAGTGAGGAGCATCAGCAGCAAAATCACATTTTATTTTTAAAGAAAATAAAAAGCATTGAAGCGCGGCATATTGGGGACCTGCATCCTACTGAGAAAATCTACTGCACGCCCCTGGGTGAGATTGTCCGGGGCGCAAGATTAGCGACAGTCCTGGCTACGGCAAAGCTGTCATTCGACACATTCTATCATTGTATACCTTCCTAATAAATGTGTTCACTTTTTCTTTACGCAAATTTTCAGTGTTGCTTGGTAGATGTGCTTCTGCTCACTGAAAAAAACATTATATCAATTAGTTCGCTGGTTTTACCACATTTGTTTTCACATTTGTTTTCACAGATTATGTCTCATCCATGTTCTCATCTTTACGCTTTATTATTATTTTCTTGATTTTCGCATCAAAGAAAGGAAATACCCGATTTTTTTGCTTCAAGATGTTAATAATTCAGCACAGCTTTTTTTTTTTAGTAATGTGTTTATTTTTATAAAAGTTCTATGTACGATTTCGGGAAAGAACAAATTATGTTCTTTCAAAAATAGCACACTTGAAATGAAAGAAAGAAATATTGAACTCCTGCAGTCGTTTAACTCCTGACATGTCTAGACTAAATGAATATCAACTTGGATTACTGTCAGTATTTGAAGATGTAAGACAAAATTCGCAGTCAGTAAGCTCAATTAATCCGTTGTCTTTCATCTTTTCAAATTCTTAAATGAATTATGACAGCGGAGTCAAACTAGGGTTTCCTGATCTCTACGGGTCCATAAGAAAATATTGAGGGTCCTCATAAATATTTGAACATTATTGGCAATTTCTTTTTAGTCCTATTTATACAAAAAAAAATAATTAAAATGTTCAAAATTAAAAAAGTCTAGCATCAATCGCTTACTTCAAATATAAACATCATTAGCATTCGAGTTGATGTTCTCAACCTTTTTCGCGACTGTACCCCAAAGGGTGTGAAAGTATGTCCGCTGGTACGCCTCACTCTTAATTTCTTCCAATTCGTGGTTGTATCAAACGAAAATTATGTTTCTCTGCATATGCTTTTCCCCGTCCCCCCTTGGGGTACGCGTACCACCAGTTGAGAACCTCGGCATTAGAGGGAGGGGGGGGGTGCGAGTGCCCGAGTAACACAGACAAACGATCCCTAATGTGCCAATGTTTGGTATAGACAATTTGCTTGGATTATCCAAGAAAGATTTAGGAAATGCCCAAACATATTCTGTGGGACGGGTGGCCAAGTGGTGTAGATACTCTATGTCGACTT
The DNA here is from genome assembly GCA_021962125.1 of Bulinus truncatus. Taxonomy (NCBI): domain Eukaryota; kingdom Metazoa; phylum Mollusca; class Gastropoda; family Planorbidae; genus Bulinus; species Bulinus truncatus. The sequence goes on along the minus strand of JAGDYQ010000067.1, from coordinate 3,839,336 downwards.
GAGAGTCCTGGGTTCGATCCTCGGTGAGAACCATGGGAAATTTTCCAGGTGAAATGTGTTTCAAAGTCGTCCCACAAGTAAAGGCGTCTGGGCGTTGTGCTAACCACACAATCCCTTCATATGCCGAGGTTATAGAAACAGATGAATTGTACACTTCATCTGCCCCGATGCCCCGTTAGGGCTAAGGGAACTTTACAAACACATTCTACTCTTAAATCAATAACAAACTCGAATTTAGTAAAGATATGGACAAGCCACCAAGAACACGGCATTGTGCCAAGGGTGCACATTCCCTAACAGCCATCCATTACTGGACAGTCAAACATGTTTTGTTGTAGCCATCAGATTTTGCAGAGCGGACTACAGCCGCTTAATTTGTCAAAATATTGAACATATAAAAAACTCATAATAAAAAATAATTAGTTCCTTGTTTCAGAAGCTCTGTTCATTTTTCTTTATTAGTTAAATTGGTTGTTATTGCTTTCCATTTTATAAAATACATTGTATCCAACTTGTCTTATTTTAGTTAATTTACTTCGATGTTTTACTGTAGCATACATGTTGGGTAGAGGAAATGTTTTTGACGTGTGTAGCTCGTTGAAAATGTTTATCATTTACATGTTGCTTTTAACTACCTTTTTCTGGCCTTTTTTTTCTAACAGTTTGATACTATCGTAGTTAAACGAGAATTTGATAGATTGGAAATCTTGCTTGATTTTGAGCCAAAAAATAAATATAGAGCCTTTGATAAGATTGGACGACATCTGTTATATATAGGTTAGTATAAAACAGAACATATTACACAGTTCTACAAAAGAAACATTTTCTTCATGTGACGATGTTATTTCAGCGTATTTATATGTAGTGAGGTAGTTCTTTTTTTTACAAAGAATATGTTACTGGTTTTTCAGGAGTGCCTCTAATTTCGGTGTTAATACATTCAGTTAATTAGGAGTAGTATCCTGTAAAAAAGCTAATAGGACATTAACAGTTAAGTAAAGATTAAAAATGTAGAAACCATAATTAAAAAAAAATATTATTGCCATAGTAACGGCCATTTGCTTGCATTTTTTCAATAAAAAATAATAAATAAAACTATGTTATCAATTGAAACGAAATTTAAATAGTAATATTTTCCCCCTACTTTCAACCATGTTTAAAATTGATATGTAACCTTTAATGATTTTAGATTTAATTAATTTACCACAGTAGCCAGTGTTGAGCAGCCACAATGAGACACGTGTTGTCACTGCCTTGTATTTATTGCCAGTAATACCATCAATACCTATGTAAAAAAAACTTCACAGTTTTTAAAAATATAAATATATAAAACCACGCCAAAATCACAATTCGCTTATGTTTATTTTTAGTGGAATATCTCTTCTTTGTGGTCTGGGGTGCAGTGATAGGCCAGACAGGCTAAATAATTAGTAGTTTGCAAATTACCGAAGTCACCGTGAAAATGCGCTGACGCTAGTACGTCAAAAAATCTGGTAAGTGAAGTAGATAAAAAAATCAAATTAAAAATCAACAAATGGAAATATTATAATATTAATTCTGCTCTTGAATTAAGTAATTTTTTTTAAAGGAAAGACCTTTCTCAGAGCGGACAAAACAGTTATATATTTTCAAATACACTGTAAAGGCATATAATTTTTTTCTTTCTTTTTTTTATCTGAACGTGCTTTGGCCCAAAGTAACTGGCAACAGCCGCCTTTACCCAACATGTATGCTACAGTAAAACAACGAAGTAAATAAATTAAAATAAGAGATGTTGCATGCAATGTATTTAAAATGGAAACATTAACAACCAACTTAACTAATAAAGAACAATGAACAGAGTTTCTGAAACAAGGAACTAATTCTTTTTTATTATGATTTTTAATAATTTGCCAAATTAAGTAGTTGTAGTCCGCTCTGCAAAATTTGATGCCAACAAATGTGTTTTGGGTCCAAGCCTCCTATACAATAAGAAGTGATCAAGGTAGTGACGACACGTGCATTTATAAATAGAAATAGTGGAATACAGAGATGAGCGGACAGCGGACGCGTCCGATTGCGGACGCAGATCCGCAGATTTTTCCGAATCCGCGGACTGACAGCGGACGCTTCGTATGGTTAAGTTGCGGACTCGCGGACTGACGCGGATCTTCTTTAGCGTTACCATACAAAATTTCAAGTCATTTAAACAGCTAAATTTCACCAATGCGGACGCGCGGACTGACTGCAAACCAATGTTGTAAGATTCTGCGGACGCGGACGCAGATCATTGTTAGAAATCCATGGACGGACGCGGACGCTAAATTTCAAGATCCGCACACCTCTGGTGGAATAGTGGCATACTCAGTCGAAAATAGTTAATTCAGTTAATTTTATACATTTAAATTGAATTCAGAGCAGAGTAAATTACAAAGTCAATTGCTCTATCACTTTGGAGATATTATAATGTTTAATTAACTCCAAGTTGGGAGATATTGCATTGTTTAATGTATATGTACATTTGTTCAATATTACTTCATGTTTTTTTGTTCTATAGATAAGCAGCTGTTCATTCTACTTATATTTTAACCACTTTCCAGGGAAGGGAGGGGGTGTAGAAGCAGGCCCGTAGCCAGGTCAAAGTTAGCAGGGGGGCACCAATACCCAGCAAGGGGGCAGTTTTTCTCATTTTGGTTACTTTTTCTTTATTTTTTCCTCTTTTTCTTTTTTAAGCGGGGGGGGGGCACGCTCCCCCAGTGCCCCCCCCCTGGCTACGGGGCTGTGTAGAAGGAAGGGAGGGGGGTTGTAAAATTGATTTGTTTTTTTTTTATTTGGACCCACATTATACTATTTTGACGGCTCTGTGTCTATTGATTTCTCTATGCGACTCAACAAAGTTATGTTGGGGGCTCATTTTATATGTTTTTCCTTGGTCAGCTGAAGAGCCACTGTGTGTAGACCGGCAGTTGAACCAGCATGAGCGAGCTTTCAAAATTCACGTCTTTGACAGTTACATGAACGATGTTGTAACCTTGCAGAGTCCGACGAGACATTGTTGTGGTCTGTTGTCTTGCTGTCACTGCTGCAGGTAGGCTCGAGGCCACTGACCTCTATATTTATACATAATGAACTCAGTGCTCGATGCCACTGACCTCTATATTTATACATATTTAACTCATAGTACTCGAGGCCACTGACCTCTATATTTATACATAATTAACTCAGTGCACGAGGCATACAGCTGCTGATAATGTTTGCGGTGCTGTATACTCGGCGGTGCACGTGTGGACATTGCTAATCCTAAAATACATGAACACAGAAGCACTGGAGTCGTCAACAGCTTGGGGCTCTCCTGCCAAATGTTGTAGGGTGGGGATGGGGGCCTCTGTGTCGGGGTCCCTGACATTTATGAAGAGAAGGTTGGACATTACAGTTATTTTTACGATTTATATATAGGTGGAAACCAATTCTGAAAACTAAAAGCAGTTACAATCAATCATTTTACAATCAACCTTTTACAATCAATCTTTTACAATCAATCTTTTACAATCAAGCTTTTACAATCAATCATTTTACAATCAACCTTTTACAATCAATCTTTTACAAACAATCATTTTACAATCAACCTTTTACAATCAATCATTTTACAATCAACCTTTTACAATCAATCTTTTACAATCAACCTTTTACAATCAATCTTTTACAATCAATCATTTTACAATCAACCTTTTACAATCAACCCCTTTACAATCAACCTTTTACAATCAATCTTTTACAATCAATCATTTTACAATCAACCTTTTACAATCAATCTTTTACAATCAATCATTTTACAATCAACCTTTTACAATCAATCTTTTACAATCAATCATTTTACAATCAACCTTTTACAATCAATCTTTTACAATCAATCATTTTACAATCAACCTTTTACAATCAATCTTTTACAATCAACCTTTTACAATCCATCTTTTACAATCAATCATTTTACAATTATCACAATGTGCTTTTATCTTCCGTCGTCTTTTACCTACTAACAGATATCACAACAGAAACACTGATAACGAAATTAACACAAATCCTTTGAAGAAACTCAATAGCTCTTTTATTTAGTACAAACACACTATTAGCTAAGAAATCCTGAACCCCAATTACTACTGACCGCGTCTACTTCTAATGACTAAGCTCAAACACGACCTCACCGTACAAAGGTCATCGTACAACTAACTGCCTTTCACTGTCCAGTTACACACATACACACACAGACCCACAGAGAATACAATACAGTCTCCAGTTACACACTCATGCCCTCCCCTGCCCATACATACCATACCGTTATTCACCCCACAGCGCACACAGTCACTCTGTGACAACAATCAACCTTTTACAATCAATTTTTTACAATCAATCATTTTACAATCAACCTTTTACAATCAATCATTTTACAATCAACCTTTTACAATCAATCTTTTACAATCAACCTTTTACAATCAATCTTTTACAATCAATCATTTTACAATCAACCTTTTACAATCAATCCTTTTACAATCAACCTTTTACAATCAATCTTTTACAATCAATCATTTTACAATCAACCTTTTACAATCAATCCTTTTACAATCAATATTTTACAATCAATCTTTTACGATGCAGAAACGAACATGCCCACTTTCATGAAAACATACCCACATAATCATACCCACATAAACAATAAATACCTACATAGCCTACAGGGCCGTGGAAGTGACAGTAAAATCCTGTCATACGTCAGAGACTCACTGTTCTTACTGACTCCCTCGGGTACAATAGTTTCGATTAGAAAAAAATAGCAAAAGGTGTTTTTGAAAACAAATAAACGCAGATTCAATGCATCCATGTATCGGCTATATTATATAGTGGAAAGATGCATGCAGTATCCATAGAAATAGATTCTATCGAATAGACTTTGTCTTAAAAACAGAGATGCTTACACAGTGGCGTAACTTGAAGAAGTGGTGCCCGGGGCCAGGGGTTTTTTTGCTCAATAAGAGGTGGTGGGTCTCTAAATTTTGCTCTGAAGTTTTTAACTTTTTACCAAATGAAGAAAACTATTTGGTTATTTTGAGGTGCCGGGTTGCATTTCAGAGGTGCGGGATCGCAGATCCGGCGCGCTACATGGCAAAAAAAACCCTGCCCGGGGCGGAGTCTGAAATGCCCCCCCCCCCTTTGCTTGTTAAAGACAAATTAGTCTACTAAAGTATAGAAGTGACAAAGTAACTCCCTTGCGGACCAACTCCCACCCCTCCCCCCCTTCTTAGTTACGCCACTGCACTCACAGTAAAACATTTTTTTTCTCTCTTTATAACTCTTGCCACTGACCCATATAAGCCCCCAGGTTCACGTGTTCTGTTGTGCGCAAGAGATAGGGTACATCCGAGAAGTCTGTGCCTGGAGAGGCAAGTTTGTCGTCTACACCAACCACGGCAGTCCTATGTATCAAATTTATGGTAAAATTAATTGATTTTATTGTGTGTGTGTGTGTGTGTGTGTGTGTGTGGTCGCTTAGGACATTAATTACACCCTATGATAGAGATTAACAAGCTGTATATGCATGCCACCAGACTAAGCCGTTTCTAAAGGCCCATTTTTTGGTAGCTGCCTTGGGCCACCACTGGTAGATGGACTTTTATTTAATCGATATCCAAATGACCGTTAAAAGTTTAATCGGCTTGAAATTTTAAAGTACAAAGCAATGCGAAGTAGAGCGAGTTTGACCAGCCAACAGTGCAGACTGTCTAGTCCGCCAAATTTGACCAGCCAACAGTGCAGACTGTCTAGTCCGCCAAATTTGACCAGCCAACAGTGCAGACTGTCTAGTCCGCCAAATTCGACCAGCCAACAGTGCAGACTGTCTAGTCCGCCAAATTTGACCAGCCAACAGTGCAGACTGTCTAGTCCGCCAAAAGGAACGGGGGGCTTTGGAATATGAGCACTTTTAAGGGGGTTCGGGCCAAGCAGTTAAAGAGAGAAGGTAAATGGGGTCCCCAATAATCTTTGCTAGACAAACAATCCCTTCATGTGCCGGTGCTATAGAAACAAATGGGTTGCGTTCTTGTTGTTACCAGAGCGCCACCTACATTGCGTATTGTTCTTATATTTATTTAGTGGCCTGTTAGCTTCATTACCCTTAAAAAAACGTTTAGTTTTGTTACAGTTAGGTGATTACAGAATCTTCTGTCGCTGGGCTCTTCTTAGGCGCGGGGGCCAATCCTACGTTCCATCTTAGCCAGGAATGTCAAACAGGATTTTTTCGAAGTGCCCAAAAATAAAGAAAGCTAAAATACATTTTGATTTTTGGTGCATCAAATATAAAGCATGTTAAGATGATATTTTTTTTGTTTAAAAGTTGTATTTATAATATAATTCATTTTTTTTAATATTTTAATATTTTTTTTATTCCTGGCGTGCCATGTTTGGCCATGTATTTGCCTGCTCTAATCTATCGCATGGACGCGTGCTTGTACACACAGTACATCATAATATACATTTCGTTTAGAGGCATATACACCTTGTTGAGTGCGCCCATAAATTTTAATTTTCTTCCAAAGACGCGCACAGTCAGTATCTTTTGAAATCCCCTGAAGATTAAAGGCAACCTTTGACCTAGGGCAGTGACCCTAGTCGCCCATCTCTAGAGGCCGTCATTGGCAGAAATCCACCAATGCAGAACGTTTAGTTTCATGTAAATGCATACTGTGTGACTGTCTAATACATCCCTACGATTTGGAACATAAAATGTGCTAATCTTCTCTCTAGCCCCTTATTGGCTGTTTAGCAGCTGTTGTAGAGAGGATGTTTTCCACATTTACCAATACCAAGGCAACGTCTCCATTGCTACAATTAGGAAAAAGCCTGGAGGCACAGTAAATGTGAGTTTAAAAAAACAAACAAACAAAAAACAACAACCTAATAGCAATAATGTTTTCAACCTCACTGCAAATCTCATCTTATGTCTTTTATTCTCTCATCTCCTCCATTTCTTTTATCCTGTGTGTCTCAAGCGAGTCTCAAGTCTGCCAGGTGTCTCTCAACGTTTCACCATTAGTTATTCACAACCAATAATAATGATATATTTTAACTGGCTGACCTATTGTTCGTAATTCAGCAATAAGAAAACGCAGTGGCTACGGTACCATCAAGCACCATTATATTAGGGTTCGGGTTAGGAATATGGCTGGTGCCCTTATTTTTTTTTCGGGAACAAGCAATTATATTAGGGTTAGGAATAGGGTTAGGATTAGGATTAGGGTTAGGGATAGGGTTAGGGTGTGGAGCAATATCTTTTGCTGGTACCCGGAAAAAAAAATACGGAGTCCCGCTTGATGGTACCGTAGCCACTGCGATAAGAACAAATGAAAAGAAAAATAAACTCTTAAAATTAAAAAAAAAAAAAGATAAACAGAAATATTTTTTCTGCCCCATTCGCGGTCTCCTAGTTTTTTTTTTATCTGGAGATAAAGGTTAAAGTAGAATTTAGTTATTTTTTCTATTGTTCCAAAGTCCAAGTAGTACATTAAAAAAAAAAAGCTTCTCGATATAGACAAATTGTAAAGACTTAAGAGACTTCCCTGCATGAAGTCCGAAATAAATAAATAAATATGAGAATCATGAAATGAAAAATACTGAGAAATATTGTGGTTACTGATGCAGAACTTTAATTTTACATTTCATCCTATAGGATCTTTTTGGTGACGCTGATGCGTTTGGATTTACTTTTCCAAAAGAAATGCACGCCCAAGACAAAGCTTTACTTTTCGCTGCCATATTTCTGATTGATTTTCTGTACTATGAAAATACAATCTTTTAACAGCTGCAGAAGGTCAAAGGTTAAGTGGTGAAACTCACCTCTTGGTATTCCCGGATAGAAACAGAAAATTTGTAGATGCACACAGTTTTATATTTATCATTTTATTTTTTAAATATACCTAATTTATAAGAAATTACGTTACGGAAAACATTGAAACATAGACTGTTCGTTGCTTGAAAGCTTTTTGTTTAAAACAATAAAAAAAGTATTAAATTTTATAACTATGCCCTACATTAAACAATAAAATATAAAATAATAAATAGTTCAATTGTTCTTTATTTGTACTTTATAGGAACATTAGATAAGAACATTTCAAACCGATATCGGAGTATACTTTCATCATTTTATCAGTTCACTCGGGGCTGAAGCATGGGATGGTGGATACCCCGAACATTTCAGATGTTCCTAAATTTGAGAGCAATGTCGCTAATTTTATTGCTGCTAAGTTGAAGGATGGATCAGAGGAGATCCCCTCCCCACTATTTACGCTACTGCTCACAGGGGCCCCAACCATCTGTCTCTCAACTTTTATTTAAGGATAATAGACTAACACCTATTGGGAGTTCAGTTTAAGAATAAATATATCACACACATATTCAACATGTATTATAGTTAATTAAAGGACTGTATAATAAATATTAATACCCCTTGAAATTTTTTATACATAGAGCCAATAGTAGTACAGCGTAATAATAACTCTTTATTCTATGCTCAACGTGAGCCTATAGTAGTGCAGCTTAATAGTGCGATGATATCTCTTTATTCTGTGTTCAACGTGAGCAAATAGTAGTACAGCTTAATAGTGCGATAATAACTCTTTATTCTATGTTCAACGTGAGCAAATAGTAGTACAGCTTAATAGTGCGATAATAACTCTTTATCCTATGTTCAACGTGAGCCAATGGTAGTACAGCACAACAGTGCGGTGGTATATCTTTATTTTATGTTCAAGTGAGCCAATAGTAGTACAGCTTAATAGTGCGATAATAACTCTTTATTCTATGTTCAACGTGAGCCAATAGTAGTACAGCTTAACAGTGCGATAATAACTCTTTATTCCATGTTCAACGTGAGCTAATAGTAGTACAGCTTAACAGTGCAATAATAGCTCTCTATTCTATGTTCAACGTGAGCTAATAATAGTACAGCTTAACAGTGCAATAATAGCTCTTTATTCTGTATACTATCTATGTTTAGCATGAAAATGGGTATCGCCAATAGGTAATTAAGGATTATATTAAATAGTTCTCAACATTCTATGTTGACCATGAAGTCAACTAAGGTAAAGTTTAATTATGAAAGGTTAACTTTTGATAATGTGTTTAACATGGATCAACAGTTTAACTAAAGTTCCCATAGCCTTAATGGACCATCGGGGCAGATGAAGTGTAAACCCCGACATTTAAAGGTAATGTGTGGTTAGCACAAAACCCTGCCGCATTTTACACCCATAACTTATAGTCAAGTACCCATTTAAAGCTTGGAGGAATTGGGAACTTTCACCGGGACCTGAAAAATCCCAAGATTCTCATCAGGGACTCCTCCAGAATAGTTAAACTAATGGAGCTTGGTAGAATAGATGGCGCTGTATATCATTTAATCTCATTTCCTGCATGTGATTTTGACGAAAATCACATGGGAGTCACTTCCGGCGTACAAGAGTTTTCTAGCAATAGTAATTGTATAGTGGAGAAGGCAACATTTTAAACAGTTTATTTCATAAAATGGCCTCTTTTTTAGGTAAGAATACGTTTTATTTTCTATAACTAGAAACACAATAACTAAATTAATGTATAGTTTTCTAAAATTGTCTTGAAAATTCCTAAATATCAAAATAAATGCATGGCGTAACATAACATGGTTATGGCAAGTTTGTTTGTAATGTGTACGCAACGTTCTGCTGTGTGATTGTAAAAAAAAAAAAAATTTCACGAAATGGCCCATTATTCAAACAAAAATATAATTATAATAGTTTTTTTTTTAAAGTGACATGCCACAGTGATAAGTTCTGACATTAATACAAGTTAAATTAGCTTAATTATTTATCCGTCATGTTCGCCATGACACTATGACTCAGTATAGGGCTGTATTTTAGGCCAAGCCAAAGCTAAGAACGTGAACGTGGTTTCATGTGGTTATAACTTAAATGTCATGATATTTATAAAAAAAACCTATGATATAGTAGTTTAAATTAGCTAAATTATTGTTGCATCATTTAATACTGCAGTCATCATAACTTATAAGGTCATTTAGTAAATAGTAATAAGGATCATAAGGCTGAGCACTAAGAAGTGTTAAAGCAAGGCTTAACTTAACCTAAGCATAAATAGTAAAAGCTGTGAAAATTATTATTTTTTTATCAATAGTTAAACTTTTTTGTTAGAAAAATGTATTTATTATTATAAATAAATAATAATTTTATTGCTGAGAGAAAGCTTTTTTTGCTACATAGGGAAAAAGATAATTATTTTTACAATGCATTAAGAAAAAAATAAAATGTGTACAAATACTCTTTATTTGATCAATGAACAATTTTTTTCTATTTTACTTAGGCATCTTAGGAACACAAACTAATGCCTTGATTGAAGTGTGCAAGATCTGAACCTGCAGAGTGTATAAGGAAGCCTGCAGTGGAACCCCCAAGGCCAGAGAAAAATTGACCACCCAAAGACCACTTGGAGAAGGTCTTGCGAGCAGGAGATGAAAAGCTGTAAACAGACATGGAGGGAATTGAAAAAGGCCCCCCAAAAATAGGGTGCTCTAGAGAGTGGTTGCAGAGGTCCTTTGCTTCGCAAGGAGTTCAAGTAAGTCAAGATTGTATAAATGGGGATGGGTGGTAGGGTGGTGTAGAGCGCTTGACTGTCGACCGGAGGGTCCCGGGTTCGAATCTCACTGAAACCCTTGGGATTTTTTCAGGTCCTGGTGTAAGTCCACAAGTCCACCCAGCTTTATATTGGTACCTGACTTTAAGTTGGGGGAGTAAAGGCAGCTGGGCATTGTGCTAACCACACAATCCCTTTATATGCCAAGGTTACTGAAACACTTCATCTGCCCCAATGAGCCCTTAGGGGCTTAAGAGAACTTCAAGATTGTATAAAGCTGATTTAGTTGACATGTCAAAGGGATTTGCTCAGTGTGTTGGAACTAGAAGGGATCCAACTTGTGTTTGTAAGGTTGGTCCTAGTTTTTCATCAGCAGCTGATACACTGTACTTATATTATTAACCAACAGTTGTTACTTATATTAGTCATTAATTCTGTATCAGTACATGAAATATAACTAATTATGCATTGTAATAAAATTTGTTAGAAACAGAAAATTACATTGGTCTCTGTATACAGATAAATAATTTAATTAAAAATAATATTAGCTAAATTAAAAGCAAAAGAACCATATTTACAGGCAATTTGTTTTTGCTTGGATTCCCAATAGTCGGAATTATAGATCAGTAATGGCTTTGAGCTATGGCGTTTATTATAAACCTTTAGTATAAAATCATAAATATGCTGATATTTACTAAAACTAATTCACTTTGATTACATTCTTTTTTCTAGAAATACTTTGTTACTGGTGCAAAGCTCAAAAGCTTCATTTCTGTCAAATGACTATGGTGACAAGAAGGATCAACCTTTACGATTCAATGTCTCTTTTTTTTGGTAAATGATTTGTATAAATATATTTATTGAATACAGTGTTGAATATTTTACGAATATTCTTTGTAATCTAAAGCACCAGTAAAAACCATAAAACTTGATGACCAATGATTAGTGTGATTTATTTTAAAATAAATAAAATATAACGTTATTTAATTCATTATAATGTTAACACATTTTTATTGTTAAAGATAAAATCAAGCATGATCGTTCTGTTTAGGAGGAGGGGGCAGTACAGTGTAGAGCACTTGACTTTTGACCCAAGGATCTAAGGTTCAAACCTTTGGTCCTGGTGAAAGTTCACCCAGCTTTAGGTATGCATCTGACATATTTTGTGGAAGCAAAGCCATCAGGGCATTGTGATAACAACACTGAAACTGATGAAATGAGCCAGTGTTAGGTTGTTTTTTTTTTAGATTGTTATTTTTATAAACAACTTTTTTTTTCTCTTTCTAGATAAGTCATCATTTTGTCTTCCTGGTATGCATTTTAAAGAAAGTTTCAAAAGTCCAAGAATTCCATTCATTTGCTGTTAATGTCCATCAAAGAATGAGATTTTCTTAATGGGGTTAATAGAAGATAATTGCTAATAAATATCTAATAGCTGTAATATAAGAAGTGTTTTTTTTTTTACTGTTTTGACTGATTTTGTATTATTTATTAGACTCACAGTGTTTTACAGTTATGTTTACACAAATAAAACATTAGCAATTGCACACATCAAACTTATTCATTATGTATACAATAAGAGACAATGCTTTTTCTATATTGTTAAAGCTTTATTTTAATTAATAAATATTTACTAAATGTAATACTAATTCAACTTTATAATCAGGCAGGATGTCTATCCTATACTTGTGAAATACTGTCATTTGGCTGACTTTGCACATTTCAATCAACGCTTTAAGACTGAGAGTTGTGGTTATACTTCAACTTTTGAAGACCTATTAAATAAAAAAAATTGAGACCCCTAAAGATGGGTGCATTAAAACAGGCATCACTTTTTAATTACTCAGTAAATTACTGGGAAAAAAAATTATGATTTAAACCATAAAATATAAATAATTAAGTAAAAGTAATAAAATCAAATTAATAATATGTGCTATCCTATACAATACATTTTTACCTCAATCAGAAAGTATTTACTGTCACAAACAGTTGTCACAGCTTTGGGATTTGGTAACTTTGTCTTAACCATTCTTTGAACTAAAAAAATACAACAGATATTTGCAACATAACGCAATATACAAATCAATAAACAATTTCAAAAGTTGAGATAATTATTTTCTTAGCTTTAGTCCCTTCCATATCTATCATTTAGTTAGAATGTTAGACTAATACTATTAATACTATCAATTATTGTTTATATATGAAGTTGTTCAAAAATGTTACTTCATACCTTGATCAGACTAATCCATGTTTAAAATCTCATTACTGTTTGTCTCTGGCGCGATGACTCAGTCAAAGGCTGAACTCATTAGACTTATTTGCATCTAGGCCTATCTGCTTGGCTGTATAGATCGTATGAATCATTGAATGTATTGCCAATCGAATAGTATGACTATGTTTATTCTTTCGCCTTGGCTGGAAATCAATCTACAACAAACATACTATTGGTTAATGTTTGCTCCAGATATATGTGTGTTTTATTACACTATTGTGTCTTTTCCGACTAAGTAATGTCAGTAGAGTACACGTCTCTTGGTATGTATCCATGTTAATGTTACTATTGTTAATGTTACGGTATGTTATACTCATTGTTCCGATCTTGTTGATTTGGTTTCGGAAACGAAAATCGTTTCATACCATCAATATCAAACAGTTAAGCTACCAGATATACATGTCCTACAGAAGCAATGTGCCTTTTTCACTAGAAAAATCAAATTTCTTTAATAAAACAACGATCAAATGTCATCCAACTCTATATAAGTTATTGAGAAAAAATGTTTGTTTGTACGCCCGATGTATGCGCATCGAGTTGCGCAGTCATGCGCAGTCTAAACAAATCTATTTTTAGTAATCTTTTGTATTTCTACCAAGCTCCATATATAAAAGCTAGTGATACTCGATCAGACAAGTTTATGTAAATGGGCAGTTAAGGCGACCACCAAAAGGTCATTATACCTGTGGCGTTTGTGTCACCTGGAGCGGAGTCTACAAAATGCCGCTCTTTTTCAAAATTTGAACAACTTGGAAACAGAACTTAATTTATTAAAATGCGAAAAGGCTTCTTTTTTTTTTTAGTTCTCTCCCATTACGATCATGCCATCGTCTTGTCATTTACAGAATTTCACTTTGTAGTGGCAACTTTTTTTTCGATGTTGATTTGACGCATTTTTTAAAATACCTAAACAGAATCAACAGGACACTAACATTTTGACATTTTATAATATCGTATGTACAATCATATCTGAACAATTCCCTATTTTATTTTAATTCAAGATAGAGACGATAGACATTAATCAAACAATAATATCGATATTTTTATACCTCTTGCTTCAAACTAAATAAGATCATAACATCGCATCTAATTTAATTGAGTATTTTTTTCTATAATTGATTTTGATTTAAAGTCAATAATTTAACTTCACCTTGTTGTTCGGATGAGACGGCAGATTACAATTAAAAATTGAATAAACCGAAAGATAGATTAAAAACGAAGTATTCTGGGTAGGTTATGCTTAGTAACTCTTGGGAAATTTAATTGTCTGCCCTTTGTTTACAAAAAAATGGCAGGTCAGAAAAAGTTCGTTGTACCTTCATTAGAAGACATGGAGTCTGCTCGTAAGGAAGATGTGAGCTTATTATTTAAGTTTGAAAATTATGGTTTAAGTCACTGGTTGGCTACTGGTAGACAGTGAGGAAATTGTTCCAATCCACAGAACAATCTGGACTTGTTTTATTTTATTGAACACCATTTAGTCCATTCTTGCATTATTAATGGCACTAACTGTGCATTTAAAATGTTTGAATTAAAACTATAAAAGAAGTGTTTTAAGGCAGACTTCCATACCCACAATCTAACCCACATTGTGGGTTAGGTTACTATGATATAAACTACTTAAAAATAAGTGTCTCTTAACCCTGCTTGGTTATTTTCCATGAGATATATTAACATGAGACATGTAACATTTGCATACGAATTATAAATGACACACCTTTCTTATATGCTGCATACGTGTTACTCATGTAATGCAAAGAAAAATGCTTAGGTTAAAAACTAGAAATTTTCTATGCAACAGTGCTCAAACTATTCATGGCTCTGTCTTTGTGTCAAAATAAGATTGGCAAGCATTTGATGCTCAAAAGTACTAAAAAGCTGGATACTGAGCATAAAGTAGTGATATATATCAGAGCAAAAATATGTAACCCTAGGCCTATTTTAGAAAATGTTGTCAATATATTCAAAGTGTGCCTGAAATATACAAAAGCATTTAAGTACTATATAGTTTAAACAGTTTGTATTTTTTATTAAGATACGTCTCTGATTATTACATGGCACTTGCAACGGGTACGTAATTACGTGCTCCGTATTTGTTTTGGGCCGAGGCACGTAATTAGATGTGCGCATGCGCGACTTTCGGGACTCCGTATTTTTAGCGATATGATGTTAAAAAAAAAAACTCAATTTTCTAAACAAATTAAGTTCTCAGCTTTTATAATATTTTTTTAAAAAGAAATACGGCTTTGAATTATTTTAAATTACAAAATAAGAATATAGGCCTAAACTAGGTCAGAAGAAAGTGAAAACACATTTTTTTTTTCAAAAGTACATAATGAGAGACATTTTTTAAATTTTTTAGCGATATGATGCTAACCCTAACCCCCTATCCCTAACCCCCTAACCCTAACCCCCTATCCCCTTTTTTTTTCATAATGTAATAAAACAAAAAAATATGCTCTAAATTATTCTGAAAAAAAAAAAATTGAAAAAAAAAAAAAAATGTTAATGGGATTTGAACCCACACATAGTCGGCCAAAATCGGTTCCCGGCGAAGCGTGCAACTGACTGTGCTAACGAGCCACACATATATTGTTCAATTTCTAATATGTTATGTTTTTAATTCCTGAAAGTCGCGCATGCGCACATCTAATTACGTGCCCCGGCCCAAAACAAATACGGAGCACGTAATTACGTATCCGTAGCAAGTGCGTTATTACATTTGGGACCTTATTTATTGATGACACGTTTTATTAATTTCTTTCTTTCATATGTCAGTGTCATTAATTTTGTGTATGAAAATATATACACACTTATATATATATATATATATATATATATATATATATATATATATATATATATATATATATATATATACTATATGTGGTTCAGTTAAAAATGCTGTATTGATACAAAGATCTTGAAGATGTCATACCATCAAATCTGAAAACAAAAAAAGTTATTCACTTATTGCCCATTATATCTGTATGACTTTGTATATGAGTAATTCACTTTTTTAAAAATGCTTATTGATGACTGAGCTTCATTGAAAGTTCAAATAATTAGTCTTTCAGTATTAAGTTATATCTTAAAGATGTGTAAAGACTACAATTAGTAAAGCTAAAAAATTACTAAACTGTCTATTGCATAGTAAATAATATTCAATAAGTTTTAATCTGATTTATGGATCTTGCAAGGATGACATTGAAAAAGATATTTTTTCTTTTAGATAATTTTTGCTGTTTTAAATGTTCTTAGCCCCAGGCATATAAATTATAACACATCTAAAATTGTTAATTTTATTTTTACTGCCCTGAATACATGTTAAAGTTCAGTTGATCAGTCTTTAGTTTTAATTGTATTTTTGTACCAACTAATGAACCATATTTTGTTACAGCCTCCTGAAGGTTTATTTAGGAAATACAAGGGAGATTCTGCAATACAAACTTCATCATCATTACAGCATGCCAGTTTACAAAGAGTTATTACATCATCTAAAGAATCAGTTTCAACAGCAATGAATGATCAGACATCACTGCCTCGCAAAGATCAAATTAATATTCATCAAGAGCCCACTGAACAGAAGCTTATAGAAGGACAAGAATCAAATGGGTATCTTTCCATAGATAAACTTAATAATAAAACTATGTGATTTTGAATCTTAGAAAAAAAAATTATTGAAATCTAAATTATTTTTAATTATTATTTTGGTTGCATATTTATACTGGTTGACATCTATGATATATCTAAAAAACAATCTAATTTGATTTTTTAAATGATTGTCTGCAGATCAGCTAATGTAATCAAGCCATTAATTTCAAATTCACTTATAGTGAATACAAGACAGGTAAAAATTAAATTCTTTAAAATGAATTAATTTTAGTTCACTTTTATTGAAAATATTAGAAGAAATGGAGGGAGATAATTTGAATGATTTCATTATCCTGTATTTATGTATGTTATCTAGAGAGGAAATCCAATACTTAAGTCTGTACGAAGTATACCATGGGAATATGGTAATATAATACCAGATTATGTTATGGGCCAGTCCAATTGTGCATTGTTTCTTAGGTGAGTACCTAACCTAATAAAATTTTGAACGAAGATTTTCCTAAAGCCTCACCTTTTTTTTTAAATTTCATAATCTCCATTTATTCAATATTTGTTCTTTCTTTTTTCAATTAATGGACTAAATTATCATGGCAAAATCATTGAGCATAAAATTTTATTCACATTTTAAAGACATAATTTTATTGCAGATATTAAATTAGTGGTTTCTAGACAAATGGACACTTTTCGAACATCGCCCACAGCAGCGGTCGAGATCATGACAAACGTGCCATCTTTAGTGCATCATAGGGAGTGGGCCGTGATTACTGCTTTTGAGTGGTATAAGCGGCAACAGGAGACCCTCTGTCCTAAGGGAGATGATCGATGGCTGGGTAGCAGAAAAGCTTTCACAATAAATGAAGCTGCCTACTGATCCCCTAATACTAAAGATTGCCTCCCAGGCTACTCTTGATAAAGCTACCTGCATGCCTGAGGTATGTACAACCCAAGTTGACACCAATGTTGGGAAAGCTAAGGATCCTCAAACATTGCACAATGTGGCTTTGGAGACAATCAGATCCGATCCAAGGGACGCTCTATTGGCCTATACTGATGCTTCTGTAACCAGTAATGACAGCTGAAGAAGAGCCTCGTTTGGGGTCCACATCAGTTTCCCACAAACCCGATTTGTCGAAGATCTCACAGGGCCATGTGGTTCACTCTGTGTATACGAGACAGAGATGGCAGTCATAGTAGAGGGAGTATCGCACATTAGGGGTTGTCTTCATGATGGTACTTTGCCTGCTACAAGCATTGTTTTCCTGACTGACTCTGTTCTCCAAGCTATAACAGGGGTGTGAGAGTGGCCTTAGCGGCTGGAAGCCATGGTGGAGGCAATCCAAGATCCTATGTCCCTGCATTGTGTACTAGTGACTCTTCAGTGGATTCCTGGTCACATGAACTTGCAAAGTCGATAAAAAACTGACCCGTGGTGGGGGCTCAGGAGGATCGAGCAAGCACTAATTGCCCAGTTTCGCACTGGGCATTGTCCTATTGGTGCTACTTTGGTTGAGGCCTAATGTTGATTCCCTTTTCCGACACTGCAGAGAAGTTGAGGAAACTGTAGATCATGTGCTTTTTGAGTGCTGGCAGACCACAGGGTGGACCAGTCGAGTAGCTTGCTTGCCATCGGCCTATATGGCAGTTCCAAGATGTTGAGGACCACAGTGCATTAGATCTCACGGGCTCTAAGAGACTAAGTCTCAGTCCACAGTTATCACTGAGAGAGTTCAAAGAGAGAGACAATTGGGTGCCTGTAACTCAAACAGTATTGTAATTCCATAAAGTCTTAAAAAATTAAAAAGTCTTAAATTTTTAATCTTTTAAAAAATGAATCAGCTAGTCAAGATAAAAGCTAGTCTTGATCTAAAGCTTTTCAATTTCATAACCATTGACATTAAAAAAATTATCTTTTTTTTTTAATCTCAGTCTACGTTATCATCAACTTCCACCAAACTTCATTCATGAGCGGGTTAAAGCATCTTTGAGGAAAAGTTATGAATTGAGTATTTTATTAGTACAAGTTGATGGCGGTAAGTTTATTTGGAAATGTGAAAATTCAATGTATTTTCAATACTTTACGTGTTTTTTTTTATGTTACCTAGTAATCTAACTCTTTATTTTTTTCATTTAGAAAGAATCACATCATTTATTAAAAGACCTTGAAGTAAGATTTGCATTTAGCAGATTGTGCTTCTTAGTCTGGCGCTCAGGTAAATCTAATGATTTATACATTTCTATGTTAGGATCTGCGTCTACTTTTAATTTTATTTCTTTTCTTTACCCATCCATTTGGTCTACTGAATTTATAATAATCTTTTCCTTTGTTCATCTAGTCCCGAAGAAGCTGGTGGCTATTTGAAACATATGCCATAAGATATTTGAAAACAAACCTCCTGAAGCAATTATGGAAAAAACAGAAGAAAATTGTATTGCAAAAGTCGAAAGTTTTAACATACATTTTACTCTTACTAATTTTTGAAAGCTTTGCAGACAATGCTGTGATACTGTAGCAGTGTGGCATAATGCTTGAATGCAAACTAAAAGGTCCTAGTTCAAGAGTGACAGGACTTTTCTCGGTTTTAATGGATGTTTCTAAGTGAAGATGGCTAGCATTGTACTAGTCATACAATCCCATCCGAGCCATAGTTTCAGAAACAGATAGGGACAGATGGTCATGCAGAGCTCGATTTTCTGTGTGAGGATCAATTGATATTTTTGGTCATGGTTAAAGTCCTGTTTTATCTTCCGGGTGCTTATTGTACTATTGCTCTGGTGGGGATGAGAAGTGTATCATAAAAACAGAGTTACAGGGTATCTAAGAGATTTTATCTGAGCTTTTCAGGGAAATCACACACAGAAAAAGATTAGCTCTACTTCTAACCTCTGTATAGGCCTTAGAAGGGGAAACAACTTACTAATGCTAATTCTTGTACTGGTTTCAGTTTGTCACTAATACTTCATTAAATATCTGTATTGAAAAGTCTGGTAGTATTATTTTAAAACCATTTGTTTAACAATTTCAGTTCACTGATTGCCTGACTAGAGTAAAATCTGTCAACAAAACGGATTGCCTTACTCTGATATCACACTTTGGGGTAAGAACAAACTGATATGTGTTTAATTTAAATCCTCCTAATTTATTTGCGAATAATGACAGAAAAATCTGTCTTTAATTAAGTCCCATTAGTGGACAAACATGTCCATATCCCATTTCAAGTAGCCCCAGGTTACCATTCCATGGCCAAGATAGGTTACACTTTGATTGTGAACCCTACCTGCACCTAATGGGTTCAAATCCCAGCACAGCATATAGATTTTTACAGAATGCGCATTGTTAAATTTAAGTTAACAGTTCTAACAGCTGCCATATTTGTAATATTGTATATCAATATGTAGGTGCTACGCTGTTAAAAACTAAAAAAACACAAATTACTGCATTTTGAAAGTCATTATTAGATGCCATCTTTAAAAAAGAGATTATGCTTTCTTTGATATATGATATATATCCTATGAATCCTAGCAAGTAACTTCCCTTTGTTTTTCATGATATATAAATAGCCTAAGTAACACTAGCTGTGGTTGAGGGTAAAGGGACACAATAAAAACCTATTCATGATGAAACATCTCATCCTAATTAGCAATCTATTTTTTCTGTCCTGATGTTGTTCATAAGCTTGTATCTTTTGATTTTCTTTTTTATTGAAGGCTTCCCATTTATCTATATTTTCCAGACTTTAGCCAATATTATGGATTCCTTCTGAGGAAGACTTATCTCTTTGTCCAGGTTTTGGACCACAGAAGGTACTGGGACAACTTAAAAAATGCATTCATTAGTCGTGACTTTTTCAAATGTGTATATGCTCCTAGTATGCTTATGAAATAATTGTATATTTTAATATGTATAGTTTAACGGATATTCAATTCTTCAATCCATCATCAAAGTTAAGCAAAATTAGTTTTTAATTACTTTTCACAAATTTAATGTAAAAAATAACAAAACATTTTCAGTTTAAAAAAATGTTGGTCATAAAAATTAACACTCAGTAGTTATTACTGTTGATATACTTTGTTGTGTAGAGATATTAACTGTTGCTCATATCAAGTGCTGGTATTAAAGGAAAAAATTCTTGAAAAACAGAAATGCTGTATAGCTCAGAAATCAACAGGAAGAGTATTTCACTTGAAGTAAAATGTAGTTGTGACATAGGTAAAGACTTCATAAATATAACTTATTATAACCACTTCTTTCAATTTAGCTGTTGATAAGGTAATTCTTTGAACTCTTTTATTAAAGACTTGATGAAAAACAAATTACAGTTAAGATAAAAACTTTTTTTTTCACATCAACCCCATATGTAACCCTACATCAGGTGAAACACCTTAATTGAACTTATTCAATGTGAAAGTCAACATACAAGTATCAAATT
The DNA here is from genome assembly GCA_021962125.1 of Bulinus truncatus. Taxonomy (NCBI): domain Eukaryota; kingdom Metazoa; phylum Mollusca; class Gastropoda; family Planorbidae; genus Bulinus; species Bulinus truncatus. The sequence goes on along the minus strand of JAGDYQ010000067.1, from coordinate 3,818,375 downwards.
CTAAACTTTTATTACCAAGTTATATACATGTACTTGTATGACTGTAATGATGAAAACATATTCTTGCAACCAAATAACTGATATTGGTTAATGTTTTCAGGCTAAAAGACTCCTTAACATCTTCCATGAGCCATTTATAAAGTCAACTCACGCAGGTAATGCATTTTAGTTGTATTAGACAATGATGTAATAATTGCAGTTAATGATTTCGGTTAATAATACATAGTTTTTATCTTCCAGGGACAACCAGCTGACAAGAACTTCATAATTCAAACAGAAAATTAATGAAATCAATAAAACTAAGATAAAATTTAAACATTTGGTTTATTTTATCTGTCTCGTAATAAAATTATTCTTTGAAAACAGTTGTTCTCTCAGAGACGTAGATACCATCCAAAAACTTTCTGATATCTTTTTGTTTTTCACCGATGTACATTGCTGAATCAGAGCAGCTGAAAAATTTTATAAATTAAAAAATATAAAAACCTGAAACTTTACAAAAACAAGTTAAAATAATACAGAAAAGGGAGGATTGTGGAATGTAAAAAAAAGTTTTAATGGATCTAGAAACCAACTCAATATCATTTCCTCAAGAATGAACTCGTCTTGTTACCAGAGGGTTTAAATGTAACTCCTTTCAACATGTCCACGGACGGGTGTACTTTTCTCCCAAAAAGTTTCTGATCTCTACACTACTGTTGTTGTTTGATACAGCTAATGCTAATGGGGAAGTGAGCATACACAGCTCTCATTTTATATAGGAATCCCTGTAAAAAAATAAATATAAATAGGAATAAATGCATAAAAAACTAACAAGAATTGTATGTATGAAAATAACTCCATGGAATAACAAATTAAATCTTGAAATATCCTAACAGCTGGAAGGTTTCTAGCTCTAAAATAAAACAAACAACTAATAGACCATGACAACTATTCTGTTTATAAAAATACTGTAGCTTAAAACCAAATTTAAGCACATACCAGTGTAACTCCTTTAACCATGTTCTCAACATGAGCAATAACTGGGTTCTGACAGCAGCAATTTCTTTACGTTTACCAAACCATTTTTCAACCTGCAAGATAAAATTACTTGTAAACAAATGTTGAGCAAATTAAGACTATTAATTGGATATAGCCATGGGATCTGAACATCCTGCACACTGTGTACTTTTCCCTAGGAAGTGAAAGTTAACAGAGTGTAATTCTCCCCTACTTTTAAATGGTTTTTATCAGACCCCCCCCTATTTTGAACTATTGGTATTATAATAGCTTTTAAGTGTATTCCACTATCTAATGATAGATTTTGCAGATAAAAATCAATAGTAATGACTAAAGAAAATCAATTGTAAATATCAAGTTTGTAGGGAACTTGAAAGTTGTACAATATGAAATTCAAACAAATTTGGGAACAGATTCAATTTGGATTAGGTTATACTGAATCTTACAAGCTAGTGATTTTAAAAGTAATAGTATGGAAAGCTGAATTATGATTATAGTAAAAATTAACCATTAGAATCCATATTTTCAAGTTAAAATATTTTTCTAACCTGTCTATGCATAAAACAAGCAGAGGATGGATTTATGGATCATGGGCTTTAAATATTCTTCAATTAAAACTAACGGAAGGACCGATTAATAGAGACATTACTTACGAGCAATGATAGGACAATTAAATGCAACAATAATCAAACAATGTATCTGAGGTACTGGATCTGCAGATTGTTTTCTGGTTAAACTAATAAAGAACATAGGTAAGAAAAACTTACTTTTATTCTAAATATTATTAACATTTTTCATGTTTAAACAAAAATGTGTTGCATTATAAAGAAATCATTTTTACCAAAATTGAAGTGTTTCTATTATAATGACTGTTTTCTTTACACTCATATAAAGGGTGGGATGAATATAACATTATCTCTGATCAAAACCAAGCTGTTTGCTAATGAAGGCAAGGCAGTTTATTTTAGCATGACAATACATGTATCAGCATTAGTCTTATAGAATAATTATCACATTATGTAATAAAATGGATGTGAGGAATTTTAACAACCTTTAAGACGTCTGAGCTGTGCATAGAAATGTCAATAGGCAAGTGACTGAAACTGCGGGTTAATGTCCCACGAGGTTCTTCTTACTGGGATTTTTCGACGTGATTTCACAGACACAGTCACATGGGAAAAAGTATAAACTCCTATTAGCTGTGTCTAGAATGAAACAGTGACATCAATATTTATCTGAAACAAAAAAATCTATGTTTAAAAGTTTTATAATTCTATGTTCACATTTTTAAAAAAATTAAAATATTAGAGAACTTTCCCACTTTATTCAGTCTAGATATTTCTTAGTTAAATCATTTTACAAAAATACTAAATACAAAGAATTTAACATCTCAAATGAGAATTTCAATTAACATGGCTGTCTAAGTTTTGTTCTTAGCCTATTTTGGCTTATAAATCGAAATTCCTCTGTTGTGTGCACACACAAATTACATCAGAACACACTTAAGTAGAAATATCTGTAATTATTTTCTGTTTAGGTTTAGCAGCATATGGATTAGGAAACGCAGTGCTACTGACATAATATCAAGCGCCATTCTATTATTTTCATTTTTT